>CM060090.1:881624-1016624 GCA_030522485.1 Stenchaetothrips biformis
GCGCTGCCCTGCATCCGCCGCGCTGCGTCCGCCGCCTCCTAGCCGTCGTGGTCGTCGGCGTGCTGCACGCGCGGGCCCCGGGGCGCCGTCGTGCCGCTGCGGGCAGCCCTGGGGCGTCGCACAGTGGGTCGGAAGACCATTGAGGCGCCAAAATTCTAGACGCGTTTTGAGCTCCAGAGTGGCTAAAGGGGACTCGAATCGAACGTGTGACCCCACCAATGGATTGCTCTCCAAACGAGGAATCCATTGATGGGGTCACACCGTTCGATTCGAGTCCCATTTAGCGACTGTGGAGCTCAAAACGCGTCGAGAATTTTGGACGCCTGAACGTTCTTCTGACCCGCTGTGCGACGGCCGTCTGTCCTGGAGTCCCGGACACAGTGAGGTCGCCGAAGAAGAGCGTGTACAAATGACCAATAAAGCCCCGGCCGTCCCAGTGCCGCCTGCCGCCGCGCGACATTGCCGCTTTCTCCCAGCAGCGTGTAGCACAGTGTAGCGCCTTGTGTCCTCCTCGTTCGACACCGTCCTCGTCGACACGTGGTTCGTTCGGCGCGGCCCACTATAACTCTCTCGGAAAAAGCCTGCCGCCTTCACCTCCCAGCTTTCATTCCGCTGATTACCTTGGCGTGTGCATCTACTACAAGCGTTGCTGTGTAACGCCGCCATCAACAAGTTAAAGCGCGCCAATCTTTCAAACAGATTGCCGCCGCTGAGGGCCTCGCTGAGCAACGCACAGTGGGTCAGAAGACCGGCGCAAGCGGCCAAAACTCTAGACGCGTTTTGAGTCGCCAAATGGGACTGGAATTGAATCGAATGTGTGACCCCGCCAATGGATTCCTCGTTTGGAGAGCAATCCATTGGTGGGGTCACACGTTCGGTTTGAGTCCCATTTAGCGACCCTGGAGCTCACGTGTCGAGAGTTTTGGCCGCCTGCCGGTCTTCTGGCCCCTTGTGCGACGCGGAACGCGGGCGTGCGGGAGCCAAAGTTTCCGCAGCGATTGGCGCGGCCAGCAAAAGGCGGAGCCGCCCCGGTGCATCGATGAGCGGCGCAGCTAAAACAACTAAAACTCATTAAAACTTTTCCCCGGAGCAATTTGCGTGCAGACACGTCAAAATGAAAGAAACGGCGACGAGGCCTTCGGCGAGGCCTAACTACGGGAGTTTATTTTGAAGATTGCAGGAAGAGAAACACCCGACTAACTACCTTGTTGCACTCAGGCCAACGACCATATTTCTGGCCGCGTAAGAAGATCAACAGGGAAACGGCGGCGAGCAGGCAGCAAGATGAAAGTCTTGGACGCCGCGCCGCGGGGCTGGCGGCAGTGTGGTGGTGGATCGACGACGCCAAAAATTATGTATTAAAAAGGAACCGTGCCGATGAATCATGAATTTATGCATGACTCCGCGGGCTCGCCGCATGGCGACGCACTTTAACCTCGTTCTCCTTCTGGCAGTGTACTTATGGCACATCCTTCCATTGACGCCCTGCCGGTATTGAGAAACATCCCCCCCCTCTCCCCTGCCGGACCATCGCCTTCCTGCTCGACGCGCTGGCCGCCCGATTCGTGTCGTAATTACATACGACTGTCGTTTTTCGACGGGTAATGATTCATCAGGGTCCGCCGTCGCTAGTGTCGGCACGCGCCCGGCCAGCGCCGCCACTATGTGAAAAGTAATTTCATCAATTAATTAGCGTCACAGAACCAACACTAATTGCGGTGGCGCGACTCGCGCAGTGCGATGGGGAAGTGACGCTTAATTCCGCGTGTGTGAATTAAACGCCGGTAAATGGCGGCGCTCCAAGCCGGCAGACTGATTCCGAGAGGCGTTTTCGTCTCCGTCGCAGCTACAGGGTGCGCCCCATGAGTGCGAGAGGGACAGAGCGACGATGACGGCTCTCGAAGCGACGCACCAGTGTGCTGGGCCCGAGGGGATACCCACTCCGGGAATATGTGTACACTCAATCATTTGTAATTTTATCAATTTTTTGAAAATCCTTAAAATTTTAATAGTGTGTCGTCGTAATCTTGCAATAGTGTCGCAGAACACTAAGAAACAAAGGAATTTCTTTTAATATCCTCACTTTTTCCATGGGATTTGTTCAGGAATCGTGGGAATCCGGAATCGTGTGTACACCAAAATAAGAAGTGGGAAACCCCTTGGCTGGGCCTTTCTGCGTCCCGGGACGCGTGCTGCGTGCGCCGCACGGAAGAGAGGCACTGCGCCAGAGCAGCCAGCCAGCATCCGCCGCCGGGCCGGAACACGTCATATCGGGTGATTACAAAATGGAAACGGCCGCGGCCAATGCAGTGGTGTGTCAGGAGCTATAACGCAAGTCGGATAGAAATGGGAAAAATTTCCGCGTTGCCGCCTCTCAAACTCCTCCTAACCGCGAGGGACCTTTGAAAACTTGAAAGCGCGCGCGGTACCTCACACAGACCCCCGCCGGCCGAGTTTGGTTTGTCGCTGTCTGCTGCTGCAGGGGGTGGGCTGATTTTCCCGGCGCTTTCCCGCGCACGTTTTCCCGGCGGGGAGAAAGCCTTCCGATAGTGTAGGCTCGGCGTGCGCGGCCAGCACTGTTATTGGTTCGGCTTCCACTCTCCACCGGGAGTATTCAATTCAATAAAAGCCTCTGGCGCGCTATGCATATGGCAGCACTGTCTGCGGCTCTGTGTGTGTGTGTGTGTGTGTATGTGTGTGTGTGTGTGTGTATGTGCATAGGCCGGGCCGATTGGGCCCCGCGATGCTGAGCAGACCATCAAAGCCGTGCAGACATAAGGGAGCGAACGGCAAGTCTCGGAGAGGCCGAGGAGAGAGAGAGAGAAAGAGGAGATACACATTCCACCGCGCTCTCCGTCCTCCGCACACATTTTCACCTCCCATAGTGTAGTGCCCGTAGTGCGCGCCAGGTGGCAGGCCGGCCAACCTACGCCGCATTGACACACACTCACACACACACGCCGCGTGCCCCATGGCTGCCAACCCACGGAATGCATTCAAAGTCTTTCAATGCTGCTCCTCGGAGTAATGAGATGCACGCCGCGATAGAGCCGAAGCACTACGCGGCCCCGGCCGGGTCTCGAACCCGCGACGGCCCGGGCGCTAAGTTGGCAGCAGCGCCGTTCGGAGTGCACTGGGGGCGTCGTGGGGCGGCGGGGGGCGCTGAAGTCGTCGCCGCGATCCCGGCCGGGGCGCCGCACCGCCACCCCTTCGGTGAGGCAACGCAACGGGGACGCCGCGTCCTATTGCGGCGCCGTGCAATTAGAATTAAAACGCGCAACGCGGAGCGAGCCGGCAACAGCCAGCCCAGAGCGACGCGCGTTTGAATGGGAAGAGCGGCGGAGAGCAGCTCAGAGCGAGCGGCAAAAGGTTGCCTCTGCCTCAGAGCGAAGCGCGGAGCGCGGCGCTGACCCGTGGCGAACCTCCACCCACGCCGCGACGCGTCCGCAGCGCGCGGCAGGCGCGCACCTGATGGCCGATTCACGACCCGCGGCAGGCAGTAAAGGCGCAGGGTGGCCGTGGCCGGCGGGAGGGGGCTGGTCGATGCTAATGTCGTCAACACTTCACATCTCGTGGGACGCGTCGTGCAGTACGCGCGTAAAAAGAAAAAATTCAAAAAGGTATATTTTGTTTTGTACTTATTGAATGAGTGTAGTAGCTTTGGTGAATGGGTGAAGTCTGGCGATTGGCATTAGGCCGCGCGAGCAGCGCAGCGCCACGGCAGTGGGGGCGGCACAGGTGACGCTCGCGAGTCCGGCAGCGCGGCAGCGAGGCGGCGCTTTGGAAGCCCTCCAGCAGCCCTTCGGCCTGTCTGTTCACGCATTAACGCGGAGTTATTAGCTCCGCGAGGCTGGCGGGCCGGGGCCCCGCCGGGGGGCCGCCCCAAACGGCCAACCAGGGCCGGGGGCGCCGTGCCAGGCGTGTCGGTTGATGCTGACTTTACGGCCGCGAGGCGCGGCTCCGCAGACTCGCGCGGAAAAGCAGCAAAAGGCTGCCAGACTGGAGGGGGAGCGGCGGACGCTCCCTCACCCCGAGGAGGTCCTTTAAACCATCTCTCCCCGACGTCGATGACGCCGCGATAAGGCCGAGGGGGCCGCCGCGGAGCCCCTCCCGTCCAGCCAGCGCGTCTCGCACAGAGAGAGAGCGACGCGTGGCTCGCGGCCATGGAGGGCAGCGCAGCGCAGCATTTACTGCATCATTGGAGAGAGAAATTCGATGAGATATCCTTGTTCCGCGGCGAGGCTCGCGGCGCTACGTTGCGACACGGGCTGCACGTCCCTGGGCGTGTCGGGCGGTACCCGTATGCGGTGCACTGTGCGGGGCGGCGCCGACGGAGTCGTCCTTTTTAGCAGATGATACATTTATGTTCACAGCTATACGCAAAAATTGAAAAAAGAAATTATAATTATAAATGTATCAGAATGCTTGTACTCTCGTGCGGGGAGCAAGCGGCTGGATGGCTAGACTAGAAGATTATATGGGCGAAGGGCGCTCGCGCCGCGCCCGCGCCGCGCCGCGCCCCGCACCCAGAGTCCTATAGCTGGCAGACAGCCTCGCCCGTGCCCGCGCCCGCGCCCCCGCCGCTATCCTAGTCTTATTTGGTATCATTTTTCTCGTCGGAACGTGAGGATGCGGAATTCGGCATCCGTTCAACTATTTTGCTGATACCCGCAAAAGTTCGCATTGGTACTAGGGCGGAACGGATGCGCGGCGTCTGGTTACAAGTGGCGCGGAGTGCTGCGCTGCGCTGCGCCGCGCTGCTCTTGTTTGTTTATGTTGGAGTCGACTGACGAAGCTCGGCTGCTTATCGTGACCGGACGGCTGAGTGTCAAGTGCTGCGGCGATCCCGCGCTAGTACAGAGAACAACTTTTACGGGTATTGAGTATTTATGTGATTGGCCATCATATTGTGCATCCTCGCGTTGAAACAAAGAGAATGATACCCAACACAAGTGGTATTAGGCATATCATTGTGGACACACATGCGCAGACATGAATACATCAGGCCAAATTAGAAAATTAAAAATAATTTGTTTTCCTTAATTAAATGATGAACAAACATACATTGAAATAAACATTAGTATCATCTGCTTTCACGTTAGCGTTAGCGTTAACGTTTTTTTTTTTTCGAGATTCGCGACCCGACGCGTCCGTCGCGGCGGGACTCACGGCGTGCCAAGGCGAGCGCCTCCCCCCACACGCGGCGACGCGCGGCCAGCAGCCTCGCCGGCGTGAAGAAGAGGAGGCTGATGTGAAGCATCATCGGCCAGAGACTCGAAGAGCGTTTGCTTCGTCTTCGTTCAAGGCGACGCGGGGCGGGGTGGGGTGGAGCGCGTGCCCCCGAAAGTAAATCCCCTCGCTGCCGCCCCGCCCCCCGCCCCGCCACCAGGAAGACGCACGCGGACCGGGCAGCAAGAGCGAAACGCACATCACATCAGTGTGACGTGGAGTTTTGGCGGCGCGAAATTAGTTTTCTAATGCGGTCATATTTCATGCGGCTGCGTGCCGCGCCGCGGCGAGCCGTGCCGTGGCGCCGAGGAGAATGCGAGTGGTGCGCTACGCCGCTACGCCGCTACGCGCCGCTACGCGCCGCGGTCCGGCCGGCCCTGGCTGGCGGCCGGTGGGCGCCACGCTTACGCACTGCTCGGATGGCTATTCATCAAAGGCAGTGACGCAGCGTCACGAGCGCCCTCCCTCCAGGCTCCAGCGCCATCCTTGACGACCGCACTGTGGCGGTGATGATCATTGTTGTTCGCGGGTGATAGAATATTCAACAGTGGGGAAGGATTTTCTCGCGGCGTGTTGTTGATACCGCTGCCAAAGGGGAGGGGTGGGAGACGACCTTGCCCCGCGACTATAGTGGCCCCGGTCCGTGGGCGGCCGATCGGGTCCCCGTCGTCCCATTGTTCGGTCGGGGCGGGCGTCGGCGGCCTGGTCGGCATGCAGCCTCAGCCAGCGCCGCGAGCCGCGAGCGCCGACAAGGCTCTTCATGCTTTTCATAATCTCAATTTTCATCGGCAGTACGAGGGCCGCGCGCGTCGGACGCGTTTATGTATTCAATTACCCGCGCCACCGCCGAGGCCGCCACGCCCCGCCACGTACCGGACGAGTTTGGATGTCGCTTCGGGGGAAGCGCCGGGGGCGTCGCGGAGGGACCGCCACGCGCTTTGGCGGCGCGGCGCATCCGGTTCACCGGCCGGCTAGCGCGCCGCGGAGAGCGCACAGTGGGTCAGAAGATCGTTGAATTGCACTCCAAATGTCTTACGCTTAAAGGCTCCACCAACATATTAGTAAAATGCAGATTTTCTCCATGGAAAATTCGCCAAAATATCTATACAAAGAATTTCTCAAAGGTATGTTACAAAGGCAGCTGCACCACCATGTAATAGAGAATTTTCATATAATATGGAGAATTTCACTTTAAGACATTTAGGGTGTGGCCAAAATTCCGGACGCCTTTCGAGCTCTACAGTCGCTAAATGGGACTCGAATCGAACGTTTGACCCCACCAATGGATTGCTCTCCAGACGAGGAATCCAATGGTGGGGTCAAACGTTCGATTCGAGTCTCATTTAGCGACTGTAGAGCTCAAAACGCGTCCAGATTTTTTACAGAATATGGCCGCCTCATCGGTCTTCTGACCCACTGTGGAGCGAAGAGCTGCTGGAAAGAAGTCGCGAAGACGACGCCAAAGACGCCCTTCTGGCGTGCTGCTTCGCACCCCTGCCGAGTCACCGCCCTCTAATTACAGGCAGAAAGGGCTCTTTGCTGCGCCGCCCTCCGCGCCCCGCGCCGCACCGCAGCGGTTATCCCTCTCGGAGAGAAAGGGGAGGAGCGGGACGATCGCCGCGCTGCGGTGTGACTTTTGGGCGGAGAGACAAAGTTGATTCTGACGACGACATCCTCGCCGGCTCGCGCGCACTGCGGCGAGGGGAGTGGCTTCGCCGGGCTCCGCCGGTTACGCATGACCCTAGAGCCCCCCCCCCCCTCCCGTACTCTGTCGGGCCGCGCCGCGGTGGTCGCGTCATGTGCTGGACAAGACAGCGAGCACGCACTTCATGTCGGCGCGCCCACACACTCACACTCCCGCAACCCGGCTGCACGCTGCCGACGTGTACAGTAGTAGTCCCCCCCCCCCGTTTCCTCCATTGTGCGCCACAAATTTTTACCGCGGAGATGGGGGGGCGCGGCGGGCGCCTGGGAGGTAGGCAGTCCCGCAGCGCTCGCGTGTTCGACGGGACGCCCGGCAGCACGGCGTCAGGGTAGGCAGCCCGCGCCGCTGCCGAGTGTGACGGGAGGGCCCGGCAGCACGGCGTCAGGGTAGGCAGCCCGCGCCGCTGCCGAGTGTGACGGGAGGGCCCGGCAGCACGGCGTCGGGGTAGGCAGCCCGCGCCGCTGCCGAGTGTGACGGGAGGGCCCGGCAGCACGGCGTCAGGGTAGGCAGCCCGCGCCTCTGCCGAGTGTGACGGGAGGGCCCGGCAGCACGGCGTCGGGGTAGGCAGCCCGCGCCGCTGCCGAGTGTGACGGGAGGGCCCGGCAGCACGGCGCCCGGCCCGGTCAGTCAACCCGTTCCTCCTCTCAATCCAGCGACCGATCAAAGTCTGGCAGCCTGCATGTCGCTGGCAGCGCTCTTGTCGTGGCGTTGGAGGACCGGCCGGACGGACGGCGACTCCCCGTTCCCCACCGTGCCACGTCCCACTGTTTGGGCAGGACTCGCTGCGGGGTCCTTTTCATTTTCAGAAAAGGAATTTCTCGGCGGCGCCCCGCTGCCGGTGGCGCGGCCACCCGTTTTTTGTTTCAGTATGCAAGTGCGTGCGTGTGGATGCGGCCATTCACGTGCGTGCGTTTGTGTTCGATCATCTGTATGTGCGAGGACGTGCCTCGCTGGGCCTTTATGCCCCGGCCCCAGTTCCGGTGGGCGGGGCTTGGGGGGCGGCGCACAGTGGGTCAGAAGACCATTGAGGCGAACAAAAAATCCCGGAGCTCCAGAGTAGCTAAATGGGACTCGAATCGAAAGTATGACCCCACCTATGATGATTGCTCTTCAGTCGAGGGAATCCATTGGTGGGGTCACACGTTTGATTCGAGTACCATTTAGCCGAATTTGGAGCTCTAAAACGCGTCATATGAGAACTTTGGCACGCTATCAACGGTCTTCTGGCCCCACGGTGCTGCGGGGTGGCCTAAGGCCCGGTGCCCCGAGGTGCCCTGTTGGAGGGCAGAGGAGGGCCTTGGTTGGGGGGCGGGGGGGTGGGGGGGGGTGGGGGGGGGGGTGGCAGGGACGTCGACCGCGAGGGGGCTTCCCTACTTCCCTCACAGGCTTAATCCCAGGAAAGGCCATAAAAAAAGCGGGCTTCCTTCCACGAAAGCTTCTCTCATTGCAACCCTCCCAAGCACGGCGAGATGGCCTTGCTCCTGCTCTCCCCCCGGGGCAACAATGGCCCGGATTTCCAGCCCCAACCCGAACCGAGAGCCGGCCGGCCGGCCGGGCGGCAGCGGGGCCGGCCAACTTCGGAGAAGTATGACAAACTAAGCACCGCGACCGGCGGCGTGAAATTGATTGATTGGAGCCGCCCGGCCGTTAGACCGCCCGGCCGCGAGGCTGACTTGCCGACAGCGCGGCCTAGCCTCGCACCAGGCTATTAGGATCCGCGTTGGCGCCTTTTTGTGCCTGCTTTCTTATTGGCCGCATCGGGCTAATCCGAGGCCGCGCTGCTGCCGACCCGTTGCCAGGGGAGGGTGGGTGATGATGTCTCTCTGCTCGCGCCCAATAATACATCAACATCATCCGTCCGTCTCGCCATTTTTTTTGTCGCGTATTTCTGTAGGTGGCACTGCGGCTCTGCCGAGCTCTGCGCGCCGCCGATCCGCTCTCCATCATGATCTCGTTGCTGCGTGCTGCGCGCTAAGCGGCGCGGCGGCGCAGCGGGGCATTATTTCCTTATTGATCGGAAACACGAGGCGGCGCAGGAAGCCGATGCACACACACACACACACACACAAGCGCGTCCGGGACAACGAGATGGGGAGAGAAAGGGGCCGCGACAAATGTGTGTGCGTATACACGGCGTACACACACACACACACACACACACACACACACACGCGCGCGCGCGCGCGCGCGCGCCCCGGCCGGGTGAAAGAGAGAAAGGTCCGTCACGTGTTTGTCACGTGTCCATCACCCGGTGCGTGTTCGTGTGTGTGTGCGTGTGTGTGTGTGTGTGTGTGTGTGTGTCTCCGCCGTGTTTGCCACCCTGTCCCTCGGCTAACTGAACTGCCCCGAATTAAATTTGCGCAACTCGATTTGGCTCGACGCCCCGCCCGCCCGCCACGCCACCACGCCCGTGTTGGCTTAAGCTGCCGCCACTCTCAACAAGGACCTGCCTGCCCCGCCCTGCTGCCGGGCGGTCTGCTTCTCCGGCCGATGGTCCGCTAAATTACATTCGTTTCGGGCCGCGCGACCGCGCCCGCCTCGCCCCGTGTCAAAAAATGCCCCGTGGCAAAAATCAAACGGCGGAATCGGAAAGTGCAGCGGCAGCGCGGCGGCGGCTAGCGGACGGGGAGGCGGACCTATCAAGGAGAGTGCAGCCCGTCCAGCGCGGCGGGGTCGACGGCCAGCTGCGGCCGCCGGAGCCACCGGACGACGCCCAATAACGCCGTGCTCGCTGCACTTTTACACTCTAATTTTACTTTACGAGGGCCGGCGTGTGTGTCTGTGGCGCCCTGCTTGCGTCGCACAGTGGGCCAGAAGACCAAGAATTCTAGACGCGTTTTGAGCTCCAGAGGCGCCAAATAGGACACAAAGCGAACGTGTGACCCCACCAATGGATTGCTTTCCGAATAAGGAATCCATCGGTGGGGTCACACGTTCGGGTTTGGTCCCGTTTAGCGACTCTGGAGCTCAAAACTCGTCCGGGATTTTGACCGCCTGCGTCGCTCCTCCGGCCCACTGTTCGCCGCGGTCCGGGATACGCGCCGAAAGCGGCTCCGTGTCCGGCGCAGCGGGGGCGTGGAGGCGGCGGGGGCGTGGAGGCGGCGGGGGCGTGGAGGCGGCGGGGGGCAGAAAGCTAGCCGGCTACTGGGGCCGCATCACCATGGCATCAGCTTACATAAATCTGGGCTTTGGGGTAGCAGGGCGGGCAGGGCGGGCAGGGCGCCCCGCCGCGGCGTCCTGGCCGCGAGGCGCCTCCCCCTCTTCGGCTCGGCGAGGGTCAGTCGCAGACGCCCGTTCGGCAGCACACCCACCCCACCCCAGCGGGCGGCGCAGCGACATACAGCGTCGCCAGTTTCCCGGTCCACGCCTCGGGTTTCACAAAAAAAAAAAAAAAAAAAAAAAAAAAAAAAAAAACATGCTGTGTTTTGGGTAGCGACCCAGGCATTCCCGCCCGACACTTTCCAGCATTAATTTGAGACGTCGTGCTAGGATAGTTTGTGCAGCGAGCGCCGCGCGATTTGCCGTGCTACGTGGCGCGTGCGGACGTGGGAACCAGTGAGAACGCACTTCCAGGGCTGTCCGGCTGGGGCTCGTCCGCTCCAGATGCAGGCAGTCCAAGCGCGCCGCGGTTTACCCAGTTCCCCGCGCTTTATTAGCGCTTCCAAGCGTTTTTTCCGCGACTAGGGCCGTCCGGCGCAAAGCCGCGGCTCTGCGCGCGACCATTACCATAGCAGGCCGCCGCCGCACCTGCACGGCACTGCCCGGCAGCGGTGCGGCGGCGCGCAAGGAGGGAACAAAGTGAAATGGAAAAATGAGGGCTTACGGAAGGCGAAAGTGTGTATCAAATTCCACTCCGTGACTAAAACTCTACATTCATCGCCGTCCTGGCCGACACTCAAGACGCGCCCCTCTTTATGACAACAACAAGTTGCGTTGCCCTGCGTGTCCGGTCCGTGCAGCCATGCCGGTGCAGCAGGCCGTGGACGAGGGAAGGAAAGGAAACGTTTCGCGGAGATTGAGATTTTTAATGCCTCCGGGCGGGTCCGCTCCGCGCAATCGGGATCCGGGAGCCACCCCCTCCCCCCTCCCCCACCCCTTGCGAGCCCAGAGAGTCATAATGGGAAAGCGACTAGCCCGCCTTTTGTCCACAAACACTTATTTCGCACGTACACGGGCGCTGTGACCCCAAACGACGTGCGAGTGGGTGTGTGCGTGCTGAGAGAGAGAGAGAGGAGAAAGAGAAGGGGAGAGAGAGAGAGAGAGAGATAGAGAAAGAAAGAGAGAGAGAGAGAGTGAGACCGACCGCACTCGGACGCCCCGCATATAAGAACTGAAACTCATTTCTGTGGGCACCGTTGGCGACTCGCCGTTTTGTTTTCTGTTAAAATTATTCCTTGTCTGGTCTCACTCTGTTTGCAGGATGTCCGCGCCCAATGACCGCGGGTCCGCGGCAGGGCGTCGGCCAGGGCGGGCCACTCCCCGCCGCCAGCGCAGCACGCCGAGCAGGCACGCCGACTATGTGACGCCGCGTGCCACGCGCCACGCCCCGCCGGCCTCACGCTGGAGCAAAACGCCCTCCGCCATGATGATGTAGACGGATGAGATCAGCAAGAAGGTTGACTCCGTCTACAAGGGTGAGTCACTTACGGCGCGATGGCCCCAGCAGCATCCGTCCCCTCCGCGCCGCCCATCCCGCCGGAAACTCAGTTTATGCCCCGATAAGTCCGAAGCCGGCCCAAACAACAGCCGAGTTTAAGGCAAACAAAAGTGGGTTGGGGGGAGGGGAATAAGAACAGGAGTAATGTCATGGCGAAATAAAAAAGAGTTGTGGACTTTGTGTTAAGAAGTGGGGAGTAATAGCCTTCAGGGCAAACGTGCGACAGGCCGTGGTGGTCCCGACCGCTCCACGGCTAGGACCCATAAGGCCAGGGGCATGACGACGGCCACCCCCCGCGCCGGCCGCGCCAACGCCACTCGACATGGAATCCTACTTAAACTTTACCTTGCACACTCAAAGTTCCATGGCTGCCCTGGCTGGTGGATGTGAACATACCAGCGCAGTATTTTGTGTCAGTGTGGGCAAAGAAGTCTTCTTCCAGGCTTCGGGCGCGGCTCCTCCTCTTGTAGCTTGCACTTGTTGACCCTGGCTGGTTGTATGTGAACAGACCCAGTGCAGGATGTTGTGTCAGTGTGTGGCAAAGAAGTCTTTCTTCCAGGCTTCGGGCGCGGCTCCCTCTTGTTGCTGCTCCATTGTTGACCCTGGCTGGTGGATGTGAACAGACCAGCGCATGATGTTGTGTCATTGTGGGCAAAGAAGTCTTCTTCCATGCATCGGGCGCGGCTCCTCTTGTTGCTGCTCTTGTTGACCCTGGCTGGTGGATGTGAACAGACCAGCGCAGGATGTTGTGTCAGTGTGGGCAAAGAAGTCTTCTTCCAGGCTTCGGGCGCGGCTCCTCTTGTTGCTGCTCTTGTTGACCCTGGCTGGTGGATGTGAACAGACCAGCGCAGGATGTTTGTGTCAGTGTGGGCAAAGAAGTCTTCTTCCAGGCTTCGGGCGCGGCTCCTCTTGTTGCTGCTCTTGTTGACCCTGGCTGGTGGATGTGAACAGACCAGCGCAGGATGTTGTGTCAGTGTGGGCAAAGAAGTCTTCTTCCAGGCTTCGGGCGCGGCTCCTCTTGTTGCTGCTCTTGTTGACCTTGGCTGACTCCGCGCGCCGCTTTCTCACCGCTTTCTTCTCGCTCTTTTTGCTCTCTTTGTTCTCCAGTGATGCTATTTCGGGAGTTTCAAAGTGGCCATATCGCGCCGGGTGATTGTTTGTTGTTCGCCGGGAGGCCGGCCCAGGAAGCCGCTGGGCGCGGCGTGAGTGCTCTCTGACATTACCGCGGCGCCGCGGCCACGCCTCCGGGTATGCCGGTCGACGGCGTGACCGCCTGTGGGGCGCCGCGCTGCCGCGGTGCGTGGACGCGGACGGCGTGGACAGCAGGCGTGGACGCGGACGGCGTGGACGCGGACGGCGTGGACGCGGACGGCGTGGACCAGGCGTGGACAGCCAGGCGTGGACGCGGACGGCGTGGACGCGGACGGCGTGGACGCGGACGGCGTGGACGCGGACGGCGTGGACGCGGACGGCGTGGACAGCCAGGCGTGGACAGCCAGGCGTGGACGCGGACGGCGTGACAGCCAGGCGTGGACGCGGACGGCGTGGACGCGGACGGCGTGGACGCGGACGGCGTGGACAGCCAGGCGTGGACAGCCAGGCGTGGACGCGGACGGCGTGGACAGCCAGGCGTGGACGCGGACGGCGTGGACGCGGACGGCGTGGACGCGGACGGCGTGGACAGCCAGGCGTGGACAGCCAGGCGTGGACGGACGGCGCGTGGACAGCCAGGCGTGGACGCGGACGGCGTGGACAGCCAGGCGTGGACGCGGACGGCGTGGACGCGGACGGCGTGGACGCGGACGGCGTGGACAGCCAGGCGTGGACGCGGACGGCGTGGACGCGGACGGCGTGGACGCGGACGGCGTGGACAGCCGGCGTGGACAGCCAGGCGTGGACAGCCAGGCGTGGACGCGGACGGCGTGGACAGCCAGGCGTGGACGCGGACGGCGTGGACGCGGACGGCGTGAACGCGGACGGCGTGGACGCGGACGGCGTGGACAGCCAGGCGTGGACAGCCAGGCGTGGACGCGGACGGCGTGGACGCGGACGGCGTGGACGCGGACGGCGTGGACAGCCAGGCGTGGACGCGGACGGCGTGGACGCGGACGGCGTGGACAGCCAGGCGTGGACAGCCAGGCGTTCGATCCGGAGCGCGGCACCCTATACCCGCGCCTGGATCAGGTTTAAGGTGCGCCGGCCGGGGGATTCGTGGCGGGGGGACAGGCGTTGTGCAACGCCGACGTCTCGGCAGTCTGTGCCGGCACGGCGAGCATGGGCTGGGCCGGCCCCCCTCCCCGACGGGCCGGCGGGGGCGTCGGGGGGGCCGGCGGGGGCGTCGCGGGGGGTCAGGGGCTGCCTGCCCAAAGGCCCAAAGCACACGGGGCAGAGGACACGGTCCGCTTCGCTTGATGGCCGAACACAGCCTTGCAAATGTCAGAGCAGGGTGCTGCAAGGGGTGGGGGCCCGGCCCGGGCCGGCCCTCCCGGCGTCACGCAAGTCCCAGCGCGCCGCGCCGATAGCAGGCAAAGAGCACCGCCCTGGCCGCGCCCGCGGTGATCGAAGTCCCGGCTACTCGCCGCATCGCACAGTGGGTCAGAAGACCGTCGAGGCAGCAGTCATTATTCTAGACGCGTTTTGAGCTCCAGAGTTGCTAAATAGGACTCTAATCAAACGTGTGACCCGCCAATGGATTGCTCTCCAAACGAGGAATCCATCGGTAGGGTCACACGTTCTATTCGAGTCCCATTTAGCGACTCTGGAGCTCAAAACGTGTCCGGGACTTTGGGCCGCCTCAGCGGTCTTCCGACCCACTGTGCATCGCCCCGCCGGATGGTTGCAGTAATTGAGCCACTAATGCAGCAGCGTATTGGAATTCGGCCAGCTTCGATCCGATTACAGTGAGGCCGAGAGGCAGGCGGGCGGCCTCGCCCCGCGCGCGCAAACAAAGACACGCACTCCAACTAAGCCGCGGCGGTGCCGCGTTGCTGCCGCTGCAGTGTCGTGAATTTTACACTGTCGCCGTCGTCGCTCGGCGCGTCGGAACACAACTCTGCCGCGGCTGCTGTCTTTTAAATTGCTCTCATATTAAAGTCGCCGAAGCGAGTTGTGCTGGGCGCACTGCCGTCGTCGTCGTCATCCTCTCCACTGGAAGCGCCCCCGGCGGACCACTTTCTTTTTGTCTGCAAAAGCGCGCGCCCTGGCCTGGGTGGCGGGGAAGAGTAAACATGATAAAAGCGGAGCGGGAAAGAAGAAGCTATAATATAATGAATACATTTGACGTTAATGCACTCGCTCACTCCGTCTCACTCACTCTGTCGTCATCAAGTCAAGCGGTCGCCGCCGCGCCGGGCGGACGGTTCGGTCACACAGTCAGTCCCAGTCGCAAGAAAGACTTTCCAGCAGTAGTGGTTTATGATAAAATTAGCCTCCATTCGGGGAGCAATTAATCCGCTCGCGGTAGTCCCGCCATTTTGGGAGAGGGAGGGGCGGAGGGAGGGGTGGAGGGGGTCGCGGTTTGCCCGCTCACGTGAGGGAGAGAGGGGCCCTCTCATTAGTGGCCGTTAGTTCCTACTTCTGCCGCCCGGTGGCGCTGCACGGCGTTGCAATCCCGCTGCATTCGAAACTAAGTTTGATGGTGCTGATACGGCAGGGTTCCGCCGTGCACTTTGGCTTGCAGTTGCAGCGGTCCGTGTGTTGCGCGACGCGTCCAAAGTTAGTCTAATGGCTGTTTATCTGTGGCGTCTGGCGCCGCCGCCGTCGCACCCTCCACCGAAAACGCAGGCGTTTCATGTCGGCGCGTCCGGGTCCACCCACCGCCGTCGACTCAGCGCGCTTGGCTCTTCCCTCCCCGACGCTCACAATGATACCCTCCCAAAAAAAAAAAAAAAAAGGATGCCTTTAAACCTCCGGAAGCCTTGACCGGGTGTGTGCCTCTGCAAAACAGAAAGAGAGCTCGCCAGGGGCTCGGCGGCGCCGCGAACACAATGCACTCGTCGCCGGGCGGCGCGTCGCGGCGCGTCGTCCGCCCGCACAAAGGGCAGGTGCGTGTGTTTACATACACTCTGGGCGCGTCGCGTAGAGTGAAAGTGAAAAGCGAACGGCAGGCGGGCGGCTGGCGCGCACCGCTGCAGCGGCTCACAGTGGGTCAGAAGACCGTTGAGGCGGCCCAAATGCGAGACGCGTTTGGAGCTCCAGAGTCGCTAAATGGGACTCGAATCGAACGTGTGACCCCGCCAATGGATTGCTCTCCAAACGAGGAATCTATTGGTGGGGGTCACACGTTCGATTCGAGTCCCATTTAGCGACTCGGGAGCTCCAAACGCGTCTCGCATTTTGGCCGCCTCGACGGTCTTCTGGCCCACCCACTGCGCATCGGCCCCGATGGCCCGGCCCGCATCCCGGCGAAGGCCCCGCGCCAAGCCGATACGGTCGCCATCATCGTGCCGAACGATGAGCGATGCCGAGAGGGTGTTATTAGTGGAATGCATCGGAATCGCCGAGGGCTTTCTTCCTTTTGGCGTTTTCGCCTTCTGCCGCGGCGCCGTGGGTGGAGTGGATGCGGGCCCCGCCGCGACGCCGCGGTGGGCGTGCAAGTACGCTGGAAAAGAAACTCAAGGAAAAAGGCGTTACGACGCGTCGGAGGCCCATCATCGACGACGGTTAGCCTTCTGGTCGCCCACTTCTCATAATATAGGAATTCCAAGTAGCGGCTGTCGAGAGTCGAACCCGCGCCATCACCGGCAGCAGGCAGCAACCGTACTTGGTGCCGTAACCAACTCTGCCACGCGCTGCCCCAGTGAATGATAGTTCTCAGCACATACCTAGCGGAGTGGTATCGCCGGGTATCGAGGGAATCAAAACAAGGCGAGGTGCCAGCCCAGCTCTGGTGCCGCCTTGCCGTGTCGTAAACCGAAGGCTCCATTGTGCTTAGAGCCGAGTGCCCACGCGCCGCTGGTTGCGGAGGCCCTCGGCCGTACCCGTGTGGCCGCACAGTGGGACGAAAGACCGGTAAGAAGGCGACCAAAATTCTAGAACGCGTTTTTGAGCTCCAGAGTCGCTACACATGAACTCGAACCGAGCGTGTGAACCCACCAAAGGCTTCCTCGTTCTGAGAGCAATCCATTGGTGGGGTCACACACGTTCGATTCGAGTCCCACTTAGCGACTCTGGAGCTCAACACGCGTCTAGAATTTTGGCCGCCTGTGCCGTCTTCTGACCCACTGTGGGCCGTTGCCGTAAGTCTACATGTAATACGCCTGCGAGAGTAATATCATCATTTAGAGGGGAGGCCGGGCCAGGCCGGGTGCGGGGGGGGGGGGAGGGGCATCGACCGTATTATCTGCAGCTGGAGGCTAGGGCCCGCCCCACCTGGAAACATAGTCGAGTACACTGTGGCTAACACTTGTCGTGTCCCAATCCTCCCGCCAGTGTCCTCCGCGCAAGGGGTCCCCACACTTAAACAATCTGTGTATCACGCCCTCGCGGAGACAATCCCACAATCTTGCGTCATAAACGCCCTGTAAGTAGGCAAAAAGCGCGAACAAATCATTCAGAATTCCCAAACAATGTGACACAATCCAACAATTTGTTGTACGGCAACATTTTGAGTCTTAGACCTCTTTGCCACCGCGTCGCCTTGGGAGCTGCTTTCTGTTTTTCGGCGCCGGCGCTGAGCTTCAGCGGCGGCCCTCGGCGGTGCGAATGCGGTCCCGGGTGTTGCCCAACCCCTCCGCCCCGCCGGCGTGGGGTCGTGCGGGGCCCTGAGCGAGCACAACCCCTCGCAACTGCATTCGATTTATTCCAATAGTTGCTTACATAGGCGACGCGTGAGTTGACTCGCCCCGTAGCAACCCGGAAAGAAGGGGCCGGGCGGGATAGGGGAATCCCCTCGCGGAGCCCCTGAACGGCGCAGCCAGGCGCAGCTTGCACACGACCCGGGCCCCGGCGTTGCATCGACAACCGCCTTCCTGCACAAGGCGGAGACCAGGGCCTGCGTTGACGGCAGCATATGACGGCAGCCAGTGGCAGCGGGGCTGCCCCGGCAGCAGGAAACACCGCAGCCTTGGCCGTGGCGGGGCGTGGCGGGGCGCGGGCGTGCGGCCGGACCAATGAGCAGAACGATAACGCTCCGCTTTGAAAGTCCCATATCCACTTCCTTGATGAATTTGTGCGGTGCGTGCCGGCGGCACTCTTCCTCGCCGTGGTGCAGGCGTGCGTGCGGCAGGCGGGCCCGCCGCCGTGCGTGACGGGGGTCCGGGCGCGCGCCGGGGGCCGCCGCCGGCGTCCACTGCGGCGGCAGGGCCCTGCCTGCCTGCTCCACCCTGCCCTGCTCGCCCTGCTGCACTGCCCACGGCCTACCGGCGCGCCGCACAAAGTTGGGTCGTTGTCACTTTTTCCCATGTGTATGCTAAGCGGGGCCGGCGTGCACGGCGGAAGCGGGGAGAGGGGAGGGTGCACGTCCACGGCCGGGTCCACGGCGGAGGGGACGGGGAGGTGTGCACGTCCACGAGCCGAGTCCACGGCCGGGTCCCACGGCGGCGTACGCCCGGCCCGGCCCGCGCAGCCACGCGCCGCACGCCCAATGGGTTTTAGCCACCTGCCTCGCGCCTCGGCTGGGGGCGAGCATCTCGCTGCAGAGGGCCCTTGGCGAGGGCGAGGCGGCGCGCAGGGAACTGCGGCCCGAGCTTATTTTGCGTCTGCTTTGAAAAAGAGGCCCTGGAGCTGGATTTATGCACGCGCGTCCTGCGTGTGCGCTTGTGTGTGTGTGGTGTGTGTGTGTGTGTGTGTGTGTGGTGTTGTGTAGGGGGGCGTGTGGTGTGCCAGTGCGTGCGTGGGCGTGTGAGTGTCATCCCTGGGCAGCCTCCGTGTGGGGCCTCGGCCCGGAACAAGGGCAATTAATTTGAAACATGGCCCCACTAAGGATGCGGCCCTGCCCTCCGCCCTGAACTGACGACTCTGCCCTGCCCCTCAGCCGGCCGACCGGCGACCGTAACCGCCGAGCTCGCAGTGATGAATCGGAGGGTAATTGCCACACCCCAACCGAGAAATAAGCGGCGGCTGGGCGGCATGGCGGCGCGGGCGAGTAGAGAGTAAAGAAAGAAGGGTGGATTTCTTTGGCCGTAAATTTCCCCTATGCTCGCTCCTACGGTACGTGACCCCCCTCCCCTCCCCCCCCCCGCTGCGCCGCCCCGTTCGAATTGCCAGCTGTCCCTGCTGCGCTTTCGGCCTGACTCGCCGGTGCTGACCCGAATCCCAGACAGCGTCCCGTCTCTCTCGCGCCCCTCGGGAACGCCCCCCCAAGTGCGACGGAGACAGTGTCGTCTGCTTGCCGACGGCCGCCCTAACGACGCCCAGTCTAATGGCCCGTGCGTTGGGTCTGCCCGCAGAACATCCAGGACAAGTTCAACCACGGCCGCCCGGCAGCTCATTCAGCGCGGGCAAGGTGTATCTCAAGGCCCAGCCACGGGGAGTACACAGCAAGCGTCGCGACGGCCAACGTGGGGCCCTGGCCCTGGCCGGCAGACTGCCCGAAAGGCGCGCCCTGACTCGCTCCGCATCCGTTCGGGACGCGCCGTGAGTGTGAACGGAATGGAGCGAACGCCTTTCGGAATCAGTCCGCGGCGGCGATGCGGACCGTTACACCGCGAGTCACTGCAGGCTGGCTACGAGCGCCCACGCGCAGCGCCTCACGCCACGCGCGGTGCGGGGCGGGGCGGGGCGGGGCGGGGCGGGGCGGGGCTCCACGTAAACGCGGCGAGTGCTACAGGAACTGGACCTGGCTGCTGCGTCCACGCCGAGCCAGCCAAGGTGGATTGTCACCTACCAGGTTCCCACACCACGGCGTCACGTCGTGTGAGCGCCTTTCTTCCGCCTGCATTGCACACCGCGCGCACGCTGGCCGTGGCGTGCCCGCCGCGGCGCCCCCCTTCTTATTGGCCACACCCCAGCGCGGCCCAATACCTGTGAACCACTGACCCGTGTCCCGCGCGTGCGTGGGGGGCGTTACGTTTTGATTGTGTGTGTGTTGGTGTGTGTGTGGGTGTGTGTGTTGCAGCGCGTCCCACGGCAAGCCAAGCCCCCCTTAATGAGACTAGCCTCCATCGCCTCTAGCACGTCGCCGGCGTTTACCGTCGGCGTCGTCGTCGCCACGGCCGTGGCAGCCAGCAGGTGACCCGTCGTCGTGTCCAGGCTCCTCGCTTCATCTTCGGCGCCTCTTCCGTCCTGTGGCGCAACGGCCACGCAGGGCCCACGGCACGCACCGCTGCCTGCCTGCCTTCCTGCCTACCCGCCCTCCCTGCCCTGCCTGAAACGAATGCCTGCTTGCCTGCCTGCCTGCCTGCCTGCCTGCCTGCCCCGCCCGCCCGCCTGCCTGCCTGCCTGGGCGGTGAAGGCAACATACCGACTGAGTCGGCGACTCTGCAAAGTGCAGGCAAGGCCGCGCCCTGGCTGGCTTGCCCGGCTGGCCGCCTGGCCGGCTGGCCGAAAGCGAGGCGAGACTGCAAGCGCGCCCCGCCGTGCAATCTGAGCGAGAGCGGGCAATCACTGGCCGAGCAGCCGAAAGCGTTGAGATTGATTCCTCGGAGGAAGCATGCAGGCCGCGCATGCAGGGATAGAATGCAGGCAAAAAGAATGGGAGAGGTATAATGAGATGGAAACCGTCCCGGCGGGCGGACTGCGCCCGGCGGGCCGCGGGCCCCGAGGAACGTTGCGTCGGGCGGCGCACAGTGGGTCAGAAAGACCGTCGAGGCGGCCAAAATCCCGGACGCGTTTTGAGCTCCATGCGACTCGAACGTGAGACCCCACCAATAGATTTCTCGTTCGGAGAGCAATCCATTGGTTGGGGTCACACGTCCACGTTCGAGTTTCAATTAGCGACCCTGGAGCTCAAATCGCGTCCGGGATTATGGCCCACGCTCAGCTGGTCCGCTGACCCATTGTCTGGGCGGCGTCCTCGGGCACTGGGCACGGGGAGTCGAAGCCCGAGACCCTCGGTTCGCAAACCGGCGCCTGAACCAGCTGAGCCGCCGCAAATGGACTCAGCGATGATGTTGTTCTCCCCCGGCCGTCCCTCAGCGACCGTCCTGACAGTGGGCAGATTGCGCCAGCTTGCCTCACGGGCTGCATAGGCTGCATGTCCCCGGGCGGCTCCGGCTGGGCATTTTGGGACAATAATATCGGCGCGACATAGTGCATGTGTGGTGGTGGGGTCGGGGCCTCGGTCGGGGCGGACACAATCGCGAAATAGGCGTGGCCGCCGTTTGCATAAGACCTGTCCTCCCGACATGAAGTAAGGCCCTGCAGACTTCGCCGGAGTTTCCTTTGACTCCATTTTTACAATGTCCGCCGTTGGTGTGTGTGTGTGTGAGTGCGGCATCCAGTTCCTCGCCTCCCCCGGCCCTACGCGGCAGAAAAGTCGCCCCCCGATGTCCTTGCGGGCCAAGAGAAACTTCCTGCCGGCTTATTCCAACTTAGTAAATACTCGCAAAGGGCCGGGCAGAGCGCAGGCCAGCCCGTTGGGCCCGTCGCCCCGCCCCGCCCCGCCCCGCCCCGCCCCCGCCCCCGCCCCGACCCGCCCCGCCCCGCCCCGCCCCGCGCCCTGCCCCGCCCGCCCCGCCCCGCCCCGCCCCCGCCCCGCCCCGCCCCTCCCCGCCCCGCACGCCCCGCCCCGCCCCCGCCCCGCCCCGCCCCGCCCCGCCCCGCTTCCTGCAGCGGGAGGCGATAAGAGTTATTGCTGACGCACAACGCCACCGAATGCCGAGGCCAGAACGAGTGAGAACATTAGTGTCTCAAAGGCGGAGATCTAATTTGGATTGCCCGTCCGGCCGGCCAGGCGCCATCTGATGGCCTGCGCGCGCGGCGCGGTTTCCGCTGGCATGCCTCGGCCCGCATCAGCCGCCCGGCGGGTAGGCCAACCCCAACGCGCTGCGCTGCGCGTCCGGTGCGGCCTGGGCGTGGACGGCCGGGCGGTCCCCGCGCACTGGCTGCCCCAGCCCTAGAGTCCTATAGTGGGAGAGAAACGTGAGCCCTGTCCTCGGCGGATGGGGACTCACCCGAGTGCCGAAACTTCTCATACTTTGGGCCAACAACGGGAAAAAAGTTGCGCGCAGTTTTTCTCATCTAGGCTCGATTTTCCGTAGTGGCCTAGGGGCGAGGTTTCTGGCCATTGTAAATGAGAAAACTACGCACAACTTTTTCCCCCGTTTTGGCCAAAGTATTGAGAAATAATAAAGAGCAATTTCGAGGTTGACTGGCGATCAGTGCACTGGTAAAACAAAGGCATAAAAATTACGCCCTTTTAGGGCAAAAATACTCTTTTACGGCCCCTTGCAAGGGCAATAATTCATTTTATGCCCCTTGGAAAGGGCATAAATGGTATAGGAATTTCAAGCAAAATTTTAATGCCCTTCCCAATGGCATTAACGATTTAAGCCCTTTAAGGGCGTAAATCGTTAACGCCCTTTAAGGGCATAATTTTAATACCTTTGTTTCACCAGTGTGTATGCAAAATTTAATTTGGTTCACGTTTCTCTCCCACTATAAAGGAACCTCTACCCTCTGGCCCTGCCCCTGCAGCCCTGTTGGCATTGGAATCAAGTCCGCGAGTGCATTTTCCCATTGTAGCGTCCCCACAGCCCCCACCCCGTCCGGTGTGTGGCACACTGAGCCCGCGCGCCGGACTTCGCCATTGCTCACACTGCCTAAAAAGGATGTCATCCACCGACCCTTCCTCGGGGCAATGATAAACGGCGGGGGAGGCGTATGCGGTTCGGCCGGGAAGACCAGGGAAGACCCGCATGGCAGGGCAACCTCGCTCCGCAACAGAGTTGTGGTGTAGTCCCAAGTACAGCGAGGCAGCTGAATCGTGTTTTAACTCCCTTTTCGCCGCGTCGGCACTCGGACCAGTCGGACCGCCGGCCGGCCGTCCGGGCTGCCCGGAAAATACCGTCACAACTTTCGCAGTTGAATGCGACTCCGGGCCAGACTTCCGAAACAAGACCTCGCCGGCCACGCTTCCCCCTCTGCCGTTTTCCCGTTTCCGCCCGCCGTTCATTAAAAAAATTCCTCCACGGACCGCCGCACCGGTCCCTCGCGATCGAGACGGTGGAGATCCCTCACAGGGCGGTGCCCGCGGGGTGCCGAGCCCGCGCCCGCGCCGTCCCCAACCTGGACGGCAGGCGAGGACGGCGGGGGAAGGAAAAGAAATCAAGGAAAAAGAGACACGGCGAGTAATTTTGACAGGTTGAATGATGGGTGCCGCCATTCATTCGGGTTGAGACACATTCATCCTGGGAATTTGGGGAGAGAGAGACGGGGAGGGCCCTTCGGGGCGGCGAGGGCGCGGGGCGGCAGTGCTTTGAGTCCAGGTTGGAGGAGGAAGACACCGACAGAGCGAGGTGCGTGGCCGGTGGACAATGGCCCGGCCTGCCCGCCCCTCGAGGGGCTTAAGTGAAGCGGGGCTTCGGGGTCTCCTTCAGGCTCTCCGCGGGGCCCTCCAAGCCTTTGCCTTTGCCTCCGCTAATCAAAAGCGACGGCGGGGTTGTCTGCCCCGCCCACCCGCCCCCGCCCGCCCCGCCCCGCCCCGCCACGCGTCGGATCGAGCAGTAGAATCCGATCGAGAGTCTCGAAGCGGCGCTGGCGCTGGCGACCCGTAGGGACGGCGCTTGACGCAACCCGCCCCGTCGCGCTGCCGCCCCGCGTTTGCATAGTAATTGACAATGGGGCAGAGGCGAACAGGGCGTGGCGCGGCGGGGCGTGGCGCGGCGGGGCTGGGCGATGGCGGGGCGGGGCGTGGCGCGGCGGGGCAGGGTCGACTTTGTGGATTCCCAGGGCGGATACATCTTCTTCGAGGCCGCCCTGCCGCCGCGCCGCCCTGCTTGCCGAGGGAGATGAGATGTCTCCGTGAAACAGACCGTTTTCAGCACGGGGAGGCTGTCGCCGCCTGTCGCGTGAGAAGCCGGGCGGCAGTGATCGGAATGGCGGAGCATTATCGATCGCAAACCGAATGCACGCTCCGCGTTGATGCCAGCAGTGTGGGTTTCCGGTTTCGTAATCCCGCGCCGTTGTCACCGAGTGGAGGGGAAGTCCACCACATTGGGCGCCGCGTCGCTGACGGACGCGCGCCGAGCAAACAAAAGCAGGGCGTTAGGCGGTGGCGCGTTGCGGCGGGGCCTATGTCAAGCCCAATAAAATCCCCGCCACTGTGGGAGGAAGCGGCGTGGGGTGCGATGACGAGCACTCGGGGACGTTGGCCGCCACCCGCGAGGTACCCGCACCCTGACGGCAGCAGTTGGCTTGCCTCCCTCGTCTGACCTCCCCCGAGGCTGCCTGCCTGCAGCCTGGCTGCTTTGACCGGGGCGAGGCGTGCCTCACGGCAAGATACCAGCGTACCCCTCGAGCGCGCGGTGGAAGCGCCCATTTGGGGATTGCGGGGGCCTGGGCGCGTAATTATTCCCGGCTGGTACGCTGGCTCTGTGACCCCCTCCAGCGTGTGTGGGATCTCAGCCACTCTGCCTGGTGCTGGAGCCGCTGGAGCGCAGGACGCTAGACTCACTCGATGGGACCGGAACCGGGACCAGGACCGGTTTGGCTTCGGTGTTCCTCTTTTTCTGTGCAATGCCCCGGGCCTGGGTGAGTGAGAAGAAGACGCCGCCGGCGCCTGCTTCGTGCGGGAGGGGGAGAAGAGCAGATAGAAGATGAGAGAGATAGGAGAGCAGAGAGAGAGAGAGAGAGCAGAGAGAGAGAGAGAGATAAGAGTGAGAGCAGAGAGAGAAGAGAGTGGAGAGAGAGGGAGAAGAGAGAGAAGCACACAGGGGACGAATGAAAAATGGCGGGCGGGGCTGGTTTGAGTCCAGGGGACTCGGTTTCATTATTCTGCTGAGTCCGTGATATTTAAGGCGGGATCCTTTATCGGCGGGCCGTAAGCGGAGATCACTGCCGGCCTCTGCCGCGTCGCGCACCTGGGCCGAGCCCGGCCGGCGCCGAGGTGTTGTTGGCGTCTCTCATTTTTGGCTTCCCCGCCTCCAACCCTTATCTCCGAGGCCAGTGATAGGCGGCCGGCGACTCGGTCGGCCGCTCTGATTGCACAAGGGTTAGGGCAGCGAGGGCAGCCAAGCCAACCAGCCAGCGACCCAAGGCGCCACAGCTGCCCGGCTACCCCGGAAAAACAAAACACTAATGGAATCCGGCTGGCTGTTTTTGTTCCTCCGCGGACGCGCCGAGGGTGGGCATCCGCATCGAACACGACCAGCACCGCTGGGGGGGGGTTTATTTCCGGCCGGCGACAGCTCGGCGGCCGACGCGACTTCTGGCTTCCTTCCCCTCCCCCCCCGGGCGTACTTGACCACGGGGAGGGGAGGGGGAGGGGGATGGTACACGGGGAGGGGAGGGGGAGGGTACAACGGCCATAGTGCACTACTGCTGAGGTAAACGACCCCACTGCTGACCGGACAGGGGCGGGGCCAGCCAGCCGCGGGCCTCGGCCGGACCGCCTTAAATGGCGCCTATAACGGCCTGATTGACAGCCAGCACCAAACGCGCCCGCCACAGCCAGCACGCCGGGATATTGGGATTTGGTGATGAGATGGCCGACGGCCTCATCAACATATCCCCCCATCATGCCTCACGATGACCCATACACGCCGTGACGCCGAGGGCCTTGCTGGCCAGTGGCAACCTCTGTGCGGATGTATATCGGTCTGTCTGTCTCTCTCCTATCTGTGTGTGTGTGGCGCGCGCGCGTGCCATGCATGGGCACAGAGGAGAGAATGACGTGGGGGTGTACCAAACACGTCCCGGGGGTGCATCCCATCCACGAGCGGCCCCCGCGGCCCTGGTCGCCGCCAGAGTCCCAGGGCGCGTCATGACCCAATAGCAGTGCGACACAGGCCCGGCCCGGCCCGGCGCGGCCGTCAACAAGGACGCAACGCAGCACAAACAGATTCCGGGGCCTCCGATATCTACCGAACCGATGGCTGGCCGCGCTGGGCTGCTGCTGCTGCTCCTGGGCTCAGAGAGGAGCCATCCCGTGGGGCCCGCCGGGCCCCGGGCCGCTCTGGGGATGGCTATTGAGTGGCTGCGTGGGCTGGATGCGATTGTTATGTGAGTCCGCGTGTGGCTCTATTTCACACTTGGTTAGTTTAATTGGCCGCCCTCCTCCCCCCTCTCTGTCTGCGGGGTGCGGCGGGGCGGGGCGGGGCGGGGCGGGCACGCCTGCGGGGCTGCGGAGCTGCCCTCATCGCGATCACGGGAATGGCAATCAATTCCGTTTCGGCTCTCGAGCCCGCCGTCCGAATCACAGGAGGGGCGGGGCGGGGTGCGGCGGGCAGGTCGGTGGCACCCCTCTCCATTTCAGTGCCTTCTTCTTTTGCGCCGCGCACCCCATCAGAGAAACAGAGTGCCAGCCGCGGCCCCGCCCCGCCCCCGCCCGGGCCGCACTACAATCATAAGAATAATACTTCCCGCTCATGTGCTGCGTGGGTGGCGAGGCAGCGCCCGTCCGGAAGCCACGGCGAGGTGCGGGGCACGGCGGTGTACTGCTCGGCGTCGGCCCCCTTGGAACCGGGGTCCGCGCTCAGCCGCCGCGCCGCAGACCCCCCTCCACCCCAGTGGTTCCGGCCCTGACCTGGGTTGGCCGCACTAACTAACCGAGTCCCAGCGGACTCCCGGCCAGGCCGTTTAGAAGAGGCAATGGGAAGGCGCGGCGCGGCCGCTTGCCCGCCGGCCATGAAGCGGAATAGGGCGGCTGCAACTTTTCCAAAGGACCGTCATCATGCCGGTGGCCCTCAGCCCCGAGCCAGGCCGCGTGTCCAAAGGGTTGAGCGCTATGCGGCGATCGCTGAGTGCACCGCTTCTCGTGGCGGGATATATCTCTCTCTCTCTCCTACTTTGTCTCCTCCATTCTCCTCATCTCCACTCTCTCCTCTCCGTCTCCTCTCTCTCTCTTCTCTCTCGGTCTCCACCTCTTCTCTCTCTCTCTCTCCTCGCTCTCTCTCCCTCCAGCCGTAACTCCGAAATTAAGTTTTCTTCCCGGGGAGGAGCAGGCCGAGCCTGGGTGGGGAGGGGCCGTCGCGCGGTGCTGGGGCAAGCAGCAGCCTCATACCGAACACTGCTCTGTCTCTCTCGCACTTCCTGATGGGCGATCTCGCTGGTGCGAGAGAGGACACTGCGGATTCTGCGTGCCAGGGCCTCTATCGTCGGCGGTGTAATCGTGTCGCGCGTCGCAGCGCCGCGTAGCGTGAAGACAAATTCCTAAGCAAAGCCGCGGCCGGCGGGGCTGCGCACCCTTCCCAGGACTGCAGTGCCCCGCCCCCTCCCCTCTCACTCTGGCCGGCTACAATTCACCCGCCTTTGCCATCCAAAGCAAGGAAAGCGAGCGGAAGAGCGCGCGCCCCGCATACGCGGTGCATAGCGCCGTGAGGGTAGGCAGCCTCCGGCGCCGCGCTGTGGCCGCGCTGTGCCTAACCTCGCAAGGCGCCGCGCGCCCCGCTGCGACGGCCTCCTAGGGCCCGCCTTGACGAGCGACCGGAAGTGTGGCCATACTCTATTTATCGACGCTTCCTGGTCACCTTCCCACCCCCTTCCCTCCCCTCCTCTTGCGACGCCCTGCCCCCCGGGGCCCAGGGGAGGCGATTTTACCGATTCACCCTCCACGATATTTTCTTATCTTTCTTTCTCTCTCTCTCTCCTCCTCTCCTCTCTCTCTTCTCCTCTCTCTCTCCCATCGCTCTCCTCTCTCTCGCAATCGTCTCGTCTCTCCTTCTCTCTCTCTCGTCTGCTCTTCTCGTCCTCTCTCTCTCTCTCTCTCTCCTCCTCATCTCTCCTCTCTCATCCTCTCTCTTTCCTCCTCTCTCTCACCCAGCGCGGCCCACACCTGGGTAAGTGGTTGGGGCGAGACCGCTGTCCGGGAGATCACGGGAGTTGAATAAGGGCCTCGGAAGGGCCTTGTTCCCAGGTGGACAACACCCAGTTCATTCCTACCTTGACGGCCGCGCCCCGACCCGAACTCCAGGGTCCTCAGGGCTTCGATGCCCTCGGGGCGACACTTCTCGCCTCGTCCGGGGCGCCCTACTCCAAACCAGAGTCCAACCCTCCGCCCCGCAATGGAAAGCACAGCGACATGTTTTAGGCGGGACAAGTGGCAGGTCGCATGAAACAGGCTAACCCTACGACCGTTTCGAAAACATGTTGTCGGGCTCCGCGCTCAATTGACACGGAACGCTTGACGGGACGGTGCACTCGGTATCGTCGCTATCTGCCAGCTGATTACGGCACGCTGGTTCGCTTCCCAAACTATTGTTATTTGTGAATTTACGTTTATTTTCGTTTTTATTTCCCGAAACACATTTTCCCCCCACCGATCGGGTGCGGTGCCGCGTGCCGCGAATCGGAATGCCCGTCCGGCATCGTCGGCGGGCCCTACCCCCCCCGCGATGTGTCATCTTCTACTCACCGCTTGGGGGGGGCTGGCCGTCGAAGCCCTCGGCCCTCCAGGCCCAGCAGGCCCTTCCGCGTGGCCGCGCCACCTCGGCGGCCGGACGAACAACGACCCAAGGACAGCGGGAAGGGCGAGAGGGAGGGCCCGCCCAGGGCCAACGTTTTCCGTCGCTGACTGTCGGAGATCGTTTTCCGCGCGGAAAGGTCCAGTTGGTCCGGGCTGGGCCGAGGCTTGGGCCCGAGGCTGGGCCGAGGCTTGGGGCCGAGGCTGGGCCCGTGATTAGGCTGGGGCCGAGGCTGGGCCGAGGCTGGGTCCGAGCTTGGGCTGAGGCTGGGCCGAGGGCTGGGCCGAGGCCGGAGCCGAGGGCAGTGGCCGAGGCTGGCCCGAGGCTGGGCCGAGGCTTGGGCCGATCTGGGCCGAGGCTTTGGGCCGAGGGGCTATGGGCCGAGGCTGGGCCGAGGCTGGGCCGAGGCTGGGCCGATGCTGGGCCGAGACGGGGCCGAGGCTGGGCCGAGGCTGGGCCGAGGCTTGCCGAGGCTGGGGCCGAGGCAGGGCCGAGGTCTGGGCCGAGGCTGGGGCCCAGATTGGAGCAGGCCGAGCAGAAGTGGAAAGCATGCCGGCTCGGAATATGCACGCCATGGCTGACGTACAGTGGGCCAGAAGACCGTTGAGGCGGCCAAAACTCCTAGACGGCGTTTTGAGCTCGGGACAGAGTCGCTAAATGGGACTACGAATCGAACGTGTAACCCCATCAATGGATTGCTCTCCGAACCGAGGAATCCATTGGTGGGGTCACACGACGTTCGATTCGAGTCCCATTTTAGCGACTCTGGAGCTCTAAATCGCGTGGCCGCCTCGACGGTCTTCTGATCCACTCGTGGGACGCCAGTGGCGGACGCCAGGACGAGGAATGGCTGCAAATCCAAGTCAGTCAGCCGCCGGGCCTGCTGGCGTGCCCTTCTTGGCCGGGCTGGCTGGTGTTGCCACATGTCGCTTCGGATCGCCCTGCTCGGCCCTGCTCGGCCCTGCTCGGCTCGTTACCGAGACTAATGTGCGGTGTGTCCCAGCAACCCTATCGCGTCGTGCACTAAGGCCCCCAACCCCTTCCCTGCCCGCGGCGGCGAGCCTGCCCGCCTGCCTCGCCAGGATGGCTCGAGATAGCGCAGCCGCGCAGGCGGGCGCTGCCCTGTCGTCCTTTTTGGTCGTTATAGGCACCGAATCGGGCTCCAACTCGCCAACAAAGGACCCCAAAAAGACTAAAGTGACCGAAACAAAAAGAATGTAACGAGGTGATAGCGTGACTTGAAATTCCTCTCATTTTCGGAACCTTACGATGCGCTTGTTTTTCTTGCTGTTCCAGGGGCGGCCGCGGCGTCCAGGATGTACGTGGAGGCCCTGTCCAAGCTTGCTCAGCCACAGCCAAGCAGCAGGGGTCCCAGGGGAGGCTGCTCCGACATCAGTAAGAACCAACACAACCTGACTTTCAGAAGAGGAGCCCGTTATTATTTTTTTTCGCTAGGTTGGTCATTGCGTCCAATGGGGTCCAGGCTGCCCGCCGCGCGGCATACCGGCGACGCTTTGAGATGCAGGACGCCACTTCATCAGGAATAAACGCCAGGGCGAGGGGGCCGCCGGGCCCACGGCATGCGAAATGGCCGCCATTTACAAGGCGTGTGTGAGTGTGAAGAGCGGAGTGTTGGTGCAAACAACACCGCGACTTCACTTTCTTTTGTTGGTGTTTTCAATGTTTTTTGTGTTTTATTTTTTTTGTTTTTTTTATTTTTTTCGGCGCGGTTTTCCATGTGACCACAAGTTCCCGATTTCCATACACAAGGCGTCAAAAAAAAGCAAAAAAAAAAAAAAAAAAAAAATCGGTGAGAAAGAGGGGGCAACGCACCCACACGTACACGCAAGCAAGCGCCAAGTTATTTGGACATTTAATTGATGGTGCAGTTGGAAGGAGGTGGCGGGGGAAGTCCCGTTTTGATTTACACGCCCTTTGTGCTGTGCGTGGCACTAGCCCTTGATTTCGCTCGCGCCTCGCCTGGCTCCGCCGCGATGAAGCCCCTCGGAGAGCACGCCGCCCGCGGCCCATCGCCTCCCCCACGGGGCCGGGCGCCCACAGTGGGTCAGAAGACCGTTGAGGCGGCCAAAACCCCGGACGAGTTTTGAGCTTCAGAGTCGCTGAATTGGACCCGAATTCGAACGAGTGACCCCACCAATGGATGGCTCTCTCGCGAACGAGGAATCCAAAGGTGGGGTCGCACGATTGGATTCAAGTCCCATTTAGCGACTCTAGAGCTCAAAACACGTCTAGAATTTTGCCGCCTGCCGCCGGTCTTCTGGCCCACTGGGCGTCGCGGACCGTCCGCCCGATGCCCTCGGAAACAAGGCGAACGCCGCCCTAAACGGCCCCCTCGCAGCAGACGCGCCGCCCGCCGGCGGTACACACAAAAGCAATCCAATTATTGCCTTCCTTCCGGCTAAAAACCTTTGATAGTAATCGCGGTGCCGCCGTTGTCTAGGTCGGCATTGCCCCATGGTGCCGGCCTTCGTCCCGGGCGAGCTGGCTGCAGCGCCATTTAAATTGCAAATCTACTCCGCCCGGTGTATTTTTTGGCGTGTCCCTTTCGCCAGCTTCCTCCCCGCCCTTTCCCCTCTTCCCCCCCCACTCCCTCGTCACCTGCCCGCTCTGAGGGGTTGCTTCGGGGTGGTGCCTCAGGTGCGTCCTAGTCCTGGTCCGGCTCTCGCACGGCACTCGGCGTATGGAGTAAACCTCTGCCATTACACGGCACTTTCGACGCAACTTCGTGCGGCGCGCATTTGCCGCGTGGGGGCACCGCGCTGCCATGCCCGGGGGCAGGCCTCAAGGGCGAGACACCAACTGTTCTCCCCTCCCCTTTTTGGCGCGAAAATCCGGCCGCCCGTCGACGAGTCATTTTCGACGACGCACGAGTGGTCAGAGAAAGGCCGTCGATGGCGGCCGACATTCCCGACGTGTTTGTGAGCTCCCAGAGTGATAGCTCGAATCGTGAACGTGTGACCCCACCAATAGTGGGCGTGGGGTGGGGGGGGGGTGGGGGCCTTTTGTTCTGGGAAAACCGGGCCCCCGCCTTCTCAACACCCACTAACGCCCCCCACACACACACAACAACCACACAAGTGGAACACAACCACACACATACAAGATTCGTCGTCTGGAGAGCAATCCATTGGAGGGGTCACACGCTATATTCGAGTCCCATTCACGCGACTCTGGTGATCAAAACGTGTCCTGGGATTTTGGCCGACTCAACGGTCTTTTCTTACCCACTGTGCGACGGTATTCGCGCCACCGACGCCGGCAGGATACCGACACTCCGTTATTCTCAATCTCTTCTCGTTTGTCGGCCAGGTCCCCGGACAGCCCCAGGACGGCCGATGATTAAATGGCGAGTCCTCTCCCAGAGCGGCCCCGGCCGGCCGGCCCGCGCGCACCCTGCCCCGCGAACGGGCGAGGATCCGGTGGGGGTGATCTAGAAGGTGGCCGGGGGCGGTGCGACGGCGGGGCGGGGCGGGGCGGGGTGCGGGGAAGCGGCAGCAGCACAGATTGGATTGTTGCAATTTAGATGCCAGTGAGCCGCTCACCATGTATTGCCTCCAATTTATGCTCACCCGCACTGCCTGAGGTGCATGGGGGCCGCAGCCCTTCCGCACTGATACTCCCTCGGCGCCCCGCGCACCCAGCAGATAATTACATCGGAGACACCCGCGCGGGGCCACGCCTGCGGAAGCCAATTCCTGGAGCCGGCCCCACCAACCCTGAACTGATTTAAAACGGCAACGAGGGGCTCTCTTATCCAGACGGCTTGGGCGGCGAACCAAATAGGCCATCCAATTAATCCTCGCTCCCCTGCGGCGGAGTGTCCCTGAGCCCCTAACTAAGCAAACGTCGCTCACAAGTGCGCTCTCGGGAAGAAGACGCGACAGCTGAAAATTAATAGATTATTGTAATCCAACCCATGTGTCCTGTTGGTTTGTCCCGCTCAATCAAAAAGGACCGATTAACCGAGGTCATGTACCGGTCCTCTGAGGCAACCATCGGAATCCTGCTAATCCATAACGATAACATTTGTTGCAGCAACGAAATTTTCCTCCCCCTCAACACGAAATTTTCGTTGCCAGAACGAAAGACCTTTGATTGGGCGAAAACCGATGTGTCGGTTGGATTAACTAATTTTTTCAGTGGAAGAAGTAAATCGCGTTGTGGCGCTATACATAAGTGTTTCTTTGTCTGCAGGTGCAGCCCTCCTTGCAGGTGTTGACGTGTACAAGGAAGTCCACGAGCAGCAAATGAATATAGTAAGTGCCTTCGTTCCACTCTTTCTTGGATACTACTTTCTTTGTCGCATTTCGCATTATCAAGTGAAGCAAAGTGAAGTAAAGCAGCGGGAAATACGGGAGAGGGGTGGGGGGTGGATGTAGTTAAGTAGTGACATGCCAGTCATACCAACTGAGCAAGCATGCTGCGGAATTCCACTATGTCGCTGGAAGGGGTGGAGCGGAGTGCTCAAAGGAGGCGACACACAGACAGACAGACACACAGACACAAACACACACACGCGCGCGCAAGCGCTCATTGTGTCACAAGGGCTTCAAAGTGCTTTGCGTTCCGACAGTCCCGACCCGCGCGCGCGGGGTGCATTGCTTGTTGTCTCAACCGCCCCCTGTCTGTTCCAGCTCAAGGCGTTCTACGTGGATCTGCTCGTGCCGTTGGAAACCAATCTGGAGAAGGGACACCAAAGTAGTGCAGGTGAGTAGTGGATGTTGGCGGGGCGGGGCGGGGCGGGGCGCATCGGCGGGGCGGGGCGGGGCGGGGCGGGGCGGGGCGCATCGGCGGGGCGGGGGTGGCTTTGTCCAACGGGGCGCGGTCGGCCCTTCCCCCGCGCCTCGCAACCCGTGTGTTCTTGCACAACTTGGCCGTCAGTGGGGCGGGGTGGGGGGTGGCTGCGACAGGTGCCGGTGACGAGGGCGGGGTTGGGGCGGGGCGGGGCGGGGCGGGGGCGGCGGGGCGGGGCGGGGCGGGGCGGGGCGCATCGGCGGGGCGGGGTGGCTTTGTCAACGGGGGCGGTCGGCCCTTCCCCCGCGCCTCGCAACCCGTGTGTTCTTGCACAACTTGGCCGTCAGTGGGGCGGGTGGGGGGTGGCTGCGACAGGTGCCGGTGACGAGGCGGGGTTGGGGCGGGGCGGGGCGGGGCGGGGCGGGGCGGGGCGGGGCGGGGCGGGGCGCATCGGCGGGGCGGGGGTGGCTTTTTGTCAACGGGGCGCGGTCGGCCCTTCCCCCGCGCCTCGCAACCCGTGTGTTCTTTGCACAACTTGGCCGTCAGTGGGGCGGGGTGGGGGGTGGCTGCCGACAGGTGACCGGTGACGAGGCGGGGTTGGGGCGGGGTTGGGGCGGGGCGGGGCGGGGCGGGGCGGGCGGGGCGGGGCGCATCGGCGGGGCGGGGTGGCTTTGTCAACGGGGCGCGGTCGGCCCTTCCCCCGCGCCTCGCAACCCGTGTGTTTCTTGCACAACTTGGCCGTCAGTGGGGCGGGGTGGGGGGTGGCTGCGACAGGTGCCGGTGACGAGGCGGGGTTGGGGCGGGGTTGGGGCGGGGCGGGGCGGGGCGGGGTGCGCCGGGACGCTGAGCGTGCGCGTGATATTGGCGCGGTGAACGTCCCCGGGCCCCAGGCGAGCAGGGCATCATCGCCGCAAAAAAGGGTGTCCCGTCCAAAGTGTCGGTACCGTTTCCCGGCCGAGGCTCGGGGCGGCAATTTCAAACGGGCGGCCTGTGGGCTGTCGGGAACTTTTGGAAGCGCTGCGGTGTGGAGGCGGTTTGTCGGTGTGTGTGTGTGTGTCTGTGTCTGTGTGTGTGTGTGTGTTTGGTGTGTGTGTGTGTGTGTGTGTGTGTGAGAGAGAGAGAGAGAGAGAGAGAGAGAGAGAGAGAGAGAGAGAGAGAGAGAGAGAGAGTGTTTGCGTGCGTGGGGGGGGGGGGGCGGTGGCGGGGAATTTGCGGCAGACGTAAAGTGAAGGGGGCCCGACAGCAGGCGCCGCCTGTTTGGACGATCCGAGGCGAGGGCGCAAAGGCCGCCGCCAGGCTGCGCCCCCAGCGTCGGCTGCGCGAGTCCGGCAAAGCTATCGTCCGAAGACACGGCCGGGGTGACGGCGACGAGGACGAGGCCGGCTAGCAATCGGCAGCCGCCCCACCCCACCCCACCCCGCCACGAGCTTTTGAGACAGGCAGGTCGGTCACACCTTTTGTTGAGACCGGGCAGGTCACAACTAATCAGATTCAGCCGACCCGGCAAAGGGCAAAGGGAGCGGGCCGGACTGCGGGTCTGGCAAAAGGGCTCTACAGAAACCTCGAATGTGTACAAAGCGACATAAAATAGCTGGGATTGTTCGGGCGCTTTGCCGGCTTCGCCCGCGGTGCACAGTAGGTCAGAAGACCGTTGAGGCGGCCATAGACGCGTTTTGAGCTCCAGAGTCGCTAAATGGGACTCGAACCGAACGTGTGACCCCACCAATGGATTGCTCTCCGGACGAGGAATCCATTGGTGGGGTCACACGTGCGATTCGAATCCCATTTGGCGACTCTGGAGCTCGAAACGCGTCCAGAATTTTGGCCGCCTCAACAACGGTCTTCTGATCCAGTGTGCGGTGGCGCTGTGTGGCAGCGGTCTAGTCGCGTTTGGCCGGCGTTCAGGTTGTTTGCTTTCCATTCCAGTTGGAGCAGAAGAAGTTCAACGCGCAGCACAAACAGCGGTCCGAGTCGCACAGCAAGGCGGCCGCCATGAGCCGCAAGCAGAGGAAGAAGAACAAGGCGAGCACCAACGAGAAGGACCTCAAGGCAAGACATTTCACATTCATTTCATTACGGGCAAAAAATCGAGAGAAAGACCGATAGCCCATTCTTGTTGGCGACTCCGTTTTAATGTTGCTCCGTCTCGTGTTTGCAGACTCTACAGAGGCTAGAGGAGGAGCAGTCCAAGCTCGACGCCTTCCGGGAGCAAAGTCTGCGAACGGTGAGCCTGCAGTCAAGCTAACGCCCCTTGCTCTGCGAACCCGAAGGGTCCACCACTCAACTCAGAGTGTACACAGGATTGCCAATTAACAGTGATTACTTACAAAAAAAAAAATCTCAAAAAACCTCTATAATTTTGGCCAGCAAGGAGCACTTTTTGCCTATTTTTTAAGATAAACCCCAAAAGCTGATAAAAACCGCGAAAATATCCAGTTTTGACATGTGATTACCCATGATTACTGGACGAGGTGTACACAGGATTAGCAGAGTGGTGGACCCCTCGTGCGAACCTGGATGCCAACTTGTCTTTCCCCGGCCTGCAGGCGTTGACGCAGGAGCGGCGGCGCTACGGCTTCGTGCTGGAGCGGCAGTGCTCGCTGGCCAAGCACTTCATGTCGCTGCACACGCGCGGCGCCTCGCTGTTCCAGCAGCGCCTCCCCGACTGGCAGCGGGTGGCGCGCGCCAGGGAGGCCCTGCCCGAGGAGGTGCAGAGGCTGTTCGCCTCCAAGGTCAGTTCACACGCCAACTCGACGCACAGTGGGCCAGAAGACGGCGCAGGCGGCCAAAACTCTAGCCGCGTTTTGAGGCCCAGAGTCGATGATTGAGACTGAAACCAATCGTGTGACCCCACCTAACGAGGAATCCATTGGTGGGGTCACACGTTCGGTTCCAGTCCCACTTATCGGCTCTGGGAGCTCAAAACGCGTCGAGAGTGTTGGCCGCCTGCGCCGTCTTCTGGCCCACTGTGTGACGGCTGTTTCCGGCGCGGCTTTTCACTGTGCTTCTCTCCCAGAGCATGTGGGCGGACGACGACGCGTACACTGGGCGTCGCGACGACGGCTCCATGGCGTCGGCGCTGCGCAAGACGCGCTCCATGGACGCCTCGGCGCTGGACCTGCGCTGCCTGAGCGACGCCCCGGAGGACCAGCACCGCGGCCACGGCCTCAGCGGCCACGACCCGGGCGGCACCCTCAGCCGGGCGCGCTCCGACCTCAACCTGTCCTCGCGGGCGCACTCGCCCACCGGAGGTACGTGCATCCCAAGCCTCATCCCTATGGGTCCGGCGTTCGACTCCCACCACTTGGGGGTGTGCGAATCGTGAATTTTGTCTTCGAATCGAACCGAATCGAATCTCTTCAAAATTACCCGAATCGAATCGAATCTGCCATTTTTTTCCCGAATCGAATCCGAATATCTTTATGAAATTTTCGAATCGAATCCGAATAATGCCAAATTTTTAAAGCTTTTCTTAAATGAAGTGAAATGCCTACTGGCCATGTGTTCATGTGAATTTAACCTGAGACACGCCTATCACGCATCCAAGGAAGGACCGGTTGATTCGAGGACGAAAACGCGTTCATTCGATTTTTCGAATCTTTCGGTATCGAATCGACGATTCCGTGAGCGAATCGAATCGAATCCAAGCAGATCTGATTCGATTTTGAACAATTCGCACACCCCTACCACCACTGTGTCTCTTTATTCTGCATTGCGACTGACTTTGTGGTGACTGTGCCCAGACTCGGCCAGCCCGGTGCGGCCGCAGTCGCTGGCGGTGTCCTCGGCGGGCCGAGGCTGGGGGTCGCCGCTGGCGCGCGCCCTCTACGCCTACCTCAGCAGCGGCGAGAACCAGCTCAGCTTCCTGGAGGGCGACATCCTGGCTCTGATGGGCGAGCGCAACAAGGGCTGGCAGTTCGGGGAGAACCTGCGCACGCAGACGAGCGGCTGGTTCCCGCTCGCCTACACGGAGCTGCTCCTGGACGACCCGTGAGTCCGCCGCACAGTTGATCAGAAGACCGTTGAGGCGGCCAAAATAGACCCTTTCGCTCGTCGCCGAGTGAAGAACAAAAGTATTATCAAAAATCAGGAACCAGCAGTGCGCCACCTAGCGGCCGCTGCTTTGAACTTCGTTGGAACCTACTCTTGTGACCAATCAGAGTGCAGCTTTTGTCAGTTCACAGTACTGGCCGCTAGGTGGCGCGCTACTGGTTCCTTGCTTTTTGATTACTTTTTTCTTTACTCGGCGACGAGCGAAAGGGTCTATTCTAGACGCGTTTTGAGCTCCAAAGTCGCTAAATGGGAGTCGAATCAAACGTGTGACCCCACCTATGCATTGCTCTCCAAACGAGGAATACATTAGTGCGGTCACACGTTCGATTTGAGTCCCATTTAGCGACCGGAGCTCACAACGTGTCCGGCATTTTGGCCGCCTCAACGGTCTTCCGACCCACTGTGCGCCGTCGCCGTCGGCGAGATCGCACACAGTGTCTTCGTGTTTTCCTTGCCAAACGAGCGTCCCCCCTCTGCGCAGGAGCAGCTCACCGCGCCGACACCACGAGTCGCTGGGCTCGACGCCGGCGTGCGAGTGGCGGTCGGGCGGGGGCGTCGGGGCGCCGCCGGGGCACACCGGTAACCACTGCGAGGACGCCCCGCGGCCCCCCGTAGCGCCGCCCCCAGTAGCTCCGCCTCCCCAGCTGCAGTCCCTGCAGTCCCTGCAGTCCCCCCGCGGGCCCAGAGGCCACCCACAGGTAGAGTAGAGTAGAGTAGAGCAACCGTACCCTTTCCCTCCCAGCCCACAGTGGGCCAGAAGACGGCGCAGGCGGCCAAAACCCCGGAAGCGTTTTTAGCTCCAGAGTCGCTAAATGGGGCTCGAATCAAACGTGTGATCCCACCAATGGATTGCTCTTCGAACGAGGAATCCATTCGTGGGGGTCACACGTGATCCGAGTCCTGTTTAGCGACTCTGGAGCTCAAAACGCGTCAGAGTTTTGGCCACCTGGGCGGTCTTCTGGCCCTCTGTGCAGCCCCTCCGCCTCATCCTGTCCCGAACATGTCCGGCGGCTAAGCCCCGCGTCTGCCCGGCTTGTCCTGTCGGCCCTGTCGGACTGTAAGAGCTGCCCAAGCACGGCGTTCTGTCCAGCCGCTGACCACCCTGATCCAGCGAGCTTACTAGGCTACGGTTGAACCGCCAATCCCCGTCATCTTGACAACGGCTTGGGCATTTGTCAGATTTCAACACGCCATTTTGTTTACCGCTTCGGGTCGTGGGAATCTCAAGTTTTTGGCACAATTGACATGCACCGGATGACTTTAGTACAGTATGCCAATTTGCAGCTCGTCGGGCGCGCGCTGCCGTCGGGCCCCCCTCCGCCGGCCCCCGCGCCGCACACCCCGACTCGGACTGCTAGTGGCGTGGGGGGCGTGGGCGCGGGGCGTGCCGCTGCCCATGCCGCTGGGGCACCTGTCCGGCGTGATGCGGCCGCCGTCCGGCCCCGCCACCGGCAACATCGGCGCCTCCCTGCACTCCTCCAACGACAGCGGCTTCAGCAACGAGCCGCCCGCCGCGCCCGAGATCGACTACTCCGACGACGAGCCCTCCAGGTGGGTCCTCCTCAAGGCCCTCCTCCCCCGGCCTGGCCTGGCCTGATGGCGCCGCGAAGGCCAAGGCCCTCGTGCCCGCAGCCGGTTCGCATCGGCTGCACCGTTAGCTTTTTGTTACTCGCGGGTTGATGCGTCGCACGGCGATCGATCATCCTGGTGGTGGTGTTTCCTCTGCTTTTGGTGGTGTCGGTTCGCTTCTTCTTCTTCTCCTTCTCCCCGCTTCGCGAATGTGAGTAACTACCTGCGAGTAACTGGGAGGAGAGTGTGCCGCGTGTCGTCACTGCCTGACGCTGCCCTCCGTTTTCCAGGGGCGGCCACTCCACGCCGCGCGCCAACGGCTCCGCGTCGGACTCTCCTCGCGGCTCTCCCAGGGGCTCTCCCAGGGGCTCCCCCAGGGGGTCGCCGGGCCGTGAGGAGCGCGCGCTGACCAACGTCAAGGGCTGGCTGCTGTACAAGTCCGCGCTCGACCTGTGGGACGACGTGGAGGCCCAGCGGGACTCCCGCGGCAGCAGCCGGCCGCCGCCGCCGCCGCCGCCCCGCGTTGCCGCCGCCGCCGCGGCCCTCGGGGGCGGGGCGGGACCGCAGTGCCACCGCCACGCTGCCCAGCAGCGCCAAGATGCGAGGGAGGCCCCTGGTGCCGCCGCCGGCGCCGCCTCCCCCCGTCCCTGAAAGCAACGGGCACGCCGTCGTCAAGCGCACCAAGTCACTGCTCAAGTTCAGGAAGGACGCGACCGGGGACGGCTCCGTGCTGACGGGCATGGCCTTGTGGAGACACCGATCGCTCGTGGACGTGCGCGACGACGAGGACGACGAGGACGCCAACAACAACAAGAAGAACGCTGGAACGCCGCTTATCAAGATGAAGCTGGTCAAGATCGACATCGGCGAGGGGAAGCAACAAGAGAAGCAGCTGCTGCAGCGCAAATCGCAAGACATGAACGGCCACAGCAACGGGCATTCCAACGGACACGCCAACGGACACTCCAACGGACACACCAACGGACACGCGAACGGACACGCCAACGGACACTCCAACGGACACTCCAACGGACACAGCAACGATTTCCGCCACCGACGCCGCAGCGGCAACGAGGACCACGACATCGAGTTCGTCTCGGTGGAGGAGCAGACCTACTCGACTCTGACGAAGCACGGCGCGGCCTTCTTCCAGAAGCAAGTCCTGGAGCGCACCAAGTCCTGGGTGCCGAGCCGCCCCGAGGACGACGACGAGCCGCCGTACGAGGACGCGAACGAGGCGCGCGCCGGCATCCTGGCCTCGTCTGGCCCCACGTCCGGGGCGGCCATCGCGGACAAGAAGCGCGAGGTGGCGCGCATGGCCGCGGCCGAGGCCGTGAGGACGGCGGCGCTGCGGAGGCAGTTCGGCAGCGGCGACCGCCTGCTGACGCTGCCCTCGCGCACCCGCCTCGCCAAGTCCATGTCGCAGGAGCTGCCGTCCTCCAACGGCCACGGCGACCCTGCCGGCAGCATCTTCCAGTACGGCAAGACCCTGCAGAGCAGACTCAGGGCGCCCGACCGCGGCTCGCGCTTCGACCGCCTGTCCATCACGACAGGCAACTTGTGCGGGCCCTGGTACGACATGTGGGGCGCTGACGCCTCCGTCCCACAGCGCAAGGCGTAGCGCCGCGCGACGAGTTCCGAGCGTCTTGCGTCAAGTTGCGTCCTCTCATAATTCATTTTGAAAAAAGTTTTCAAGTCATGGCGTTAAGTTATTCTTGGATCCCGGGCCGGGCCGTGATCAAACTCATCGGGCCACATAGGGCTTCGCTGCCATAATTAGGCATTTTGCCCGGTACAGCCTTTCGGACAAAATTCGCGGTGTGGCCGCCGCCGCCTCCTACTCTCAGGCGTTTGAAAAAGGAAGCATTCGCGGAAGTTCAGTCCGTCCATAAGCGGGTTGTTTGTACTCAGGCCTTCTTTTGACTTTCTACCCCATAGGTTCTCCTACAGCTGAGGCATTTCGTAGCTGTTGAGAACCACCTGCCACTTGGGTTGAGAAATGACAATGTTGGCTCTCATATCCCCCACTGAAAAACGAAGCATTAGCTTCCCCTTTTGTCATTCCGCAATTCTATAATTTATATATTGTTGCCAAATGCTTCACAGAGAAGGCGTTCGTAGGTGTGGCGCGATAAGTTCCAACAAAAACAAGTAAATTACAGATAAGCCATTTTCAAAGCAAGGAGAAGGGGCAATTTACTTGCTGGAAGCAAATTTGAAAAGTGTTGTACAGTGTTCATAATTCTATAACCACTGACCCCTTTTCTAAGTGTTATATTTGAGAATTTTTTAATTTCATCTCTTTTATAAACAAGGAAATCTGATTTTTTGTTTTGTGACAGGCCATACAATGTAAGATAGGGTATTTATTAGGTATACTTGTGTTCTGTACTTATGTCTCAGTCAGTTCTTATAATTGATTAATTTCTGTGTATCTACTTATCCATTGTTGTAACAAAAAGTATCTATTGTACAGTGTCTGATTTGATTGAAGAAAGAAGAATGTATCCACTCGTGAAACTTGCAGCTATCCAATGTTCATCGTTCAGATATACTTTTGTATCCCTAAACTTGTTTTTTGTATTATTTTGTTACATGTTTCTTGATTAAAATTAAAGTGGCATCTTTTGCTAAGCGCTGTTCTACCTTTTTATCCAAACCTCAATCAACCAACAGCTTGTAACTTTATTATACATGTCCCATAATTTTTTGTTTTATGTTGCAGGGGGAACATATTCTCAACAGTCAAGCTCCGTAAAACGAAGACAAACGACCGTTCTGCACCTTTGGTCATCTAGTTGTTTAACCTGAGGCAAAGTGTAGTTTGAAAAATTTTCAATGTTTCAAATTTTTATCAACACCGAGATGCAATCTTGATAATGTCAGTTTGTTAAAAGAGGTATAGATATCCTGTTATCGTGATTACTTTCATTGTTGCTCTGCTCTTTGTAAGTTCTATTTCATGTTTCTTGTGGCCTTTGTACAGTTAATGAAAAATAAATTTATCACAATGTCCTGTACTGCAAAAAACATAAGACAACTTCTTAAAAATCTGTTTGATTAATGTATGACCTTGTTACATGAATAAAAATAATTGGGCAGAAATTAAAATCGTTAAGTCACATTTAACATTACAATAATACTTTAATAGATACAACATAACAATTCAGATATTTTTCTCTACAATAATAATCATCACAGAGTGTAGAACCTTATTGGGAATCAAACAAGAACACAATGCAGATTGGTGAACAACAAATAGGAGGAGAAAATATTGGTGTTCACACACAAAATACGAACATTCTATACAGCAAATGTGCCAAAGGAGTCTCTAACCATACTAAAGCAGATCAAAAACTGTCCACTCTGGAAAACATGTTACTCAAAGAAAACAGTATGTATAACAAGTCCCAGTTAAAAGCAAGTAAACTGTTCGGGTGTAAAAAAGTGTACACATTCTGTATTAGTCATTCGTTAAATATACACATGATCACAGCTTATATTCAGATTCTCTACACTACTATAAAAATTATTATTAGTACCGTATTATCATATGACTAGGCTCTAGAGGAATGATAATTTTACCATGGTGAGTATTATCCATATAGTCTTGCCAAAACAACCAGCATTCTATGAGCTGACTAGAAAGAGCACAATGAAACTGGTTTTCACAAAAAATATATAAAATTATATAAATACTCGTTGAAAATACAAATGGAGGCCATTTGAAAAATGGCAAGCAATAACTGCAATAACTCTTAGTATTTCACAGCATAACAAGTTTGAAAAAGGCATTTTTGGTCACAAAAGTGAAGGAATGTGCTGCCTTTCAACATTTTTAAGCACCTCATATAGCACAGTAACAAAACAAAATAAAGTCTCAATATGAAAATAGATAATGAATCCCTTTGAATATTATCTAACATCAGTCCCCATAACATATTATTACTAAATAAAAATAATCACAAAATATCTCATTCTAAAGAGGCAAAATTATTAGCAAAAGTGATAGTGCCCTTTGATCAGATCAAAATCCAAATACACGACCACAAGCAGAATCACCTCTGTAAATGAACAAATAAAAGAAAACATAGACAGACGAAAACCCACTTAGTTACATATGATTGGGGTCAGAGAAACAATCAATCATTTTCAAACGCCTTTAAGGGGTCATCAAACACATTCACATTTCCTTTCTTGACTTTTGACGAAGCCTGTGGCTGTGTACTTGTTCCTGGCTTATTCTCCGACTCTGTGAATAAATATTTAAGAGGAAATTAGATTTGGATCCCAGGAAATTTTAACTCATAAAAATGCTACAGAGACACAAGCAAATCATACTCACTACTTGGATTGGGAGTCTTGAATGATTTGGGCTGTTTTGATCCAAACAAGTCATCATCGTCATCATCAAATAAAGATGGCTTTGAGTTTGTTTCTTTAACCTTGCTCTTTAACAATGGGGAAGGTTTGGAAAAGAGGTCATCATCATCATCATTTTCATCACTAAACAAACCATTGTTTGCTTTAGGTTGAGATGATTTGATAGCCTTTGTATTCTTTTCTGACGCAAAAGGCTCTGGTGATGCACTTTTGCCTTTACTTGTAGCAACAACATTTTGAGAAGGATTTTGATGGCCCGTCTTTGTAACAGTTTGGAAAAGATCATCATCATCTTCATCTGAAAAGTTCCATGTTTTTACTTCTTTGTTTTGTGATGCAGGAGTTTTCTTGATTGAGATTTGAGATTTATGATTAGTGGAGGAAAATAGGTCATTATCTTCAATTTCATCAAGACCACGTAGGTCAGGCTTCATAGTAGAAATATCTGTTTTAGAAGGAAGAGCTGGAGTTTGGGAAAAAAGGGGCTTGCTGCTAGACTGCTTACTTTCAGGCTTCTTTTTCACAAATGGAAACAATGAATTGCGGTCATCTACAATCTCCGGTGCATCATCACTTCCAAACAGATCACTCTCGTCATCTATTGTAGTCTGTTCTTGTTTATTCAGAGGGTCTAGAGCAGGTGCAGCACTTTCGTCTTTCCTTGGAAATGATTTTGGAGTATCATTGAGAGATGGTATTGAGTGTTCGGATGGAACTGAGGGTCGGTCAAACACAGTCTTCAGTGATGAATTGCCTTCTATTGTTGAACTCTTTTCATTTTCAACAGCCTTAGGAGCTGAATTAGCCACAGAAGGTATGTTAACCACTGGAGTTGTGTCAACCGCAAGAGTCGAGTCCGTCACAGGAGCAGTGTCAACCACAGTGTTTGCCTCAATCACAGGGTTTGCCTCAACCACAGAAACTGTATCAACTGTGTCAACTGCATTGACCAGAGGGGGTGGATCAGCCACAGGAGCTGATTTAACCACATGGTCTGCTCTCACCACAATACTTGAGTTTAACCCAGAGGTTTTGTTGACCACAGCAATTTTCTTTACCACAGGAGGTGTCTCTAGCACAGGATCGAACAATTTCTCACTGAGGGGATCATCCTCAATATCATCAGGAGGTAAAAACAGTGACGCATTCTTCTGAAGGGAGTCCTGAAATTCTTTGATCTGATCTGTGAACTTGGTTTTTTCAGGCTTGGTGTCATTGTTCACTGGCACTACTGGAGATTGTACAGTAGGACTACTGAATATATCCGCCGATGTTGAACTTGGGTCTTCATATTCAGCAGGGAGGTCTTGGGGAACTCCGAATAAGTCATCCTCATCAGTTGAAGGAGACAATACACTGTTGTTTGAGTTACCATTTGAATTCAGCCCGCCAATGGAATCTGTCCAAAGTGAAGATGCATCTGGTGACAAGGGGCTGTCCTTGTCAGATTGATCCAAATTCTGACTGGCTCTAGCAGCCTCCCTTCGAGCCTTGTTGCTGGGCGGGCGTCTTCTCACTCCAAGCTTGGCTCGATCCTGGAATACAAAACACCAAGAAAATGCCTTTGATGATGAAATAATTAAATGAAATACAGTAATAACACTATTAAAAAGCTGTAACTAAAATTTCAACCTTGTTCACAGATAACAATGTGGCATTGCTTGTTGCTTGCTGGTCGAAACCAACACTAGGTTCTGCAGACCGCCTTGGCGGCTCTCTTGTTTCTGTTGCAGGTGGTGCAGTGGGTCCTGGTTCAGGTGTTTGTTCCTTTGGTGTAGTTCGCCTTGGTGGAGGCTTTTGACCAGGTAGTAAAGCACGAGGATCAATTTTCAGAGCAGGCTGCCCATTTCCTCCAGCTAAAACACAAATATGTGATACACTAAGTTATGTTATGAAGTTCAACCTTAAAAAAATGGTCATACCACAGGACATACCTAAAAGAGTATTTCCTAGTTTTGAAACACTGATGGTAGCCCCATCAGCCACATCTAATGTCTTTGATGAAGGTTCTTCCTGAGGAATATCTTCTTTTATAGCGGGTGTTGTATCTGATATTACAGCTGTTGAAGGCTTTACAACTGTAAGAGGCTTGGCAGCTGTTTTTGGTCTCACACTCTCTTGAGGGGAAGCAGCAGGTTTCTGGGATTCCTTTTTCCAAGATGAACCAAATAAGTCATCTTCTTCATCATTGCTTTCATCAAACAAGCCAAGACCTGGATCTGTCTCTTTTCTAATGTTGAGAGTTCTTGGAGGTTCTGGCTTCCTGTGTTGAGTTGGAGCATTTATCTGAGGTGATGGTTCATTTTTGATACTTGAAGACTTTTCACGGTTTCTGTCTTCATTGGATATTTGTTCCTCATTAATAGGCAATTGTCTCTCTTCTCTTTTTAGCTTATTTTGTTCACCTATGGATGCCTTAGAAGGTTTAGTTTCAAAGGGAAAACTGTCATCTTCCTTGATAGGTTTGAAAGTTGAGGCGCTGGATGAAACTTTGTCTTGAACTGAGCGTCTGCCTGAAATATCCCGGAATAAGTCACTTTCCACATCACCATCTTCTGCTGTATCAAATAATTTATTCTTCACCAAATTAGGCTCAGAGCTGATGAAATTCTCCCTGTCATTATTATCCCGTACAAATGAATCATCCTGAAATATAGACATTAGATCCGGTTTTGATGTTTCTGTAGAAGCAGTGAAATCTGCACTTTTGGAATTCAAGACACTGGAATTTTGGAGTGCTGAATTACTAATAATGGCAGTGGAAGACTCTTCTTTGAATAAACTAGCATCAGGTACTTGTTTTTCTTCTCCAAGGGTGGGTTTGGACTCAGCTGAGCTCTTCGACAAACCAAATATATCAATATCAGGGTCATTGCGAGTACTTCCAAAGAGAGCATCATCATCGTCAAATAGCCCCTTCTTTGACAGAGATTTCTTTTCAATAGAAGAAGCTGCAGCTGCTGACAATATATCCGTGGAGGCCTGGGAACGCCTTGAACCAGCGGAGCTGGCAGAAGAAAATAAGAGCTCATCTTCACCAGAGTCTGAATCATCAAATAAAGAGACAGGCTTCTTGATTTTGTTCTCAGATTTTAAAGGTGGTGGTACGGTACTATACATATCATGTATAACACTTTTTCCTGGGGCTAATTTTGGGGGTATGATTGTTTGAGGGGGTTTGGAAGAAATCTGCTTAACACTTCCTGCATCCTCATTGGAATTCACTGCCTTTGATTTTTCAACTTCTTTCACTAGACTATCATTAACATGTGTTTTGGAGTGATTAGATATTTCTTTTCTCTCCGTATGTTTAGGTGCTGGACTCACAGCAAAGAGATCATCCTCCTCATCATCCACATCGGCAAAAAGTCCTCCAGAAATAGGTTCAGAGTATGGAGGTGAAAATGTCAAAGGCTTGCTACCAAATATATCATCTATGTCATCATTATTTGCACTTGGAAGGCTTGAAATTGAGCTGGGCTCTTTCTTGGTTTTATTATTTTCATTTTTAGGCAAACTTGTAGAATTTAAGACAGGGGATGAGAATCCTTGACTTGGAGCTTGACTGCAAAAAAGAAAAAAAAATTTAAAAAATAATTATTAACACGTATATTACTTTTACAGACCTTTAGAGTTTCATTAGACATACCTTTCCTGAGAGCTGCTCACACTACCATTCCATCCTTGATCATATTTTTTAACTTCATCAGATGCTTGATCTACAGGTGGAACCTCGCTATTTTCAGCAGGATCACTACTTGACGATTCTGAAGATGATGAAGATTGCCGGCGTGGTAGCTTTGCTTTAAGCCCTTCCAAGACATTTGCCTTTCCAAACATTGGAACTGCTCCAGCCAATATCTGTCCAAGCAAATATCCAGAATTATTTTTACAATGAAGGGGGGATGGAACTTATGTTTGAACACCAAAAAGCTTACTTTATCTGGAGTTTCCTTTTGAACAGTTGGGACTATGGGAGATTGTGCATTTGCATTAGCCTGCAAGTCCTCAACAACCTGAGAACTTGTCTGCTGTAAATCACCTGCAAACAATTTCAATCTGTCTACAACAAACTGTTGTTAACAATTACTGCCCCCAGTGTGAGAAGACTTACCTTTCATAATGCTTATTGATCTTGATGTTGATTCACTACCTTTTTTGAATCCTTTGTCAGGTGTACTTGTAACCATTCCCGGTCTGATTTGGTTGGAAATTAAAGATCTTGTTAGGGTAGAACTCAACTCACAAATATTACACTATAGTACAATGAATACAACATTGTATAAGTACTAACCTCTGTGGTTCAGGTTTCTTAAGAAGTGGGCCTGGTTTTGGGAGATCTATTTTTTTAGAGTTGGCAAAAGAGAATAGGCTATCCTCCTCATCAGACCCATTGCTTGAAAACAGATTGTCTGGTTTAGGTGGCAGTGTGCTGGGCTGCTCAACCTTTTCAGTTTCTGGAACTGCCTTCTTTGTTGTGACAAAATCTTGAAACAATCATGAAAAATTAGTAGAGATTCATAAGTCAAAATTTTAAGAGTTAAAATAACTTATACCGTTACCTTCATCTGGCCCCCAAAGGGAGTTGTTTGTATTCTCTAAATCATCAAAGAGTTTTGGTCGGCCAGAAAAAAGGCTGGAGTTTCCAGAGAATAGGCCATCATCCTCATTTTCAGAAAGAACTCCACCAAATAGATTATCTGGAACGGAACAAAGAATAAAATTTGATAGACGCTATAAAATCAAAGACAAAGCTTTAATATTACCAGAAGCAGTTTTCTCTGAAGTAAAATTAGAACTGGTAGCGGGACGGGCTATTTTATCAAGTTTTGCTGCTAATTGGGCAGCAAACAAATTATCCTGGACAGGCTTTTGAACTGACGACCCAGGCTGTAATGAATGAAGATAAAATTTTAGGGAATGTTCTAAGGTGGTTTAGTTAAAGTTGGACGAAAAATGATGACTTACCTCTAAAACATCTTCACTTGAATTACCTGCACTTTGCATGGGGTCAGTTGGTTCAATTTTTCGGGAAATTTTCTCAGGTCCCGTTGACACAGAGCTTCTTGATGAGTACATATCCTTCAAATAGAACAAAATAATGAGGTTAAATGTTTGAAACAAATGATAAGTGTAGAAAAGACAATGGCGGATGCAGTTACTCACCATTTTCCTTTTGTTGGAACTCATGGCAGGAAAGTCATTTTCCGAGTCAGATGAAACATCCATGTCACAGTCTCCACCAGTTTTCTGGGACTGTTCTTCCTCATCGCTGGGAGAGTCGGCCAGGCCAATATGGTCATCAGACATGAAAGCTTCTGATCCGATAAGATGCGGTAATGGACGATGAATATAGGGATTATGAGGTTCTAGAAGAAGGGTTTTGGTTCTGCATGGAGGAAAAAGAAGAACTCATTAAGATGATATTGGAACAAAGTTTTTCACTTAATCTGCACCTTGAATTTGGTCAATGCTTACCCTTGCTGCTCAGTTTCTGATTCACCCTCAGAATCACTAGCTTGTATTTCTACAGGTTCAAACATCGTATCCAAAACAGCTACACTGAGGGACAAGGCTTCCCGAACTTTTTGAAGCATCCTAGCTTCTGTTTCCTCCTTAGACTGCCAAGGGTTAAGAAGCATTATAAGAGTGAAAATTATGCCTCAACTGTTGTTATTAATGTCAATACTTCAATGATGAATCAATTGGATAGACAAAATATACCTGTGTTTTAGGAACAGATTCATCCTGTGGAGTTTCTTTGTCATCATCATATACTCGATTTTCAACAAATTGAGTGTTCGCAAGACACAAAAATTTGTTGTTTGTGGTGTTTACATCAGATGTCAATGTGCTAATTTCTTCAGCAAGAGTATCCAAAGCCTTTTCTGTAGTGTGAGTATGAGCTAGAACTGTCTACACAACAACAATTCAACACATTATTGAAAGATTTATAAATGAAATTACAGTGTGGACGAAAGTAAAGCCATAATTTCATGATGTTACCTGTGAAAATTCCTGCAAATACTTCAGAAGTCCTGTATCACCAGCTAAATTCCACGCATGAGCATTTTGACGCATCTCATCTGTCGACCATGACCGCTCCCATGGTTTCGCGTCAGAAGATCCAGCAGGATCGCCAGCACTCCCATTCATTGCTCGGAAAAATTCTAAATGGAAACACAAGAGAAAGAATGCAACATGAAGCAAATACGTCCTTGATGTCATAAAAAGAATATTGTAAACAGACAAATATGGAGGGATTTTCTAGAACAGTGTCAGATAACAGAGAGGGAAAGGAAAACAACCAGGATGTGAGGGGACAATGCAGAAAGAGTTAATGAACAAATATGAATGAAACTTAAGTACCACTGACAGATAAAAAACATTATTACATAACCCTTTATCAGCAAGGGCTCAATACACTCACACTAAGCACTCCGTTGGTCTAGGATAATCAATGGTAAACCATAAAAGAGACACGTCACTTGATGGAAATGATTGGAAGATATATTTAAGCCCAAAATATTTAAAATAAAATGTTGTTCACCCTTCTCTTGACACATTCGTGTTGTTGAGTGAGTGCAATCGCAATAGCAATGAGAAGTGAAAAGCGTGTTTTGCTCGGTTTTGCTTTGCCACATTCGCTTCCTTCGACGAGGCTAGAAGATATAATATGAAAAACTTGGAGGATACTTATGAGAGATTTACGATGAGACACAGAACGAAATTCCCTCCACGAATGTCTTCAAGCTCTCACCTGAACTGAACAAAGAGACATCCCCCAAAAAATTATTTAAAAAAAAATAAAATGACACAGTAAGATGGTAAATACAAATTGAGTATTTTACAGATGTCAGATGGTTGCCTACCCCTGAGGCGCCAAACTCTCAGATGACACAAACAGAGCTTTTCCATAATATCACCGCCCACGTAAATTCTGCGCCATTTTAAGGGGAAATCGACAGACTGAACGTGTAGGTGTCCGTTACGCGTCTGGTTCGAAATAAAAATAGTATGAATGCCATCAATGGCCGGAGAAAGCTTTCCAAGCACACTGATTCATCTCCACCGCGTCCGGCTGCGCTGGGCGTGGCGGCGTGGCATGCGTTGTCGAGCCCTCCGCCGTTCGGATCGGTGGTCCAGGTACGCGCGTATACGTCGTTCAGGAGTAGTTGAGAGCCGATCCAGGTGAGGAGCGGGGAGGGGGCTGGGGCACATAGAGACCCCTCTCGTCGTCTTGGCCGCATGCTGCCGTGGTTCGGGTTGGCTCTGCTCGGCCCGGCTCGGCGCGGACCGGTTGTTTGCCCGCCCGACTTGAAAGTCGTCGACTCTGCCGCTCCGGCTCGGCTCACTTCGGCTCGTTTCGGCTCGGCTCCTCGGCGTCGCTCGGCTCCGTCCGGCTCGGCTCGGCTCGACTTCGAGTTTCCTTCGGGATCCCAGCAGTCAGTGTGCGGCAGCCTTTCCGAAGAACACCCCGTCGCCGCGCGTCGCGTCCCGCACCTGTTGCCTGACATTTACCCCAGTTTGGGTGCTTTGGGCAGGGTTTCGCGTCTCGAAGGTGTCGGTTGGGACGTCGTAGGAGATGGGCGGGAGCCCAGTGAAGTGAACAGTCCCAACGCGAAAGAAACAAGTGATTCACGCCGGTGCATTCTCACCAACAGTGTTTTTAAAAAGTGCTTTACCACAACTCCAAACAGGATTACTGGAGTTTAGGACGTGTGCTGGAAGTGTTTCAACAGTGCAGCTGGGATACCGGTGTGCCTAACGCAACGGTGTGCTTGGCGCAGCGGTGTGCTTTAAGCGCCCACCACCATAATCGAACTGCTGGATTTTTAGTCGCCTTGTTTGCAGTGGTCTCCATCAAGGTGAGCCAAGATGAATGCCGTAGGTAGACCGTAGCGTAAGCCCAAGCCCCCCGGCCGCTGGGGGACGACCCCGCGCGGGCCGGCGCACAGTGGGCCGGACCCAAACAGCCCAGCAGGCAGGCTCCGCGCAGGTTGCGCTGCGTATTGTCTTCCAGGAAGGCCTCCCTTATTAGCCAAAGGTGGCAGGTGTCATTGATGGTATCGAGAGTGACTGTCCGAGTCTGGACTGGCTCCGCTGTCGTCCATCCGCCTCTCTCGCACTCAAGGGGCGTCCCGCGTAGTGCGAGAGAGACAGAGCGACATCAGCCTGCTGACAGCTGGGTCGCCATTCCTGCCGGTGTGAGACATTGTGGCGAGGCAGGCTTTGTGTGCAAGGTGTCCCCCCACCCTTTGCCCTGCTGGGCACTGCTAGACCCGGGCTCCGTGATAAAACCGCCTCCCAAGGTCAATAGACCGGGCCTGGCCGCGGGACGGGCGCGGTGGACTGGAGAAGCTGGAGAATTTGGGCGGCACCTGTCGTTCCAGGCGGCCTGGACTCCGGGCCGCGGGCCAGCACAGTGGGCCGGCCGGCCGCGTGGTGGTGTCATTCATCCCGTTGGTGCGATGTGGGTTCGGAATGCCTCCCCCTGGAAGCCGACGCACAGTGGGTCAGAAGACCGCGCGGGCGGCCAAAACTCTTGACGTGTTTTCAGTTCCAGAGTCGCTAAATGGGACTCGAACCGAACGTGTGATCCCACCCATGGATTCCTTGTTCAAAGAGCAATCGATTGGTGGGGTCACACGCTCGGTTCGAGTCCCATTTGGCGACCCTGGAGCTCAAAACGCGTCGAGAGTTTTGTCCGCCTGCGCGGTCTTCTGGCCCACTGTGCGACGCCGCGACGGCCAGGACGCCGGACGCCGCCGGACGACGCCGGACGAATCCTAAGCAAGCAGAGCCTAGAGGCGCACGATGATGGCGGCGCCGAGCCGACAGCCCGCTCGCCGAGGAAGGGCAGCGCGGCGCTCTGCCACGGCGGCCACGGCGGTGCTCACGTCAGCCTGTGGGAAAGAAGCCATTTGCCTCGCCGAAAAAAGGAGGAGCAGAAATGGACCGGCCGAGAAGTGAACCCACGCGCCGCTGCTGTCTCGCAGCGAGAACTGACCGGACTCGAACCCGAGTCCCTTAAGGGTGACAGCGACAAGTGACAATGCGCGAAAACGCCGCCGCCGACCTGTCCGCGGTCTCGAACCCGTGACCGTATCGGTGGCACGTCCGGATGCCGCGCGCCGCACGCGACGCCCTGCCATCCGGGAGATCAGAGAACAGCAGGCCGACCGCACCTCGAGTATTAGGCAAAGGGAAAGGAGCCCCTCAATGCGATGAGCCGCGAGTTGCAAGTGAAAGCTGACGAGGCGCGGCGCGGTGCGGTCGGTGCCACACCGGTGCCACACCGGCGCCACACAGCGACGCCAGGACCGCCAGGACGCCGTCAATGTCACCCGCGGCCGTTTATCGCTTCCCCTGTTCGACACGCGGCCAACCGGAGGGGCGCGCGGTCCTTGCTGTGCGCCGCCGCCACCGCGGCCGAGGCCCCCGCGTTCCAGGACGGCCACTTGCACGACGTCGCGGTGGTGGATGTTCCCAAGCCGCGGGGTCGCTGACTCACTGTCCGGCCTGTCCGCCGCGGCGTGTTTTGGTGTCCGGCTGGGCGTGCGTGCACCGTGTGTGTGTGTGTGTTTGTGTGTGTGTGTGTGTGTGTGTGTGTGTGTGCTTGCTGCTTCCCACGTGACCTGGGCCGCCCGGCCGGCTCCTCCTGCGGGTGCGTGAGAATTCTGTCCCCCTTCCTTCCCCTCCTCCCGAAATGCGAGTAAAGCGATGAGCTGCCGAGACTCATCATGCCGCGGCGAGCGTCGCGCCGTTTCCGCCCCTCAGCAAAACGAAGGGTATTATTAATCTTGATAACGGCAACGGGATTTTCTCGCAAAAAAAAGCCGCAATCGAAACGCGGGGATTATTCTGTTTCTCCCGGGGAAAATAAAGTTGCACGCGCTTTGACTCCACGTGCATGCGTGAAGGACAGCTATTCCCAGCAAGGGGGGCTGACTCTCCTGAACCATGTACGAAGTATTATATATTATAAGTATTATAGAGTATTATAGGTATTATATCGGGTACTCTGTCAGCTGAACTGTATACATTGTTTGCAGTAAATACTGCATACATGCTGTGTGTACAGTAAATACTGTATACATGTCTTGGATGTAGCTTATGCTGTGTACGTACATGCCCATGTATACAGCTCGATCTGCCTATAAGCCCTATGCATTTTTTTTAGATGTATACATCCCATGTACGCAGCACTTTCTGCATACATGGGCATGTACGCAGCAATAGCTGTATACATGGCATGTATACAGTATTTGCATTATACATAGCATGTATGCAGTATTTACTGCATACAATGTATACAGTTGAGCTAACAGAGTAATATATTTAGAAAATTGTGTAATTTTTCGCAGTTTTCTGTTCAAGAAAATTTTCTTAAGCACGCAAGTGAGTTAAAAACAAGAAGAACAAGCAGAATATAATCGGAAACCAGGAATATGGCTTGCGCTCCTCAGCCCTCACTGCAAAAAATTTTCTGAAATTTAAGACATAAAAATGTCTTAAACTTAATAATATTTTGAAATGATATGAAAACTCAGAAAAGTTTTTGAAAAGTTCTATAATTTATTACATTTACCAAAACTAAAATGAAAAGTAAGAAATAGTTGGTAAATTTCAAAACCATTTTGAAAACTCATAAACTGGGTTTGTCAAAACTAAGGTTGCCTTTCAAAAGTAATAATTCGTCTCTTAAAATCCAGATGACTTATGACTTTTCACAACTAGATTTCTGAAACTGTTTCAAGTAAAGGTTGAACGCTTCAGCGAGTGCGGTCACATTCAACGTAAATCGAAGGTTTAGTTTGATAAATTCCCGCAAACTGTTGACAAGCTACTTCTCACATGGTATGGTCCACAGTCAGCCGCTGGGTCCAAGGCCACGTTTCACAGACCTGCCGCTAGGTGGCGCTTGGAGCGCCGTGACCATTTCCCGATTAGTATTTCCAATTAATGTTTCTAAAATACCTTCTTTTTGCAAATGATACTATATGTTGCGTTCGTAAATATCTTCTCTATCGGTTAGCTAAAAGTATTTAACAAAATATTACACTGATGTAGAGAAAAACGCATTTTCATGTTGCCACTCGCTGGCGTCTACGGTCGGACCTGAGGTTAGGTGCACGCACAATCCTCCTTCGTTGTGTGGTTCATCCCACCAGTGACGAAAGCAGGGAAAGTGGTCTTCTGTCATCATCATCCTATTTTTGAGTGCTGATTCAGTTCTGGCGAATGATGCACGTTGTAATGAAGACTTCCGTCACACATACATGGTATCTCGGACGTCAGTACAGTCGTTCTTACCTCCCACTTTAGTCTAATATAATTATGAAATTTAATAAACAAAATTCTATGAGTTTTAAAAATTTGGTTATTAGTTTTAAGAGGGGAAAGTTTCTTACTTTTAATAGCAAAAAATCTTTGTAAACTGCTTCACAAACTAGTTTCTTAAAATTAAGATGGATTTTTTTTGCAGTGCTCAAAACAACCGCTCATGCTTTAAAGGCCTCAAAACAGTCATTTGCTTTAGCACTACTTTGTTACTCTGACTTTCCATTCAGAAGTCGCTTAAGTTCCGTAAGCTACAATATTACAAAAAGTTGTCATTCACCAAATGACCTTTCTCATGCAAAAATTTATGTAATTATTTTTTGACTGAAGTGCCTGTTTCAGGATGGGGTTTTTATTTTTTATGAGTCTGGCCGCAGGAACAGTGTTGCGAGGCAGGTGGGCGGTGGTGCGGTGACTGCGCGCGCGGCTGGTCTAGTCAGGCAGGCAGGCAGACATTGCGGTGACTGCGCGCGCGGCTGGTCTAGTCAGGCAGGCAGGCAGACATTGCGGTGACTGCGCGCGCGGCTGGTCTAGTCAGGCAGGCAGGCAGACATTGCGGTGACTGCGCGCGCGGCTGGTCTAGTCAGGCAGGCAGGCAGACATTGCGGTGACTGCGCGCGCGGCTGGTCTAGTCAGGCAGGCAGGCAGACATTGCGGTGACTGCGCGCGCGGCTGGTCTAGTCAGGCAGGCAGGCAGACATTGCGGTGACTGCGCGCGCGGCTGGTCTAGTCAGGCAGGCAGGCAGACATTGCGGTGACTGCGCGCGCGGCTGGTCTAGTCAGGCAGGCAGGCAGACATTGCGGTGACTGCGCGCGCGGCTGGTCTAGTCAGGCAGGCAGGCAGACATTGCGGTGACTGCGCGCGCGGCTGGTCTAGTCAGGCAGGCAGGCAGACATTGCGGTGACTGCGCGCGCGGCTGGTCTAGTCAGGCAGGCAGGCAGACATTGCGGTGACTGCGCGCGCGGCTGGTCTAGTCAGGCAGGCAGGCAGACATTGCGGTGACTGCGCGCGCGGCTGGTCTAGTCAGGCAGGCAGGCAGACATTGCGGTGACTGCGCGCGCGGCTGGTCTAGTCAGGCAGGCAGGCAGACATTGCGGTGACTGCGCGCGCGGCTGGTCTAGTCAGGCAGGCAGGCAGACATTGCGGTGACTGCGCGCGCGGCTGGTCTAGTCAGGCAGGCAGGCAGACATTGCGGTGACTGCGCGCGCGGCTGGTCTAGTCAGGCAGGCAGGCAGACATTGCGGTGACTGCGCGCGCGGCTGGTCTAGTCAGGCAGGCAGGCAGACATTGCGGTGACTGCGCGCGCGGCTGGTCTAGTCAGGCAGGCAGGCAGACATTGCGGTGACTGCGCGCGCGGCTGGTCTAGTCAGGCAGGCAGGCAGACATTGCGGTGACTGCGCGCGCGGCTGGTCTAGTCAGGCAGGCAGGCAGACATTGCGGTGACTGCGCGCGCGGCTGGTCTAGTCAGGCAGGCAGGCAGACATTGCGGTGACTGCGCGCGCGGCTGGTCTAGTCAGGCAGGCAGGCAGACATTGCGGTGACTGCGCGCGCGGCTGGTCTAGTCAGGCAGGCAGGCAGACATTGCGGTGACTGCGCGCGCGGCTGGTCTAGTCAGGCAGGCAGGCAGACATTGCGGTGACTGCGCGCGCGGCTGGTCTAGTCAGGCAGGCAGGCAGACATTGCGGTGACTGCGCGCGCGGCTGGTCTAGTCAGGCAGGCAGGCAGACATTGCGGTGACTGCGCGCGCGGCTGGTCTAGTCAGGCAGGCAGGCAGACATTGCGGTGACTGCGCGCGCGGCTGGTCTAGTCAGGCAGGCAGGCAGACATTGCGGTGACTGCGCGCGCGGCTGGTCTAGTCAGGCAGGCAGGCAGACATTGCGGTGACTGCGCGCGCGGCTGGTCTAGTCAGGCAGGCAGGCAGACATTGCGGTGACTGCGCGCGCGGCTGGTCTAGTCAGGCAGGCAGGCAGACATTGCGGTGACTGCGCGCGCGGCTGGTCTAGTCAGGCAGGCAGGCAGACATTGCGGTGACTGCGCGCGCGGCTGGTCTAGTCAGGCAGGCAGGCAGACATTGCGGTGACTGCGCGCGCGGCTGGTCTAGTCAGGCAGGCAGGCAGACATTGCGGTGACTGCGCGCGCGGCTGGTCTAGTCAGGCAGGCAGGCAGACATTGCGGTGACTGCGCGCGCGGCTGGTCTAGTCAGGCAGGCAGGCAGACATTGCGGTGACTGCGCGCGCGGCTGGTCTAGTCAGGCAGGCAGGCAGACATTGCGGTGACTGCGCGCGCGGCTGGTCTAGTCAGGCAGGCAGGCAGACATTGCGTCGCTGCTTCCAGGGGACAATGCGGCGTGTGGGCCCTTATGCCTCGTGCAGTTGCCATGCCAGCGCAGGTCAAGGAGAGGGCGGATCCTCCTCTGCGCAGTGACCTACACAGGCCGGGGTTCGACTACCACACTTTTTATTTGAAAAAATAAAATAAAAATTAAATTGATTAATTACTGTTTAGGGGTTGAGGCTTGGGTTGAACGTGGCGGGGCAGTATGAGAATGCACTGAGCACTGCTGCCCGCGCGACACCCTGCGCCCGGCCCTGCGCCCGGCCCTGCGCCCGGCAGCGCCACGCGGCATTCCAATCACCGGAGGCGTGGCGCGGCGCGGCGAACCGGCAGTGAATCCAAGAATGTTGTCCGTAGCGTGACCCCGGCCTGCCTAAGGCCTGCCGGCCCGGGCCGCGGCCCGCTGCTCGTGGCCAAGCAGTGGCCCGGTCAGGATAGGGTGGCCGTTCCAGCGTTGGCGCTTCCACCGCCATGAGCGGTGCCGCCTGTCTCCATGCTTTCCCACGGGGACCGCAGTGCCCGGCAGTGCCCCTGACGGCCGCGTCCCTCGCGCCTCCTTACGGCCGTCATGGAGCCTCGCGGCGCTCTTATGGCAGCCGGCCGTAAGAGCGCGCGTCTCACGGCGGGACGACGATAGCCGTATGATTGATGCGTCGTGGACGTGTTCGCGAGAGAGTGCGCGCTGCAGCTCTCTGCGAGTGTGTGTGTGTGTGTGTGTGTGTGTGTGTGTGTGTGTGTGTGTGTGTGTGTGTGTGTGTTAGAGAGAGAGAGAGAGAAAGAGAGAGAAAGAGAGACACAGAGAGAGAGAGAGAGACAGAGAGAGAGGGAGAGAGAGAGAGAGACTGCTGCACTCGCCGCAGCCCTTCGGCCGCTCCACTGGCGTGCGCGGCGCGGGGCGTGGCGGCCGCGCTGTGACCCGATCTGATGTCACCCGCCGCCCTGCAGTGCAGGCTGTGCTGTGTGCGCAGGCTGGCAGGCTGGCAGTGCAGTGCTGCAGCCCGCAGTCGCTCGCCTTGACCCAGCCGGCCGCGTTCCAGCGTTCTAGCCGTTGAATGCAACCCCTGCCAATCGTCTTGCATCAACTCGCAGTTTAGACCGACCTGTTTTTTCGCCTACTTAATAAAAATACAAATTTTAAAAAAATGGAATTTAAAAATTAGAAAAAAAAATGGGGATTGTTATCCTCTCTCCTTCCCACACAGTCGGCAGGGCCGCCTGCCGGTGGATCGCGGGAAAACAGTGCTTTACAGGCGACGGCCCATGGGGTTCTCGTCTCATATCCAGGAAATTTGAAAACGGAAAGAAAAATGGAACTCCCGGAGCAACGGTCTGTTGTCCGCGCTGATCGCTTCGATATCTCGTCGATGACTGTTGGCGCGGTGCGCGTGGGCCGCGTTAGGAAAGACTTAATTCTTCTCGCCGCTAATCGTAGGCATTGTTCCTGCCGGCCCCGCCTTGCGCAAAGGGGCGCCGGCAATTGTTTAATTATCGAGGCGAGGCGCCGCGACGAACCGCCTCTCTCGCTCCCCGGCCCGGAAAGCCCCTCGAGTGCGAGAGAGACAGACGGGAATCAGGCGGCAGGCGGCCCTTTTCCCGCGCTTTCCTTGACACCCCGTTGTCGCGCCGGACGCGTGCCGCTGCCGCGCTGCAGTGCTGGCGAGGTGGACGCATTCCAGGGGCTGTGGCCGTGCTCCAGCCGAGCCACGCCTAGCCACGCCCCACCGCGTCGGATCGGCGCCTTACATCGGCTCGCGGAAAATCGCCTGGCAAATACGCCGAGTTATGAAACGCACTCGCGGCGGGGCGGCGGGGCGTTGCGCTTTCTGTCCCGTTGCCATGTGGCGGCCGACGGCTCGGCCGGTAAAATGCATTTGGCTTTAGTGCCGGGGCTAACGGCCGGCCGAATGGCCGCGCGAGAATGCTCCTTCCCCGAAGCGCGCCGCGCGAGGGATAATCCGCGTCAAGTGCAAGGCCTTCCCTCCGGCACCCTCCGATGGCCGTCGCCGTCGGCAGTCGCGCCGCGTCGCCCGCGGACTCGCCGGGATGAGTAGAAAGTGGACAGGGAGGCTCGACTGTGATATATCGACGGGGCCCGCCCGGCCCCCGCCAGCCCGCACTGCGTCTACACTGTCGGGAACTGCCCTGTGTTGCCGCCACGGCTGCTGCTGGTGTGCTGGTGTGCTGGCCGACCACTGCGTCAGAGTCTCTGAATGGTACTCGAAGCGAATGTGTGACCCCCACCAATGAATTTCTCGTTCGTAGAGCAATCCATTGATGGGGTCACAGGTTCGATGTGAGTCCCATTTGGCGACTCTGGAGCTCAAACCGCATCTAGAATTTCGGCCGCCTCAACGGTCTTCTGACCCACTGTGTGCTGGTATGCTTGGTGTACTTGCCGACGGAGTGCCTCTCCCTCGCGGACCGCCATGCGTGGATGACGTACAGCGCGCATAATGAGTGAAACGCTTTCGGCAGGAAGCTCCAGTCCCCTCCCACAGCGTGGCCGCGGGGCGCGGCGTCGTTGTCCGAGGCCGCGCCGCGCCGCCCCGCGCCGCCCTGGTGGCGGGCGTGTCTTGATCCCCTCGGTCGTCATGGTGGACGTCATCCTGTAGCCTCGCGGCGGCGCGAGTCACCCCGTTAAATATTCAATGAATCGAAAGTAGCAGAGAGGTGCTGTATACGTCCGGCGGTCCGGCCGGGGACGGGATGACACTGACCTTCACGGCGGGGCGCGCCCAGCAGGCCGGGCCGGGCGGGGATGCTGCACCACGAACCGGTTCACGCGGCGGTACCGCGGCAACAGCGGCAGCGGCCAGCAGCCGCGGGAAACAAAGACTTAGCCCGGCCGTGCGTGTGTGTGTGCCTGAGCAACATGATGGGTCATTGCCTCTACCTAAACTCTCAACAAAAAAATAAAAAATATTTTTTATTTATTTTTAATTTAATTTTGACAATGTGGCAGTAGTGTGTTAAGTGAGTAAATGGCAGCCCTCTGCCGACAGATTTCGACAAGTATACTCGCAGGGAACATTACTGGGTTCGGCTTAGCCTAGGAGGTGCAGCAGGCGCTGTCCGATCTCGACTTTCGAATGCCCCTCCCGCCCAGCCCGCCGGATCCTTACGAGTAAGACGCGTGCGGAGTGACCCTTGGGCCGCGCCACCAGGCCCCACCAGCCCCACCAAGGCACCGTGCAGTGAAAACTAGCGCCCGGCTGTAAATTCTTTTTCTCGGACAGGAAGCGAACCGCCCCGCGCCACCGCCCCGCCCCGTCCCGCCCGCCGGCAAATTGTCCTGCCGAATTGGACCAGGACCAGACCGGCCCAAGCGAATGACACGCGTGGAGAAAGTCCTGCTTTGGGTTTCTGTTCTAGACAAAAATGGTTTCCTCGGCTGTGCGTAGCGCGTCATCGCACCGCGCACCGCGCCACGCCCACCGAGGGCCAAGGAAGGACTAATGCGTCCTTAGCGTGAGGCCGCCACACACGCGTCCAGTGACTGGACTCCAGTCCACACCTCGGACTTGCCACCCACGTGGGCACTGCGCTGCCGACGTGGGAATCGGCGTCGAGAAGACTCGTCGTCGTCGTCGTCGTCGTCGTCGTCGTCGTCGTCGTCGTCGTCGTCGTCGTCGTCGTCGTCGTCGTCGTCGTCGTCGTCTCTCTCTCTCTCTCTCTCTCTCTCTCTCTCTCTCTCTCTCTCTCTCTCTCACTCACTCACTCACTCACTCACTCACTCACTCACTCACTCACTCTCTCTCTCTCACTCACTCACTCACTCACTCTCTCACTCTCTCTCTCTCTCTCTCTCTCTCTCTCTCTCTCTCTCTCTCTCTCTCTCTCTCTCTCTCTCTCTCTCTCTCTCTCTCTCTCTCTCTCCCCTTCGGGGCGCCTCATGAGTGCGAGAAACAGAGAGACGAAGCGCACAGTGGGTCAGAAGACCGCTGAAGTGGCCAAAATTCTAGACGCGTTTTGATCTCCAGGGTCACTAAATGGGACTCGAATCGGACGTGGGACCCCACCAATGGATTGCTCTCCAAACGAGGAATCCATTGGTGGGGTCATACGTACGATCGATTCGAGTCCCATTTAGCTACTCTGGAGCTCAAGACGAGTCCACAGTTTTGGCTGCCCCGACGGTCTTCTGACCCACAGCGATGAGGCAGATGGCAGACAGCAGGCCGAGTGGGCTGGCGATGCGCTGCTGCTGGACCGCTTAGTGCAAGCCACACTACGGCCGTGTCGGGGGCGTGGCTGCGCAGCGCAGGACCTGTTATTCGGTAATGGCTCGCGGTAATGGAATCGTCCTCATCAGCAACCAACAGGGGGGCCGATGCCCCGCTCAGCGCGGCTGTGTTTGCTGTGGGACAGACGCCCCGCGAGAGAGCGACGGTGTGCGGCACGAGTGTGTGTCCCCACAGTGTCCCTCCACTGCAAGCAGCGCTGTGGCTCGGCATCGGCGGCGACGGGACGGTGGAGGCCGGGTCGAGTCTGGCTGATTGGAATAGCAAGCCTGTCCCTGCAATGCCTGCACTGCGCACACTTTGTTGCGACAGGCGGGCTGCTGGCACAGCGCATGCGCCGCCACCGCAGGACACCGCAGGACACCGCAGGGCATTTAGCGACGCCGGCCGAAGACGCAGCGGATTGCCAGGGCTTTGTGGTCGAATTGGTTGCGATATGAAGCGATTCCAGGACGAGGTTTTCTCGGTTTTGAAACTATTTTGTGCGCCGTCACGACGACCATGCGCACGCAATCGGAGCGGCGCACACTTGCAGCGCCGCCCTGGTGGCTGGCCGTCTGGAGGCTGGCTCCGGCCTGGTCTGCGGAGGGGCTGTGGACGAGGATCGTGGCGGGCCGACGCCCCAACGCCCCGACGGTGACCTTTGGCTCCTCTTGCACAACTCGACGCCCCGCGACGCTGCCAGCCTGCCGGCCCCAGCGCTGGACCGCCGGCTGATGTAGGGCTGATAGGGCCACATGTGTCTTCCCTCCACGACCAAACAACAACAGCAACAACAGCAAAATAATAAAAACAGAAAATATGCGGCGCCCTGTTTCTCGAAGTGTGTGGCCGCACATTAGCGGTCGCTGGCGCGTGACGGCGTCCTGGAGTCCCGGACAGCGGGGCGATGGCGATGCGCCCGGGCGGACACGCGCGCGGCGGTCTTGTGGGGCCGCGGCGTGGTGGCACGGCGTGGCGGCCCTCAGTGGGCCAGAGGACAGGCGCAGGCGGTCAAAATTCCGGACGCGTTTTGAGCTCCGGAGTCGCTAGATACAACACGAACCGAACGTGTAACCCCACCAACGGATTCCTCATTCGGGGAGCAATCTATTGGTGGGGTCACACGGTCGCTTCGAGTCCTGATCAGAGATTCTGGAGCCCAAAACACCTCTAGAGTTTTGGCTGCCTGCGCCGGTCTTCGGCCCCACTGTGCGGCCACTGCCCCGGTCTGCAAAGCAAATGTGCTGGAAAGCTGCCGAACCTCTCGCTGCCGCTAATCGTCCCCGGCGTCGTGGATACGCAACCGGTTCGATCCGACGCCGCCCTCCTCGTCTCCCTCGAGACGTGCAATTTTGCCCCACAATACGAATCAATGGAGAGTGGGGAGGGGGGGGGAACGGAATTCCTCCGGGCGGGGTGGGGCAGGGCGGGGCGGGGCCTGACCCACATATCGCATCAATTGACTCACTTTCAGCGAGGCGTGGCGGGGCGCGGCGTGTCCCCGCATTGTGTTTGCGGATTATCAAGTCATAGTTTTGCCTGACGACGAGCTGGCGCGCTGGCGGGCCAAGGTCGCTCTTTCGGGAAACCGCACCACCGCCATTACGACCACCATCGCCACGGCCAGCATCACGTCGGTGCGTCTGTGAGTGTGTGCGCGTAATGATTGCAGCGGCCGTGTCATTTCCATTCATACTTCCGCCGCTTTTCCCCGGCCACGTTCACGTACTGCATGTTCGCGGCGGAGCGCCGCGCCACGCCACGCCACGCCACGCCGCGCCACGCCACGCCACGCCACGCCACGCCACGCCACGCCACGCCGCGCCACGCCGCGCCACGCCACGCCGCGCCACGCCGCGCCACGCCACGCCACGCCACGCCACGCCACGCCACGCCACGCCACGCCACGCCACGCCACGCCACGCCACGCCGCGCCACGCCACGCCACGCCACGCCACGCCACGCCGCGCCACGCCACGCCGCGCCACGCCGCGCCACGCCACGCCGCGCCACGCCACGCCACGCCACGCCACGCCACGCCACGCCACGCCACGCCACGCCACGCCACGCCACGCCGCGCCACGCCGCGCCACGCCACGCCACGCACCGCACCGCGACGACGCGCGGGACACGGGGCGCAGCTGGGCGTGGCCGGCAGGGACTTCCACGGAACGCTGTGATTGCTGCTGGCGAGGGGTACCAAGGATGCCGGCAACAATGAGGCGTCACTGGCGGGCCCTGCGCCCTGGCCCTGCAGCAGGGCCATGGCCGCTCCACAGCCCGCTCCAGCTGGACGAGGCCCTCGTACTGCACTTTGCATACGGCAGGCGGGCGGGGTGTCGTCGTGCAGCCACTTTCCCCCCGGGGCCTTGCTTGTGCGTGTGTGAGTGTGTGAGTGAGTGCCTGTCATCTCGCGTCGCATCATCCTTTGCATAATAAGGCACGGCGCGCGCGGGCAGTGCCGTGTCGAAAGGGAATGGTCCTTTGCTGCGTTATCTCGAGGCAGGGCGCCGTCAGTCTGTCCCGCACCCGTGCGGGACGCCCTGCGAGTGCGAGGGAGAGGCGCTGCAATGAACGCGCTGACCGGCCGGCTAGACGCCGCACAGTGCGTCAGAAGACCGTTGAGGCGGCCAAAGTTCTGGACGCGTTTTGAGCTCCAGAGTCACTAAATGGGACTCGAATCAAACGTGTGACCCCCACCAATGGCTGCCTCGTTTGGAGAGCAATCCATTGGTGGGGTCACACGTTCGATTAGAGTCCCATTTAGTGACTCTGGAGCTCAAAACGCGTCTAGAATTTTGGCCGCCTCAACGGTCTTCTGACCCGCTGTGCATCGCGGCCCTTGGCGAGGCTGTCGGCAAGGCTAGGCTGCACGGCGTGCGAATACGCTCGGCGCCGCGTGGGCCGGGTCAGGCCGCGCGCCGCCAAGGGTTACGTCAGTAATGTCTCCTCTTTGTCGAGATCCTCTCGACCGATAGTCCTTCTCCCTCCCTCTCTTCGCGGCGGCCCGGCGCAGCCCGGCCTGCGGCTTGGCCCTTTGGGCCCATGCCCACTTTCGTTTTCCCAACGACAATTCTGCAACACGCGGAAGGCAGGGCGGAGAGGCGGCAAGGCGGAGGAAATCAGTCACGCTCGCCGGATTATTCTCTCGGTCTCTCTGTCTCTCTCGAGTCGATGGCCGTTGCGCTGCGAACCGCGCGACCGGACCGACTGGCTCTTTGCAGTGTCGGCAGTGTCAGGCGCCCCCCCCCCCCTTCCCCCTTAAACTCATTTGAACGCCGCATGCCGCGCGAGATAGCCACTGCACCGTTAGGGGTTCGCGAGGCGGCGGGCCGGCGGGCCCTGCACGGCGCTGCAGCGGTGGCGCGGCGCGGAAGCGGCATTGTCTGCTGGACGACCCTCCGCGGGGCCTTGGCGGGGCCGCGCCACATTCGCGGGCTTGGCGGCGTGGCCGCGTCGGCGTCGCGGCGTCGCGGCGCCGTCCACTGGAGCCGTCCCGGTGCCTGTCGCGGTGACCAATGCGCCGGAACGGTGGGACCCCTAAACCAATTATCAAATGTGTGCCATCTTGGCCGCCTCGTCGACCGCCTCGTCGACCGCCTCGTCGACCGCCTCGTCGGCCTTGCCGCGCGCCGCGCTTTCTTCCGCCCCGCCAAGCAGGCAGCCACGGTGACGTGGCGCCGCGCGGGCCTGGCCCCGGGCCCCGCGCCCGGGCGGGAAACTTACGGAACGAACCATGGACACGAAACAACAACAAAAAACAACAAGAAAATGTTAAGCCTTCCTTGAGGGCAAGATCTGCGAAGTCCTTCGGTTCATGATCCTCCAGGCTGACTCCATCATCGGAGGCCCGTCATGTAAATAAAACCCAAGCTTGGGCGTCGCGCGCGCGGTGGCGTGCGACGACGTCGCGGTGGAGGGAGGGGGGGGGGGAGCGCTCGACCAATCGCGTCGGATCCACGAGCCGTTAGTTTCGAAGACGTCACAGACCGGGACTGTAGTATTGCGGCCCGTGCTGTTAGCCTAGAAAAAAAAAATATTAGCTTTTGCCTGACGCGCGTTTAAGTCTCCGTGTATTCCTTGTTTTCGGCTGTGCACATTATTTAAGGCTGCCCTTGGCTTGCTGGTCGAGTGTAGTGGGTTTCGCTAGGCAGTCGGCATGGCCTCGCCGGCAAGCAGCCGCCTCCGCACAAGGGGGTTATCCGTAATTGCCGCCAGGCAGGCAGGCAGGCAGCAAGCCAGCCAGCCAGCCAGCCAGCAGCTAACCCTTTCACCTCCTCGATCAGGGCAGCACGGCCTGCCAGCCAGGCCCAGTGGGCCATTACAATGCAAGTTCTCTGCTGGGCGCGCCCTCGTGTGTGTGCGTGCGCGCGCGCCGTGTGTTTCGCGGCGACTGGAGCGTTCCGCGCTGCCCGCGTGCCCACTGCGCTCGCGTGCGCTCCGCGGCCAATGATGCGGGACAAACAGCATGTTGCCGCTGCCTTTTCCTACTTCATCTCGGCGCAGCCAAAACGACGCTCCGTACATAGTCGGCACTGCATTATGAACTTGCGCCTTTTTTTTCCATTCGGAAAAGACTTTCCTGGCAGGCTGGCGACTGCTTCAGCAAGATAATATTACCACGCGAAATTGTGTAATAAAGGAATGCGACTTTTTCAAAACGGTAATCTATGTTTCCCTAGTCGGAACGAGTTTGCGTTCGACCGGTGGGGCCTGGCGCGGTCCGGCGCGGCGCCCCGGCCGGCCGACGCGCGGCCAACGCGGCGGGGACCTTTCTCCTCTTGTTTGCCTCTCGTCCTGGAGTCCTGGAGGCTGCCGCCTGGAGGCACGCCGCCTGGAGGCACGCCGCCTGGAGGCACGCCGCCTGGAGGCACGCCGCCTGGAGGCACGCCGCCTGGAGGCACGCCGCCTGGAGGCACGCCGCCTGGAGGCACGCCGCCTGGAGGCACGCCGCCTGGAGGCACCGCCTGGAGGCTGCCCCCTGGAGGCCGCCGCCTGGAGGCACGCCGCCTGGAGGCACGCCGCCTGGAGGCACGCCGCCTGGAGGCACGCCGCCTGGAGGCACGCCGCCTGGAGGCACGCCGCCTGGAGGCACGCCGCCTGGAGGCACGCCGCCTGGAGGCACGCCGCCTGGAGGCACGCCGCCTGGAGGCACGCCGCCTGGAGGCCTGCTGCCTGGAGGCTGCCACTTGGAGGCTGCCGCCGCGTTCTGGACTGACCCCCTTCCCACACTCCGCGAACGCTGCACACAGTGTACGTCCGATTGGGGCCGAGTGTGCAGTACGCGCTCGCACGTTTGAGCATACAGGTGTGTGTGTGTGTGTGTGTGTGTGTGTGTGTGTGTGTTTTTGTGTGTCGCGCGCGCGTGAGTGTGTGCCAAAAGCCGTCCGGCCAGGCACGCGACGACGACTGCAGTGACTGCATTGCGGGGCGGCGGGGCCCTCCGACTCTGCAACAAACAGCAAACTTTGACTGCGAGTGGGACAGACGGAGAGCGCGGCGTGGTCGGCGCGGCCACGCGTCGTGACCCGCCAGGCAGCTCGGCGGCGAGACAGCGCACCTGTGGTGGGCAGGGAGGGCCGCCCGGGCCGCCCGGGGCTGCGCGCTGCGGCGTCGGCAAAAGTAAAAGTTGGCGTAAATATCGGCGAGTCGAGAGCCCGGCCGAGCTAAGCCCCGTTGTGGCGGGCCGGCTCAGGGGTCGGGACGGCGAGGTCGTTGACTGCGGTGGCGACGCCGGCCGCCTGCCTGCTGCTGCTGCTGCTGCCCGCTCCGTGTGGTCGACATGGAGGGCCTGGGCGGGGCGAAAATGCGCGTGCACTTGCCGGGAGGGACATCCATCACGCCGGCCGCGGGCCGCCCAGTGTGCTGCACCGGTCCGGCAGACTCACTGCATCGGCTGCGACGCGGCGATCCAGTCTGAGCGAGAAAGTGACGCATGCCACCCGCCTCGCACTCACACGGACACTCATAGACGCAGGTGCACCGAGTCGCCAGGTGTCCACCACAGGGGACGCGGCGCTTTCCACCAAGTCACCACTATTTGCAGGTCAACTTTTTTTTTTGTCCCCTCGTGCCTGCACCCTCTGCCATTCCACGCGGATGGAAATACGATTCCCAAATATTTTGGCTACACTAACTTGGAAAAAAGTTTGAGTGCCGAAAAAAAAAAAACGTACTCATGATATCAAACAGTAAGGATACCTTTTTTTCCCCCTTTAAGCAACCCTAGCGCAGCGAAACACAACTAGAGCCGGGCAGACCTTTTAATCAGTGGATGATGGCTCCTTTTTTCTCTCGGTATGTGGTTTGCCGTGCGAGATGGCTCGGAGAAATCCGAAGGACTGTTGTTCACGTGTCGTGCCCCCAAGGGCTTGGCGTGCCGGCCGGGCCGTGCCCTGCCTCCCGTGAAAGTGAATCCGGTGGCTGCTTCGGCCCCGTCACGTCTATTTTCGCGCCAGCCATTCCCGGCCGGTGCCAATTGGTGTGCGTGGCTTTTCGTCCAGGACGCTGGACGTCTCGCCCGGTCGCGAACCTTTACCGGGAGTGCAGGACACACTGGTCGTCCTGCGGTCTAGCAGGTCTTCGTTTCCGCCCGCGGTGGTGGCGCCGCTGACGCACGCTGCGCCGCCGGCTGATGGAACCTCGCCCGCCCGCCCCGCCCCGCCCCACCCGGCTTTGCCTTACAGGGCGCCGCGCAATCACCCCGCTGATTGATCCCGAAGGAAGGTGTCGGTCATGGCGATAGATTCCGCCCCGCCCCGCCCCACCACACTCATGCCAAGTTGGTTCTGCCGCGCGCTTAACGAGCTGGCTGCGCCCGATGAGGCAAAGTACAGCAAGAGCAATAAAAAAAAATCAGAAATTTTGATTGTTAGTTAAAGAGTTGATTTTGTAAACATTCTGCTTTCACCAATAGATATGATTTCGGCAGTCAGGCGATGTCTTGGGTCAGTGGGCCCGACTCGGGAGTGACTGATGTGGGAGTGGGGGTGGCAATGAACCACCTGCTGCCGCGGGACAGCAAATCCACCAGGACCGCGCCCACCGCGCGCCGCCCCGCCCCGCCCCGCCCCGCCCCGCCCCGCCACGCGCGGAGAAGCAGAGAAACCAATACCCGGCGGGGCGGGGCGGGTCTCGCTCTCAGAGGAACAACTTGACGGTCAACGTCCTCATGTGAGCCCGCGGCGTGGTATAGTCCGCCGGTGGCGTGTTGTATAGTCCGTCGACGGCGTGTCATATAGTCCGTCGGCGGCGTGTCGTATAGTCCGTCGGCGGCGTGTCGTATAGTCCTTCGGCGGCGTGTCGTGTAGTCCCTCGGCGGCGTGTCGTATAGTCCGTCGGCGGCGTGTCGTATAGTCCTTCGGCGGCGTGTCGTATAGTCCTTCGGCGGCGTGTCGTATAGTCCGTCGGCGGCGTCCTGGCCGTCGTCGACGCGGAGGCATTGGATCGCGACGGGCGGAGAGTCGAGGCGTTTGGCCGCTCGGTGTGGCGGATCGGCGGCGATGGCGGCGCGGGTAACGGAACGCGGCGGAGTGACAGTGACGACGTACTTGGCCAGAAACAGGAACAGGGCTGCAGGGATTACCGCCGGCACCCCGCGCGACGCCGCGCCGCGGACGGACCGGCAGAACGACGCCGCCGCCGATGAGGAAATGCACGGCTGGAAAAAAAAAAAGATGGAGTGAAATAAAGACGGCGAGAAAACACGAACTAACGGGTCGCTGTTTGACGGCACGACGACTGCGAGGCCAGGCGGGGCGCGCCGCCCACGCCCACCTCTGGGAGTCGGAGTCACGAAGCTGAGGATGAGCTTTCCCGGATCGCGCGGCGCCCTGCCGCGCTGCCGCGCCGACGCCCCGCCGCCGAGGCCCGCCGAACGCGGGGCCAGGACCCCCCGGCGCTGCTTTTACTTTCCTGTGCGCTATTTCAAGCAGGTGGAGCCGACTAAAAGTGTGTGCGTGTGTGTGTGTGTGTGTGTGTGTGATGCTTTATCGCGAGAGGTGTAGATGCAGGGACTGGTCGTTAGATTTCATGGACCGACTGGAAAACGGAAACGAGCCGCTTATTAGAATGAACGCGCAGCGTAGGCCCTATCCCCACGGGGCGCCCGCGGCCCGCACCGGGCGCGTCGCCCGGCAAACGCAGCTCCGTCTCTCTCGCACCTGGACGCCTTCGAGTGCGCGGAATCCGTCGGCGGGCCCTCGGCCGGGCCCTCGGCCGGGCCTCCAGCGAGGCAGCAGGGCAGCATGTGCTGTCACGTCTCCATGCAGATACCATCTTGTTGCTAATGGACCGGGCCGGGCCAGGGCTGCCCTGCCGCTGGACGCCGGAAGGCTCCTCCGGTTCTGCCCCGCGGCCGAGAAATTCCCGTCGCGTTTTTTTTCCTCTTTGTACTCTCTGTAATTGGCGGTTATTACTTCATTTCAATGCACCGGCCGCTTCCCGCCCCCCTCCAAATATCCTGGCCGTGCTGCACGCGGGCTGGTCCAGAGAGCGCCCCGGCAGCAGTGGAAAGTGGGGGGCGTTTTCCGGGTGCCTTGTGTGTTTTGGTCGCGCATTTTCCTTCGTCCAGCGGCCATGGCGGCGGCAAGGCTCCAGGCTGCACCGGCAGTCTCCTCCCCCCCCCCCCCCGCTGGCCAGTGAACTGCAGTGAGCTGCAGTGAACCGCCTGCTTGACGTAACCCACGACCTGGACCGGGTCCGCAAGGCGGCGCGGGGGGCGGCTCGGCCGCTCGGCGTGCTGCAACGGTGCGAAAATAGGCGCGCATGCATGGCGGGGAGGGGGCGTGATTATTGATTCAATGGTCGTTGCGACACGCGGCCGGCCTGGCGCTGCGCGGCGCTGCGCGGGGCGGCGTCCCGTCAGCGCGTCAGCACGGCGATGACCTATCATCGGCCGCCCTGGGTCACGACCGGCAGGCCGCCGAGGTCAGGGCGTCGGGGCGCCCCACAGGGCGGGCACACAGTGGGCCAGATGACCGCGGCGCAGGCGGCCAATACTCTAGACTTATTTTGAGCTCTAGAGTCGCTAATCAGGACTCGAACCGAACGTTTGACCTTACTAATGGATTGCTCGTTCGGAGAGCTATCCATCGGCGGGATCACATGTAAGCGTCTCTGAAAGCTTAATACGCGTCTAGTGTTTAGGCCGCCTGTGCGGTCTTCTGGCCCACTGTGCGTTCGGGCCGGGCGCCCCAGAGGGCAGCGGCGCCACGCTCAGACGGCCAGGCGCTGTAGTGAGTGAGCGTCGCGGCCTTCTTCAACTCCCCGGCGTGTCTTGCCCCGAATCTTCGCCGGCGGGCGGGGCGTTCGTCGCGGTTTGTCGTCGGTGACCCACTGGAGGCGAAAGGCGGCGGCGGCGGCGGCGGGGGCTGGCCGTCGCCCCGACCGTCGCGAAGGGCGCCAACACCAAGTAGGTCAGTGAGGAGCTACGCTAGCGCGACCCGCCCCGCCCCGGTGCCGCCGCGCCAACAGGTGAGCGGCCGCGACGAGCAGGAATGCGCCGCGGCATTCACACCTCACCTGTCCGCCGGCCACTCGGTGCGCGGCTCAGTGACCCTGGCCACCCAGGCCACCCAGGCCAAGTCAAAGCCAAGTCTACTGCGATGGCGTCACTGCCTCCACGGTCGGGGCGAGGGGGCAACCACTCGCGAAATCCTGTGTACACTTGAATGACCGAAATCTTGCCGAAATCTCGTGAAATCTGGCGAAATCTTGCGAAATCCCACTAAAATCTTGTGAAATCTTGCGAAATCCCACTAAAATCTCGCGAAATCTTGCTTAATTTTGGCGCGAAATCCTGCGAAATCGTGCGAAATCTCGCGAAATCCCTAGCTATGAAGAATCCTGTGTACAAAAAAATTGCAAGTGGTTGCCCCCTCGGGTCGGGGTTACAACCCAAAATGCCGCGTCGCCGGATCGCCGTTGGGCCGCCGGCGGTGTTCGCTGTCAGCTCGTCAAGCGGGCGTCACTATCGGCGGCTGCCCGTCAGTCAGTCAGTCAGTCAGACGCGCGATCAGTCACTTTGTCAGCGGAACCTGCTGACTGCAGCCTATGCTAGCGCGGGGTGCCAGGCCCTTGCCGCCCCGCCCCGCCCCGCCCCGGGCGTTCCTGCGCGGTCAGGGGCGGTGAAAGGCCGAAAGGGTAGGGCAGGCAAATGTCGAGCGACTCGCGAGTCATCGAGTGGTGTCCGCGTGTCGCTCCGAGGACGTCAAGGACGCCGCTAGTTGTTGTTGCTGATTTTGTTGTTGCTGTGTGGCGCTGTCATTTCACGTTTCCCTCTCTTTTGTTCCAGGTCCGTTTCCGGTCGGCTTTACCGCCGTTTTCTTGCGGCCCGTCTCGCCGTAAGTACACTCAGCGCGCCGCAAAAAGGCGGCCGTTGGCGGTTTACGAGTAGTCGTCCTCGTCGTCCTGGGGGAGACGGCGGAAAAACTACTCGGACTGTGTGTTCGGCGCGCTGATGAGGAGCCGGACCACCCCCAGCGGACGGCGGGCCGGGCCGCGCAGCGCACCGCACAGTGGGTCAGAAGACTGTGGAGGCGGCCAAAATTCTAGACGCGTTTTGAGCTCCAGAGTCGCTAAATGGGACTCGAATCGAATGTGTGACCCCACTCATGGATTGCTCTCCGAACGAGAATTCCATTGGTGGGGTCACACGTTCGATTCGAGTCCCATTTAGCGACTCTGGGGCTCAAAACGCGTCTAGAATTTTGGCCACCTCAACGGTCTTCTGAACCACTATGGGCCGCGCGGCGCACCGGCCTGGTCGGCGGGGCTGCCTAGCCAGCGCTCGGCGGGGGCCAAAGAGACTCGCCGTTGGTTTGCTCCACTGGTTTGCTCCCCACCAGACGACCAAGTCAAGTGGACGTCGGACGTTTCTTTTTGTGTTTGTCGAGGTAAATTTGAGACTTTGCAGTAACGGTGCACGGGCTGAGCGCGCCGGCGGCATAGCTTCCGAGAACGGCCCAGGAGGACGGGCTGCCGCTCGCCGCCGCGCCCCGCGCCGCGCCCCGCCACCACGCCAAGACTCGCGCCGAAAGAAATGTCGAAGCATACCGTATTCACCGCGAACGGTACGGCGGCACACAGTGGGCAAGAAGACCGCGCAGGCGGACAAAACTCTCGACGCGTTTTGAGCTCCAGGGTCGCCAAATGGGACTCGAACCGAGCGTGTGACCCCACCAATCGATCGCTCTTTGAACAAGGAATCCATGGGTGGGATCACACGTTCGGTTCGAGTCCCATTTAGCGACTCTGGAGCTGAAAACACGTCAAGAGTTTTGGCCGCCCGCACGGTCTTCTGACCCACTGTGCGGCAGTGGCGGGCGGGGCGCGGAATGCCGCGAAAGTCGGCCCCTGCGCGCGTTGTGTGCCGCGAGGTGTGAGCGAGTGTCTCGCCCCGCACTCGCGGTCACCTCGTCAGGCACTAGTGCAGGCTGGAGCGTCCGCCGGGGATTTTTATTGATTTTGATGGGGATCGTTACGGCGGCCGCGGTGACTTTCCCGCGGTGGGACACGCCACGACACGCCGCCGTCGCGAGTGACTTTATGGGCGGCAGCGCGATGTCGTGTGTCAGTGCGGCGCGCGGTCTGGTGCAAAAAAAATGAACAGGTCTTGAGCGAGCGTTTGTGTGTTTGTGTGTGTGTGTGTGTCTGTGTGTGTGTGTGCGCGCGCGCGTGCGTGTTAGAGGCTTGGAAATAGGTGGAAAGTACGACTGTCACGTCACTGACGCAACACGAGTGTGTTTGCACGCGTGGTGCAGGGGCCTGCATTGTGGGCGGAGCAGCAGAGTGGATAAACAAACCCGCCCCCACCCCTTTCTCTCTCTCTCTCTCTCTCTCTCTCTCTCTCTCTCTCTCTCTCTCTCCGCTCTCTCTCGCCTGGTTTTTGATGTTAATTTTTTAAAGCGCTGCTCGCGGAAATAAAAGTCGCAGTGTTGCGAAAATTTTAGCACCTCGCTGTTAGATTTAATGAGGCGCGTGGTACTTGACGTAATCAGCACCCGGCCCGCACAACATTTTTATTTTCCTGTGGGTATTTTCACTTTGGTACTTTTGCAGTGTGCTTTTCCGCACTGAAAGCCTTTGCCTTCGTCCCCGAGGCGAGCGGCGAGCTTCCCGATACGTGACCGCCGATGTCACTCCGCACTAAGCGCGCGCGCGCGCGTGTGTGTGTGTTTGTGTGTGTGCGTGCGTGTGCGTATGCGCGCGCGCGCGGTGGACGCGAGCACAGCACAGCGCGTGCCAACGCGTACCGAGGCCCCGGGTGGGGCAGGCGGGGCCACCGCGAGCCCCGCCCCCCGGCAGCCACTGAGGCGTGCCCCCCGTGGCGCGGCCGGGCACGGTCCCGTGTGCGCGCTCGGCTCGGCTCGGGTCATGCCGGGTCGATGTCACCTCCTCGTGCAAAGGCACGCACGGCCCGCGGCGTGCACCTTTGTGTGAGTGAGTGCACGCGTCCGGGAAAGACGGGCGTGTCCAGGATGCAGGCCGCAAGTAGTTCACCTTGCCGGGAGTGGCGGGCGGGACACTCCACCAGCTGATGAGAGATAGTCCCAAAGGACACGGCGGGGCGTGCCTCTCGTGTCTGGTGTGGCGGTATCTGGCCGCCGCGACCGGGATTCGAAGCCGAGACGAGAGCCGGCCGGTTTTGACGCGGCGGCCCGGATGGGTATCGCCACCCGGGGAAACTGTTTACGAAGCAAGCGCGAAGAGGGAGTGAGAGCTCTGACCGCTGCTTGCTTGCCCGCCCAAACTCAGCAATATTTGTAACTTTGCAAGTTGGAGGCTTCAACTTGTGCCTTGCCCGCGAGTCCAAGCCCCAACACCGCGCGGTCTTGCCATGCTAACGAGACTGCCATTGCGGCAGTATAACGGCGATGGCGGCCGTATAATTGTTATCTCGTTGAACAATGACCGCGTCTGCAGTGTCGGCACTCCGCTCACTGCGGGCCGTGCCGGCAGCCGCGCTGGCAGGCACTCCGCTCACTGCGGGCCGTGCCGGCAGCCGCGCTGGCAGCCCTGAAGGCTGCCGGCCGCCCCTTCGGAGATTATCCCTTTACGGAACATTGTTATCTTGGGAAGGCGCCACCTCGGGGCCACCGCCGCCGCCGCCGCCGCCGTCCTGGCTCGGTTTCCTTTCCTTCTCCTCCTCATTCCTTCTCTCCCTCTCTTTCTCTCTCCTCTCTCTCTCCCTCCTTCTCTGATCCCTTTGCTTGCGACACGGCCTGCTGCGAGGAGAGTGCAAGTGCGGGGAAGGTCACGCACGTGGTGCGGGGCGTCGTCGTCGGGGCGTTAGGAACCCCATCGGCTCGCCGCGGTGCCGCCCGGCATGTCGTCGCTGGGGCCGCACAGTGGGCCACACAGTAGGCCACACAGTAGGCCACACAGTGGGCCACACAGTGGGCCACACAGTGGGCCCCACAGCCGCACCCTTGGCAGCCCTGCGCTGGGAGCGTCCTGCTCTACTTGTGTTTGTCGGCGGCCGCGTGTTTGTGAGCGCGTGCACGCGCTGTCATGGGAGCCGCGCGCAGTCGGTAGCGTGGCGGCTGGCGTGGCGGTGCGCCTTGCCGCCCAACCAGCCCAGCCAGCCTCATTTGAATCGTTTTCCCACTCTTGTTAATTCGAGGCAACCAAGGGCACTAGCTTGGTTAGGTAATATCGGCTGTGGCGTCACTCCCAGCGGCCCAGCCCTTGGAGGACGTCCAGGGCGCGGCTTGCGCCCTACCGCGCGTGCAAGTCTCCCAGACGGGTCGTTGTCGAGGTCCTCTCCCGCGCGCGATGTAGGCTGATGCCGCTACTTGGCGGAGCCACCACACAGTGGGCCAGAAGACCGGAGGGGTTCGAGCTCCAGAGCGCTAAATGGGGCTCGAACCGAACGTGTGACCCCACCAATGGGTTTCTCGTTCGGAGAGCAATCCATCGGTAGGGTCACACGTTCGGTTCGAGGCCTGTGCGGTTACTCTGGTGCTCAAAACGCGTCTAGAGTTGGGCGCCTGCGCCGGTCTTCTGGCCCACTGTGCACCAGCGGGCACCAGCAGGCACCAGCAGGCAACAGCGCGGGTGCGCGTTGGAGCGGCATGATGACGGCTTATCAATTCGGCCTGCTCGTTGCCGTTTTTGCCGCGCCATACCGTCCCTCGGGTCCTTTGGCTTTGTCGACGGAGAGGCGATCAACGACCCCGCGGCGGTGCAGCGCCGCCGAAAGGAGGAAATGCCGCCGGTCTCGTGCCAGATAGGGCACTACTAACATTACCCTCTTGAAACCGTGGCCGGGCGAAAGAGGCCCGCGGCGTGCGTAGCCTAGCCTCGGTCATGGTCATCGCCATCGGCGACCGTCTCGCACGACGCGGCCACGGCGAGGCGATGCGGGTATGCAACGCGTACTCGAACGCCTAGCCCAGCCGCCCCGGCAGCCGAGCACTCGTAAACTGGCCAGACGGCGCGCGCGTGTGTAACTCCGGTGAGTAGTTGTCCTCGCGTGGCATCACCACCACGCCCCTCGAGGCCGCGGCCCGCCCCGCCCGCCCCGCCCGCCACACCTTGCACTTCCAGGAGCATTCCAGAGCTTATGTTAGCTAAGCCAAGCGGAGTAGCGGTCAGCGCGGAATGGAGTGGATGCTCGTCCCTGGAATGCCCGGCCCCCCCGCGGCCCGCCTCCAGGGGCTCCAGGCCTTGTCCAGCGGCTCTGCCGAGGGCTCTGCGCCGCTTCGGGCCGGTGGGGGCGCGCGGCTCGCGGCTCGGCGCGCCGGCTCGGCGTGGATGTAGTCAAGGTTTCGGGGAGGCTGCATCACGCCGCGCATGCGGTAACCTTTGGCGCCTCGACCGGCATCGTCCGGCTTCGCCCGGCAACCCGGGGGCCCGCTGCGCTAACGCCGTGCTAACGCCGCGCTAACGCTGCGCGCGTCTGCGCTCTCCCCGCGCACCGCGTGGAGGCCGCAGCGCCGCAATGTACAGCGACATCACGTTGAACTCGACCAGCGCGACTCGAGAGGCCGGCGTGCCGTACTGGTAGTTGCCGTCCGTCTGTCTTGAGTGTCTCACGCCCCTCAAGTCCAGCGACGCTCCTCCCAGGGCGGTTCACTTTCTTCTCTTCTTTCTTGAGTCGGGCAGGTCGGGGCCCAACGACTCTGTGTGTGTGTGTGTGTGTGTGTGTGTGTGTGTGTGTGTGTGTCACGTATGATAGGCGCCATAAACAGGGATTGTCCCGTGGTGCTTGTATAGTGTCCAGGGAATGCAGCGTAGCAGTGCCTCGCCTCGCCGGAGAGAGAGAGAGTTGACAGTCGAGCGACCAAACGGCTCGGCCAACCCCAGTCGAAGGTCATTGGGTAGCATTATACGCCGCGTCTGTGTGCGCGCGCGAGTGCACAGGCGTGTGTGTGTGTGTGTTTGTGGGTGGGTGTGTGTGTGCGCGCGCGCTCGGCGGCGTTTCTTGCAACGGCTGCATGTCCAGCAAAAAAGAAGAAAGATGTTGCGGCGTCCTTAAAAGTTTCGACCTGCCTTATAGGGCAAAGTACATGTGGCGTACGTACGTCTGCCGTGCCGCGCCTCTGCCGGCGCCACTCATGCTGCAGCCTCGGGGCGTGCAGCGGGCACGTGCACGTGGCTGGCGAAATGCACGTCGTTTTCGTCATCGCCATCGGCCTTTCTCGTATTTAGCGTTGCGATTATCTCACGGTCTATGGGGCGCATGCGTGGCGGCGGGGAAAGGCGCGGGGCGGCGGGGTAAAGGCGCAGGGCCGCCGATACCCCGGGCGCGGGCAGCCCTTTGCAGCGTGGAGTAGCGCCGTGGTCGTTCCGCAGACCGCGCGCTGCCCGCAGGCGATACCTAGGGAGCGATGATACCCCGCGCCGCGTTCGCGTGCTCGCGTGCCGCGGTGTTGGCCGCCCTGGAGTCTGGAGGCCCTGGTCTTGTAGGCCCGCGGGTCCGTCAATAGCTAGTCGCAGTCCCCCCCGGTGGCGTCATTCTTTTATCTCAGGTCTTGAGCTTTTTTCGCGTCACCGCTGCTTGCGCGCCGCGCCACTGCCGCCGCCGAACCGGCTGGCCACTCAGGCCAGGCGCGATGACTCGCGAGTCTGGCCAATATTTAGAAAGTCAAACGGCCCGAGGGTACGGCCCGGCTGTCTGGAGGCGGCCGGATCCAGGATATCCTATAGAGGGGTCCCGGACGGTGGTTGGTGTTCGGCGTGCTTTTCTACGAAGGACTGCCGTCGTCTCCCTGCCGTTGCCGCGGGGAGGACAATCATGTCGGGAGGAGCGCGATTCCCAGTGCCACCCCACCCCCGCCCGCCCCGCCTGGAGCTCCCCGCCTGGAGCGCCCCGCCTGGAGCGCCCTCGATGTAATAGAAAGTCTTGTGTAGTATTACTTCCTGGGTGAGGCGCGGCGGGCGGGGCGCGGCGCAGGTCGTTGTCCCGGCTGCACCTGACCGTCCGGCCCGTCCGTCCCGTTGCCCCTCCAAAACAAATGGGCCCGACACGACACCGGTCGGGCAGGCAGGCCGCCGGGGACCTTACCCCGCGGGGGACCCCTGGGCCGCCGCGACTCGCCGTGAGAGGTGTCGAACGTGTCTATCGGGGGCTGTCCCTAAGCAGAGGCCGGTCATCTGGTTTCGACCGACGGCGTGCCCATGGCGGTGTCGACACTGACGTTCCTGGCCGAGGCACGCCGTCGCCGTTGGTGTTGGAGGCCCGAGGCCCATAGTATGGTGGTCGTTAGGAGGGTCGTCTTAGTGCGGGGGTAGGATGGGAGGGCTCGGATCACGGGGCCCGTCGGCGTGTTGTGGCGTTAGCGTCGGCCACGCCACTCCGCCGGTCCGATTCAAGCGGGCCTCTCAGTGAAAGGACCCGGGCGTCGCCCTGCCCAGCGGGGCCCCCACTCCAGCACCGCCACGCCGCTCCGCCAATGGTACCGCATTCCGTCGCGTGGAAGGCACGCCGGCCGACGGCAGGCTCCGACAGCTGGCAGGGCCCCTCTAGGGCCCCTCTAGAGCGCCCCCTCCAGGCCGCGGGCCGCGGCGATACTCCTCGCGCCAGGTACCCGTTGCCGCGGGGTATTCGCGGGCCAGGATGGCGGCGCTAGGCGGCGCGTGGCCTGCCGTCTTTGCGGTGTGGGCGGTGGGCGGCGCGGCGGCCGGTCGGTGGGTGACCCGTCTGTGTACTGACCCGGCGTATGTTTGGTGTTTGCAGCCGGAGGCAGCGGGGGAGCCATGAGGACCAGTAGACCCCATGACGACCGGCGACCCCATCATGACGAGCATCGCGGAGGCCCCGCCAGCCATGGCGCTGGAGTTCGACAAGGTGAGTGGTCTTTCCGCACGGCTTACGGCTTAGGCGGTTTGGCAATGCCTTCCCGTTCGGCGCGCAACCGACCCGGATCGCGTCCGGCCTCCGCCGCCAACACAAGGCGCTGGAGACGCATCGCACGCAAGAGGAAAAAACGAGGAAAAGTGAGAGGCGGCTGCAGGGCGGACGTCTTGCCCCGCCCAGTCCGGTTCCGAGCAGTCCGGGATAGTCCGGGATGCAGTGCCGAGTGATGCGAACTGCATGAGTAATTTCACTTCCACCGCCGCGCCGGCCATCGGGACCTCCCACCATCGCGTTGGTCGGCTTGGTGACGGCCCCCGCACCGCGGCCGCCGAGCGCAACCACCGCGTCGAGACGGATAGACGGCGGCCAAAGTGATATGTCAATTGTTTTCACTTTCCGCCTACTTCACAGCCCGCTGCAGCAGCGGGAGGAGCAGCGGGAGGAGAGCGGCGCGCAGGACGCCATCATGCACCCCCGGGGCCAGGCCGCTTGTTTAACGGCGGCGTGGCGGGGCAGCGCTCGGAAGCGTGGCCCGCAGTGCGTGTCGGGCCTCTCCATGGCCTCTCGGCGCGGTGCGCGGTACGCTCGTTGCCCGCCAAACTGGATCACTCGCGTGCGCGCGTCGGCGTGTGTGTGCGTGCCACCGTGCCTCCGTGCCTGTGTGTGTGCGAGGGGCCGGCCGGGGGGCAGGGGGTGGCGCGACTCCTTTGGGAAGGGGGGCGGGGCGGAGCGGGGAATCGTCCGAATTCCGATTTGCCACTCTTTTCGGTGCTACACGTGCGTTGTGCGTTTTCCCCCGACACCTGCGCGCGTAACATGCACAGAGAAACTCCGGCCGCGCCAACGAGATCCTGGCGGCGTGCGGTGCGGCGCGGCGCGAGGGCTGCGGTCGGCCTAGCGGGCCGTAGTACGCGCATGCATGCACCTTGGCTATCACGCGGCGGGTGTCGCACGGCGCCGGGACGTGCCGCGTCAGGTCGCGGGATGGGGACGGTGCGCGAGAGGGCGGGGAAATGAGAAAGGCTGAAGCTGTAGTCGTGACAGCATCGCGGCCGATCGCTGCAAGGTCGCCAACCCTGCGCGCCGAAACGGACCCTGCGACGGCTAGCTTACTGGCGGGCCAGGAGCAGTACGCACGGCCCCACCACGCCCCGCCCCACCCCGCCGCGCCCCGCCGCGGTGAGCGGGGCGCCGGACGCAGCCGACTGTACCGACGGAGGGGCAGGGGCGTGGGGCGGGGCGGCTGGTATTGCACAGGTGGGTGGGTCCGGCGTGGCGCGGCGTGGCGGACCGCACCGCAGAGCGAGAAGCACAAGAGTAAAAAATTGACCGTGTATGGAGCAGCTGATAGTGTAGCCAGTTGCTGGCCGGCTATCACCGGAGCCACAGCCCGCTGCAGGACCACGGCCCCGACGCGGCGCGACGCGGCTAGTGACGTTGTGACGTGCCCACTGTGACGTGCGCGGCGTGTGACGAGAACGGGACGCCTCACGGCGGCGAGATGTGACGCCTGACGAACGTGGGTTAATTTGTGACGTCGAGGGAGGATGTGTGTGTGTGTTTGTGTGTGCGTGTTTCAGTGTTCCAATCATCGTAAAGCGGTAGTGGAGTGAAATTTGTGTGACCGTTTTATCCGTGCAAGTTGAGTGTGTGTGTTTGTTTGAGTGGTTTTTGAAGACAAGAAGAATCCCTTGGATAAGTGCGTGGAGATCGACAAACCCATTGTTCCCTTTCGCTCGCTCGGACCGGCTCGTTCCAGGACTTTGCAGCTGCTTTGGTGTGGATCTGTACGCGTTCTTTAAGTCTCTTAAAATGGTCACAATGATGGTTGTATTAGAAAAGATTGAACAGAAATCTAAGCAGAGCCCAAGAAAAACGTCCAGAACCAGAACGGATTTTCATACGGATAGATTTCGCTCTGGTTGCTTCTCCAGGGATAGCTTACTTATACACCCGTCAAACCCACATTTTCGTAGAGTTTTAAAGAAAAGGAATGAAATAAAAAGAACTCATAAAAGTGGAAATCGGAAAAGTGTAGTCGGCGGCTCCGCGCTCTCCGCGCTGCTCCGCTCGGCACGCGTGCCGCATTTCCGCCTGGCTGCGGGCAGCACGCCGCAGCGTGCCAGCGGCACGCCAGCGCCTCGCTCCGTGCGGTGCGCCGAGCACCACGTCCTCCAGCCGACCGGGGCACCGAGGCCGGGGCCCGTGTGGGGCACCCCGCAGGGGCGCGGCATGGGCGACGGCCAGCTTGGCCTCTTCGATGAGGTGGCCGCCGTGGATCCATATCACCAAGGCTCGACTTTGTCGCGAGATCAAGTTCAAGCCGCCTGGCCGCGCCGGCGATGCCCGCCCGGCGACGGCGCTGCGTCCGGGACTGCCTACCCGCCAGGCGCCGTCCGCAGGAGGGACGCTTTCCTCCACATCCTCACGCAGGGCGTGCCCCACAAAGCAGCCCTCCGCGTCCACTGCGCGTCCACTGCGCGTGCACCGCGCGCCGCGACGCACCGCGACGCACCGCGACGCACCGCGACGCACCGCGACGCACCGCGACGCACCGCGACGCACCGCGACGCACCGCGACGCACCGCGGATGACAACATGACCCCCACCACGGCGGCGCGGTGGTGCGAGACGTCAGCTGTCCAGCCGCGCCTAGCCGCGCCGCCCCCCTGCCCTGCAAGGCCGCGTCGCGCGTTCGTCCTTCTCCCACGCGTACTGATCGGCGGCGAGTGACGAGGATGCAGTCTGTCGGCCGCCGTTTTTTTTTTTCGCACGCCGCGCGGACCACGGCGGGCCAGTGGGCCGGGCCGAGCGCTAGGTGCCGCTCCGTAGCGGCGTAGCGGCCCAGTCCCAGTGGTGCCACCGCTTTGACCAGGTGTGGACCAACGCGACCTGACCGGGCGTGACCGAGCCGTGACGAGCCGCCGTGACGGATGCCGCAGGCAATTAGCTGGCGATGACGCGCGATGGCGCCCTGGGGCCCCTGCTGCTGGAGCCGTGGCGAGGCGTAAGTGGAACCAGGCAGCACCCCCACCCACCCCGCGAGGACCCCACTCTGGGATCGCCGTGACTGGGTTCTTTGAATGTGGAAAACCAAAATCGGCCAACGTGACGCCGACAGTTTCGTCATGGAATGCAATCGGATTGGCCACTGTGCCGCTCGCGTAACCTTGGCACTCGATGTTCATTTTTTTTCTTTCACGTTGGTCACAGTGCGCTCGCTGCGCTACACGCTGCGACTGTCGCACACTTCGAGAGTCGGTGTTCGTCGCGGCGTTTTCCTGCGGGCTTTTCGTTTGGTGTGCCGTCACTGCAGCGGTATGACAATGGTGCGGTGGGCCGGGGGACCTTGGCGTGCATGCCGCGCTGCGTGTCACGCCTAGAACGCCGCGCCGCCCGCCGGAAGTGCATCCCGGCGCCCCGCCCGCCTGCCTGCAGCGCACAGTGGACCAGTCAGAAGACCGTTGAGCCGGCCAAAATTCTAGACGCGTTTTGAGCTCCAGAGAGTCGCTAAGTAGGACTCGAATCGAACGTGTGACCCCACCAATGGATTCCTCGTTTGGAGAGCAATCCATTGGTGGGGTCGCACGGTCGGTTCGAGTCCCATTTAGCGACTCGAGCTCAAAACTCGTCTAGAATTTTGGCCGCCTCAACGGCCTTCACTGTGCAGCGTAGCGCGCGGCAAAGCGGCGAGAAAGCATCGGGAGGCTGCGTTGCGCTGCGTGCTGCGTCTAGAGTAGAACCGGGGCATCCAGGGCGGGCACGGCACCGCAAACAACGAGCTGCCGAGCTTTGTCTCGCATTCCGGCCATTTAGTCGGCCCTGGTGGCCCCGAGTAGCGGGTCGCGGCCAGTTTCTCCCCCGGTGTACGACACTGCCAGTCAAAGGTTGTTCAAATGGCAAATGGCGTGCGACTCTAGGCGTGTGGGTTGTCTTCCTCTCTCATACGCCCTGCTTTGGGTTCGTCTTCAGCAACATGCGTTAGAGAGCAGTGGCGACGCGACGCGAAGTTCCACATGCAGAGCAGCAAGCAAAGGGTGGCGGACGGTCCCGAGCGAACGCAGGGAACACTGGGTGACGGTCGATGGTTCTAGGAGTGCGGCACCGACCGAGAGGATGCCGTGCTGCGGAGGCGTCGTCGGCGGCGATTGGTGCCCCGCCAGGACGGCCAGGACGGCCCGCGCTGCGGCCGTAGCGCCCCGACGATGGACATACACAAAGCCTGAGGCCGGTCGACATGCACGGCCAGTGGAGTCCCCCACAAGCCGTGGCCGTGGCCGGGGCCGGTATGGCGCAGGGGGCTGGCGTGGGCGTCGGCGGCCGTGGCCTCGCCCGCCTCGCCGGAGCTGTTCCTGCCCGGCGAGAAGGCGGAGGCGCCGCGGCCGGGGCTGCTGGAGATAGGCAGCCGTCTGCTCGGCTTCAAGTTCCGCCGGCGGTGGAGCGACCTGGGCTCCCTCGGCGCCACGTACACCCTCCGCGAGGACGGCGCCAGCGGGCCGTCCTGGAAGTCCTCGGGGAACCGGGGCAGCTACCAGGTGACGTCCTCGCCTACGCCGTCGTTGCGCTCCACCGCCACCAACACGTCGAGGGTGTTCTGCGGCGACCTCGGGGGCTGCACTGGCGGGTGGCGGCGCGGGCGCGGCCGTTCACCTAAGCAAGACGAAGGCGCTGTGACATTGACGAGGAAGGCGGCGACCTCGGCGGCCACGTCCGCATCGTCGACTACGGACCGGCCGAGAGGCGGCCCCGTGCGCAAGCGGTACGCCGAGATGAAGACGGCCGCCCTAGAGCGCCAGCAGCAGCAGCAGCAGCAACCCGACGGCACTCAGACCACGTCGCGGGGGCGCTACACCAAGCTGTCGGAGGGGCGTCGCAGCAAGATGATGGCCAGGGCGACGACGTCCAGTGGCGCCGCGGACGACCCGGTGTCGGTCAGTGCGACACTGAGGCAAAACGACGACGACGAAGTGGATGAGGGCGCGTCCGTGGACACAGCCCGCGCCGTGCCGCCGCCAGTGCCGGTGCGGAGGGTGAAGCCCGCCGCTCCACCGCCGAACGAACGCGCCATCGACGTGGACGTCAACATGAACTACTGCAAGGACATGCGCGACGCGCGCCTCGAAGGCTACCCAGAGGGCGCGACCCTGACGGCGCAGGGCCACGTCCGCTACCTGACGCCGACCAAGTTCACCGGCCGCGGCACCAAGTACGCGTCCATCACGTCGTCCGCCTCGCTGCGGGACGGCAACGACACCATCGGCCGGATGGCCACCCTACCCGTTGGCGGCCGCAAGTCACCCTGCGCCGTGGTCGCCGCCGTCGACGAGCTGCCGAGCGCCGCCGCCCACCCGTGACACGGCGGTCGTCCTGCGCACGCAGCGCACGCGGCGAGCGTCCATCGCGGGCCCGGGCGACGTGGTGGAGCTGCAGCGCCAGGTGCTGCCGTGCGGCGCGCCGGTGCGCGTGTCCAGGACGTCGCCGCGCTCCGCCACGGCCGTGCTGCACCCCGGCGTCATCAGCGCTGCCGACTTCCTCAAGCCGCGCACCAGGGCCATGGCCAGGCGGGGGGCGGCCAGCGAGTGTGGCACCCCACTGCCTTCGGTGCCGGCCGGCAGACACGCCACCCGGGCCGCCGCGGTCCGCGCGCGCCGCAGCAGCACGCCCAGCCTGGCCCCCGGCGCCGCCCCCGCACCGTCCGCCGCTCAGCCGCTCCCTCCTCGTTGGGCCGCCTCATGCCGCCCCCACTGCCCCCACGGGCCCCCACCCCCAGCCCCGCCACACCGTCACCGTCGTCACCGTCACCGTCGGGCTGCCCCGTGCCGCGACCCCGTACGTCCAAGCCCAAGGCGGGGGCCGCGACACGGAGCGACTCGCCCGTGGAGGCGTCGGGCGAGGCGCTGGGCACCCTCCTGGAAGCTGTGAGTATGGTGACCCGTTGGGTGACCTGCCTGGGTCTGGGGTGGTCCTGTCGAGCGGGGCCCACAGGCCGCACCCTGACCGCGAGCCTCGCCGCACGAAACACGCGCACGCGCTCACACACGGACACGCGGACGGACGGACGGACGGACACACACACACACACACACACACACACACACACACACACACTTACACAGACACATACACACGGACAGACACACACACGCACACACACAAACGTGCGCGCGCGCGTCTGGCACAGCTTTCTCCGCGCGCTCCTCCGGCGGGCCCCAGAGAGGGCCCCTCGCGCCCCAGGCCACGTTGTGGCTGCCCAGCGTGCCCGGCTCGCCCAGTGCATCGAAACGCAACGCGGCAGTGCGTCGCGCCTCTGCCCGCCGCCGCTGTTATGCAGCCTCCCCAAGGCTCGATTTTAATTGGGATGCTTCGGCGGCGACTCAAGCGTGTGGGGCGCGCGCAAACACACACAAACACGCGCGCGCGCGCTTCGACCGGCACCCACACGGGTGGCTGCCGGCCTTAACAAGTTCACCCGCGAATTGACTTGTGTGTACCTGAAGGCGGGCAGGCCGGCTTCGAAGCGCGAACACGGTTTCCTAAAGGCGGGGAGTAGAATGGCGCGGAAGAAAGCGGGCCGATGCTTCGCCGGCGGTCCGCCCCGCGCCGAAACCATGGCTTTGGGCTCCGAGAGCGTCGGCTCCATTATGGAGGCTGCCGAGTGGAGGCTCCACCATGGAGGCTGCCGAGTGAGGCTCCACCATGGAGGCTGCCGAGTGGAGGCTCCACCCTGGAGGCTGCCGAGTGGAGGCTCCACCATGGAGGCTGCCGAGTGGAGGCTCCACCATGGAGGCTGCCGAGTGGAGGCTCCACCATGGAGGCTGCCGAGTGGAGGCTCCACCATGGAGGCTGCCGAGTGGAGGCTCCACCATGGAGGCTGCCGAGTGGAGGCTGCCGAGTGGAGGCTGACGAGTGGAGGCTGCCGAGTGGAGGCTGCCGAGTGGAGGCTCCACCATGGAGGCTGCCGAGTGGAGGCTCCGCGCCGACGACTTGCATGGCAGTGCAACCGGCTCACGTGGCGTTTTGTTTCTGCTTGCAGGGGGACCTGGTGTGGTTCGACCCCGGGGTCGGCCATGTGCTGCCCGGCGAGGTCATGGAGTTCCACAGGCCGGCGCAGGTGCTCACGGTGCAGGCCGTCATCGCCGGGAAGGTGAGTACTCTAGCTTAACCAATCCAACTGGAAGGACGAGGACGCGAGAGGAAACGCATGACTGCACTGAAATCCCACGGTGGTCAAACACTGCACGCCAACTGCAGTGGTTTATGGTCTTGTAACCTACTACCCACAGTCTTGAGTGCCGAATCAAAAGTGGCGCCGGGATGAACAAGACACGCATGTCTGTCAAGAGAGCTCGTCGCGGCCCCGCGGCGTACCGCGGCGTGGCGCTGGTCAGTGCAGTACCCACCGCGGCAGCGGTGCTGCCACCTGCAGCCGCACTGCTGGACTGGTGGACGCTGGAACTAAGGGCCCCGCTGGAGTGGAGTAGCTCCAGCGCGCCGATGCTCCAGCGCCCTGATGCTGGCCACGGCGTGGCGCTGGGCGCTTCGCGGGTCCGCCGCTAGAGCGCGCCACAGGCAGCGTCGCGGCGCCCGGCGTCGCGCCTCGCCGCGGCCGAGCGAGCTCTAGGCTCTCTAGGCTCTTCACTCCGACGGCCGATCAACTTGTCCGCGCACTTACACTGTACCCGACGGCCGATCAACGAGTCCGCGCACTTACACTGTACCCGACGGCCGATCAACGAGTCCGCGCACTTACACTGTACCCGACGGCCGATCAACGAGTCCGCGCACTTACACTGTACCCGACGGCCGATCAACGAGTCCGCGCACTTACACTGTACCCGAACGGCCGATCAACGGAGTCCGCGCACTTACACTGTACCCGACGGCCGATCGACGAGTCCGCGCACTTACACTGGACCCGACAGCTGGTCAACGAGTCCGCGCACTTACACTGTACCGACGGCCGATCGACGAGTCCACGCACTTACACTGTACCCGACGGCCGATCAACGAGTCCGCGCACTTACACTGTACCGACGGCTGGTCAACGAGTCCGCGCACTTACACTGTACCCGACGGCTGGAAGGTTGCAAGGCTGCATTTCCAGCACGGCGGCCGGTGGGTAGGCAGGCCCGCGGCGGAGCCCTGTCGGCCGGGTGGCGTCGTTCCGTCGTTATTGCTAGTGTTGGCTGGACCACCAAAAATTGCCTGCCCGTTCGGATCGTCCCGGCCACGCCGGCGATCCACCAGCACGTGACGGGTCGATCTTACGTGGAGGAGTTTTTAATCTCGGTCGCCCGGGGACCTCAGCCCACCGCGTCGCGGTGAAGGCTCAAGTCTGATGCTTCGCGACGATGCTCCACCCCAAACTCACCCCACCCATTTTAATCCTTTAAAAGGGCGAGCGGCTTTGCGGGCAAGGCTACGCTGAGCGCACGGCCCTCGGTTGAGGTCCGGCCAGCGCGGGGGCGCGGGGGGCGTTCCCGGCGCCCTGCTGCTCCCGTGCGCGGCGCGGCGCGGCGCCCCCAGCCAGGCCTCGTTCTGCTCCAACGGATTTTCTCCAAAAAATTGGTCCGTCTTGGCGTGCTTCGCGTGCGTCCCGTGACCTCGCCCCGCGGCGGAGCGGCGGGCCGAATGGCTGCTCTCGAATCAAATTCCTTCCGAGGCGCCCCGCCTCGCGTGCAGGGCGCTGATCTGCGCGCCACGCCCCTCCGGACGTCGCCGTCGACCGCCACCCGCAGCACAGAGGGCCAGAAGACCGTTGAGGCGGCCAAAAATCCCGGACACGTCTTGAGCTCCAGGGTCGCTAAATGGGACTCGAATCGTACGTGCGACCCCACCAATGGATTCCTCGCTCGTCGAGCAATCCATCGATGGGGTCACACGTTCGATCCGAGTCCTATTTAGCTTTGGGAGCTCAAAATGCGGCCTGAATTTTGACCACCTCAACGGTCTTCTGGCCCACCGCGCGCCACGCCCCCTCCGGACGTCCAGGTTGATCGCCACCCGGCCGCGCCGCGCGTCACCCTCAGGTCTCAGGACCGCCTGGAGAGCGGCCAGGAATGCCCGCCGCGTAAATGTGGAAGCCGCGTAAAACCCACAAACGAGTTTTTCAGCAGCGCGGTTTTCGTTAATGAGCCCGTTTGTAGTGTTGTGCGCGCCGGAAAAAGCACTAAAAGTGCGCACGGGGGCAAGTTGGCTCGGCGCAGCTTGGCGGCGCGCTCCGCATTCTTGTTAGACTTGGCGCCGCGCCGCGCAGTGTTTTGAGGTGAGAACTTTTATGTTTGGCCCCGCGCCTCGTTTCAGCCGTTCGTGGCTGCGGTCCGGACGACAGCGCGGTCGCGGCGCGGCCTGTTTTGTTGCCGTCGTGGACGTTTGCCCCACTAGCGTCAGCCTGGTCAGCCAAGTTGATAGTTTGGACGGCACGCCGGCCGCGGACGCGCCACGCCTCGCCCCAAGTTGTTTTTAAGGACATTAGGGAGCGGAGGGGGCCGGCCGGCGGGGCGGGGTTGGGGTGGGGGTGTCCATTCTGGGTCTATTGACCGGTTCCGTAGTGCCAGCGCGGTGCTTGGCCGCGGTGCTGGGCCTGCTCGGCGCTGATGGCACATGCTGTCCGTCGTCGCATCCACGCTCATCGGCATCGCTGCATCGCCGAAGCACCCAACCGGGCGGCGGGTACACTAGAGAAAAAACGGGACCGGCCCCGCGTGACGCGTACCTGGCAGGCTAAAAAAAAGCTGCCTGATCTGTGAGCTGCATCGTGTGACGAATCGTTTTCGAAATTGAGTACCTGCCACCGCGCGGCGGAGTCGGCCCTAAATCGCGGCGGCATTGGGTATTTCGCCTCGTTCCGGCCCACTGGGACTGCTTTGCTTTCGTACGACTTTCGCGCCAGTCGCGTTCCTGCGTGCGCCGCCAGCCTCCAGCACTCCCGTTCCGAACAATGTTTCGTCCGTCGCTCACACCTTCGCGAAGCGCCCCCCGAGTGCGTTTCAAAACTAACTTTAACCGTTACTGTTTTCTTGACCTGTAACCTATAATCTCAACCTTCACATTTTTTTTTTGGGTTACAATTTTTTTGTTTTGAGTTACTTTCCGGTGCAGCCGGCCAAAGTCCTGTCGGCGAGGGCGACGGGGGGATGGCGGAGGAGATTGTCTGCTTCGCCGCGCCGCCAGCGGCCGCCAGCCTCGCGGACGCGCACGTCCACGCCGAGAGCACGTCCGTGGCGGTCTCAATTTAAGACTTGCGAGGAGTATGGTGCGCGCCGCGTCGCCCCGCCCCGCCCCGCAGCAGGACTTTCCTATACTTTGGTGTGCGGCGCGGCCCCCCGCCCAGCAGGCCGTGCAGGGAGGCGGCGGCGGGGTGCAGGCAGGCCTGGCGTGGCGCAGCGGCGCAGCTCATGAGCCAACAGGTGCCGGACAGCAAGCACAATGGGGCATAAACGCCCCCCCCCCCCAGAAAACAGACAGTGTGCTGGTATTGTCCTGCGGCCGGCACGGCAGCCCGGTGTAAAGCTTCGGCGATGAAGTCCGCTCGGGGTATCGGAGCTCACAGCCGTGTTTTGAAGTGGCGTCCGTTGCGTCCGTCCAGGCTACACCGCACCGTGCCCGGAGCCGGGCGGACGGAGCTGGCGGCGGTGCGACCGGGCAGCCCGAGCTGGCTGACTCGCGGTAATTAATGCGAGCCCCAGTCGGTGCTGATTGCGGAGATCGCCTTCAGTCCAGATATCGCGCGCTTTTCGACCGGGAGGATCGGAACAAATAATAAATCAGTGGAATAATTCGGCGCCTAATTTGCGATTCCGCGAAACAACCTCGCGTGCGTGCCGCGCGGGTCAGGAGCTCTCTCTCTCTCTCTCTCTCTCTCTCTCTCACTCTGCTCTCTCTCTCTCTCTCTCTCTCTCTCTCTCTTCTTCTCTTCTCTCTTCTCTCTACTCTCTCTTCTCGCTCTCTCTCTCTCTCCTCTGTTGTGTGTGTTCTGTGTTTGTGATTGTGTGTGTGGTGTCGGTGTTTGTGTGTAGTGTATCTCGCCTCCCATCTTAACCCCCGTTATAGCGAACACGTTTCAAGCCATTGGCGTGATTGAAACACGCTCGGTAAACGGAGAAATAATGCATTACTTGGCCAAAGTCCACCCTGCCTGCATGGCCCAGCCCCGGCGGCTGCCATTCCCTCTCTACCCCTCCTCCTACTCTCTCGCTCAGCAAGGACGCACACTCTTTCACAGCGAAGATGGCCCCATCGACCGATCCACCTGACGGAAATCTATTACCATTTGTCATTTTGCTCTGCATGCCTATGAAATACTTACCCCAAGTTGGCCGGCCCGTGGCGGGATGTGGTGGCGGCGAAAGCGGCGGCGCTTGGCCTGCCAGCCGGGAGGCGCAACCGCCTCAGGAAACTTGTGGCGGCGGGAGACTCATCCCGGACTTGCTTGTGCAGTTTTGCTGAGGTGGCGGCCCTGGCGGCCCTGGCGGCCCTGGCGGACCTGGCGATCCCCCTGACGCCTGGGGCGGCAGGGCGCGCCCCGCAGCAGCCACAGGAGGCCGTGATCTTGTTATTCGCGGGGCGAGTGGCGTCGCGGCGGCCGGGGCGGCAGCATGTCTGAACAGTTGCCCCGGGCAACAGGTTGGGCGGCTCGGCGGGCATTAGGGGTATTTAAAATAGCGCCACCCGGCTCTGGCGGGCTCTAGCTCTTGGCCTGCCTGGCTGGTGCTCGCGGTTTACGAGGGTGCGGGCCAGGACGGCCGTCGAAGGGCGGCACGACCGGTTCGATCCAGGGTTACCGGGCTTCACGCGGTCTTCAGATAATGGCACGGGGCGCGGGACGTTAACCTCCGTGACAATGATCGCCCGTTGAGGAGACGCACAGTGGGACGAAACGCGAAAAAAGCGATGATAATTACAAAAGGTTCCAATCTTTGCTTAAATCTTTATTTTGGTGTTTTTGAGGGTGAGGAACTGTTTTCTGACAGTAACACAAGGTAGGTGCTTCGCGATGTTACGCAAGTTCTGCCAGTTACGCCAGGCGTCCACACCTACCTTCGCCTGCGGCGCTAGCCTGCCTTTAGCAGCCTTCTTTTTAAACCATCGACATACAAATCGAAGTGTTATCAAGTCCAGAGAGCATTCGTGTTTTTAAGTTACGATGGGGGGCCTCCCCGCCGCCGAGGCGACGCCGGCGGCGCGCGAAAAAACGCATTTTTAAAGTTGATTTTATCAAAACGCGGAGCATTGCGGAGCATTCGGCGGTATGGGCCCGAAAGTAGAGAAGCTGCTCTGTCACGGACATTTTTCCCACCCGTGCGCAAATGTGCGCAACTCGACTTATCTCAACGTGAAAATCGTCCAAGACACGATTTTACTCTACTTTCTTTGGCTTGTTACTTCTGATAGGTTACTCAAAATTTAAATCCGAGGAGTGCGTTAGATTCGTCAAGTTCTCAGCTTTCCAAAAATATATAACATGATGAGGTTATTTAAAAACGGCACGGCCAGTAGAGGACAAACAGTACACCCCTGACAGTAAGTGCGCGAAAAACCGGAAAAATGACCAAGTTCGGCGCCCCCCCAGGGCTCACACGTGTGAAATATTGACGAACGAAGCAGTGTCCCGTGTAGCCCAGACCTTTCTTGCAAATGTCTGATAGTTCGTTGGACCCCATCGCTAAATTTTCAAAAATCCACTTCTCACCGTGTTTTTGGCGTTTCGTCCCACTGTGAGACGCCACTACGCCACACACGGCGTATGTTGTCAGTGCGGGGTATCTGCGGGGCGTTGGAGGAGGCCTGCCTGTCTGTCCGTCCGCCCCGCCCGCCCGCCCGCCCGTCGGACGAGGCACCACCACCGCGCAGGTGTCGCCGCCGGTGGTGCTCGGGGTCTGCCTGCGGCCGCCGACGTCTCCGTTTTCTTTCCAGCGGGAAATGCGCGGACGAGACTGCGTTTTCTCGCGGCTCTGCCGGTCTTTATCGCCGCCAGGGACGGGGAGGGGCTGACCCCACGCGGGCCCACGCGGGTCGCGACGACCTTTCGGGTACCTGTTACCCGACCAGCCGCGGACCTCCGCCGCGACGGCCGCGCCGCGCAGGTGCTCCGCCTTTCTACCGCTTTCGACGGCACGCCGTCGGCACGCCGGCACTCGTCGTGTCGTATCGCTGCTGTTTTTGCTGTCGCGGCGATGCTGCGACTGTCCGTCTGTTCGTGTCGTTTGGGACCCCGGGGGGTGGATCTCGGACCGTCATGCAAATTGATTGATTTGATGCGGTTTCGGCGGCCGTGGAGGGAGAGGGGCCCCGGATCAGCGGCGTCCCCACCGGCCAGCTGGCGGCCAGGAAGCGGCAGGGGGGCTCACTTTTGACGTGGAACTCGACATGCCGGCGACGCACCGTGGGCCAGAAGACCGTTGAGGCGGCCGAAATCCCGTGCACGTTCTCGGCTCAAAAGTCGCTAAAACGGGACTGGAATCGAACGTGTGACCCCACCTATGGATTCCTTGTTTGGAGAGCAATCCATTGGTGGTGTCACACGTTCGATTCGAGTCCCATTTCGCGACTCCGGCGCTCAAGACACGTCTAGACTTTGGGCCGCTTCAACGGTCTTCTGACCCACTGTGCGACGGCAGCCACGGCAGCAATGCTGCCTCCTCGCCTTCCGCCCGAGGGACTCGTCCGGTCCGCCCATGACCTTGCCCGATGGGGGCCACCCCGCGCCCCGCGCCCCGCTCCAGATGGCGTGAATGGGCGGGCAATCAGCTCAAGATGCAACTCTTTGCGCAGCGCGGCGCAGCGCCCGTGCCGACGAGCCGCGAGGAGGGAATTGATGCCGGCAATCAAATGGCAATCGAATTCTGCAATCGCAAACTTGTATGCGCGAAATTGCTGACCGACGGGAACACAACGAACAACTTGATGGAACGGTGCAGCAGCGCGATTGTGTTGCGGGGCGCGCGGTTTTTAAAACCCGATAGGAGACTTGAGAGGAGTCTCTCGGTTTCGTCGGTTTCCTTTCCTTCCATTTCCCAGTAACTCGACGCCGCGCGGGCCTCTCGTGCCGTCCACTACCGAGGCGTCGTGTCCATTTCCATTCTCGCTCTCGGCCTTTCCTTCGTTTGATACTTCTCGCGACATACGCGCCGCGTTTATCCGCGCGGCCGCTCCCTGCCTCGGTCCCTGGAGCCCCACGCTCAGTGGGCCGGCCATTGGGATGCAAGTGGAGGTGCGATGATGACGATCATCGCGCCGGGCACATCACGGCTTGCCTGGCGCGCAGTGCCCGCACGGCCAGGTACGGCACCGGTATTCGAGCCCGCGAGCTCAGGGCGGGCCGCGGAACTCGGGGAGCACCCCGCTTATTTTCATCGCCTGCGCGGCGTTTTCCCTGAGTTCTTTGGCGGGGCGGCGGCTCGCACTCCATTAAATAGGTTGCGTGGCGCGGGGCGGGGGGGGGGGGGCGCGGGGGGGGGGGGGGGGGCGCGATGCGCGCGGTATGTGTTATGAGGTGTTGTTACTTTCCCGCGCGAACCGCCTCTTGTTGCTTCCGGTAAAGCTCATTTACCCGTCCGCGGAGATGGAGAAAGCAGCGGCTAGGAGGCTGCACGGGCGGTCAGCTCGCCAGTCAAGGACAAGGAGCGCCTTCTTCACGCCGCCCAGCTGCGGAGCGTCAAGAAAATAAAAAATTAATAGTCGAGAATAAAATCAGTAAGCCACGCGACGCAGCGGTGCGGCGGAGGGGCTAATAGTCCAGCCGCCCTTTTAAGGGAATGTCACGCGTGGGATTCCGCTGCGCGGCTGCTCCTCGGGCCATCGCGCCCCGGCGGCGTCGAACTACCGCTGACCTTCTGCCTCGCCTCCTCGTCGCGTGCTGGCGGCCGACCCGGCAGGGTACTGCCTCCATTGTATTGTGCGTGCACCGCGTGCGGGCACGAATGCCTGGGGGGCGTTGCGGGGAGCGGGGTGGCGGGCGGGGTGGGGCGTGCGTGCCGCGCACGCGACCGGCCCAAAACCACTCCAAGTATGTTTACAGCGCGCTCTTCCCAGGGAAGCAGGGGGAAGGCCGGCCGGGAACAATTCGCTTCAAATTGACGGAGGAGCGCGTGGCTCCCGTTGCGTCGGCGCCGTAGGCCGGGTCCGAGACGGGGTCACAGCCCCCTGCCGCCTGCCGCGGGCCCAGCCCGCCCAGCGGTAACGACCAGCCTCTTTACGGCCGACCAATGTTTTCATTCTGCGGTGTGGTCGCGGCGCGTCGCCGCGCTTGGCGCCCTGGTCGAGATGGATCTGGAGCAGGCCGGGTCGTGGGGGCGCGGCGCGCACGACGTTGTCCCAGTCGGCCGTGATGCGCCCGGAGTGTGGAAGCCGTGCCCTCTGCATATTCGCCGTGCTCCAGCAGTGCGATTCGACGCGTCCAGGCGGCGATGACTTCAACCGGCGTTCGGCCCGCCGGCGGCGGAGGGCGGTGGCGGGGGGCAGGGGCAGGGGGCAACGCAGTAAGTGGATCGCACCACAGTTGGCCGGGCGGGGCGAGGCGAGCATGGCTGCACCGGCGCTATCCTGATGTCTGTCCATCTATCCATATGTCTGCCTGGCCGGCCAGCCAGGCCGCCAAGTCTAGCCTGGCCGGGATGCTGGTTGGCGGCACTCCACTGCAGCAGCCCGCCGTGGCCGCGAGGCCCGGGGGGGGGGGGGGGGGGGAGGGGGGGGGCGGGGAGGAGCCGCGCGCCCGGAGCTGCCAGGAGCGGAGCCGAGACGGCGGACGACGGAGAGGATGTAGCCGGCTAGCGCCACGCCGCGCCGCGCCAGTTGGCGAGTGGGGGCTGGTTGACTAGAGCCGGAACGGGACGCGACGGACGGACGGGCCGGACCCCCCGGGGCTCGCTACCACGGCGTCGGCGGCCGCGGAGGACCCCGTCGTGGAGTTGGCGCGCGAGTGGAGTGCCGTGCGCTAACGCAGTGTTGGATACAGTGCAGTGTGTTGTGTTTTGTCAAGAAGGTGACGAGTGCAGTGTTTGGGTCCAGTGCGCGCCTCAGTGGCGCAAGTGAATTCAAGGCGGCGGCCGCGAGTTGGAAAGTGCCAGGTGGTGCCAGCGAGGGACCGGCAAGGGAGACAACCGGATGCGATCGAGCGCAGCAGTGAACTCTCGCGAGAGGACCCGCCTGCCTGTCTGCCGCGGTGGACGGAGAGACAGGGCGACCGACTAATGGCGGCGCGGCTTGTGAACTGGTGGGCACCCCGGTGGTCCCGTCCATCCCGTAGGGCCGAGTAGTTTCGGCCGCTGCGATGATGACCAGCTAATGGGCGTGTCGCCGGCGCCCCGCCGACACCATGCCGACGGTCGGCCAGGCGACGTGACGACCGCGCGAGGTGGCCGCCCAGGGATCTTCCGGCCGAGGGTCCGACGACCCCGGCACGGCCTCTGCCAGGTGACCCGCAGGCCTTCGCCATGGCAGTCGCTGTCGCTGGGCGGATGAGGGTCGCCTGCGCAATGCGCTAGTGCCGTGGGTGGAACCCTTTGCTGCGGATCCGGAGGGGCTCCTCACCTCGTGGGCCCTGGTGTCGTTCGGGGCTCCTCCAAGGCAAGCAGCAGCAGTCCGACGTTGGCCTCGCTGTCGGGGGTCGACGCCCAGCAGTGGGGCGTGCTCCTGCTGCAGCAGCGGCCGCTGGAATCGCTGGGGCCGCGGTCGATGGGACGACGCGCCCCGCTCTTCCTCAAGACGTTCCAGCCGCTGCAGCGCGCTGGAAAAGGAGAAGGAGGAGGATGAGAGGGTGTACGACGAGCGCGGGTGCTTAACCCCGCGCCTGGAACCCGCACCTCTGGGCCCAGCCCCCGAGCCGCCCCGCAACCTGTCGCAGGGAGTTCAATGGGACATGTTCCCCACCCATGCGGAGGATCGTGATGCCCGAGCACCAAGGGCCCGTGCTCAACGGCGGCGTCCTGGGGAAGGTAAACGGCAAGGTCAACGGCGCCAAAAGGGTGGCGCTGGACCCACCGTGCCGACGGACGCCATCCCTGAGGAGGGCGCGTCGAAGACTCGGAGGGACTCGGACTTGCTGCTGGAGACGGATGAAGGACGAGGACGGACGCCATCCCGTACCAATACCCTTACGGCGCCAAAGAGCCGCCATCGAGCCGCCCTACTTACGACACGACCTTAACAGGCTTCACCGACGTCAACAAGGTCGCCATCGAGGTGTGCCCCACCCCCAGCCCTCAGCTACCACACCATGCGCGCGACCGGCGGACGACGCTGGCTGCTGGTGGTGACTCGTACGTTGTTCCCGTCAACGGCACCTCCAACGGCAACACGACGCCCTCCGAAGGTGTTCAAATTGGAGCACTCTTCAGTGGCAGCAGGGCCACAGCAACGTCTTCACAGAGCAGGGACCGACCACTGAGGACGAAGAAGATAAACGACGAAGACGTCGACGATGTTGAGGAGCAACCAGGATTGCACCCGACCGAACCGCTGGACCGCTGTGGCGCGCCCATGTCCGGATGTCGACGAGGGCCGCGTCTTCAGGCGACGAATCCTCGTTCGTCGCCAGTCTGAGCGGCGCGGAGGCAGCGTGCTCAATGTACCCCGGCGCGCCCAGTCACGTACAGCAAAGCGTGCCGTCCGAGGCGGCGTCGTGCGCGCGGGGCTCCACGTGGTCTCTGGTCAGCGACGACGAGGACGCCGCCGCGGCCCGTTGTTCGGTCGACCCCTTCGGACACCATCAAGTACAACAGCCTGGCGCCGCCGGCGACCTCGGCGCGCGGACTCGAGCGCGGCCACGGCCACTACAAGGCAAGGCCGTTGTCCGAGTACTTCGACCACCAGCGCGACCCTCTGGGCGCGCTCTGGACGATGGTACCCTGGCCCCTGGGTGGGCCCTCCCGCCGCGCGCCGCCGCAGCCACTTACAGCAACACGGCCAGCGTTGTTGCTCCGTAGGCGGCCAGTCAGCTTCCGCCATTGTCGCAGAGCAGGGTCCATGCAGGTCCGTTCAGCGCTCCTGGACCAGCAGCTGGACGCCGCGGGCAAGCCGCGGCTGGACCTGTCCTTAAGAGCAACCCGGGCGTCGCTCGCCGCCCCCGTCGCCGCCGCCCGCCCCCGCGCCGCCGCCCGGCCCCGCGCCGCCGGCCCGCCCCCCGCGACGCAGCCCGTGCCGCGCATGGGGCGGCAAGAGCGCGCATGGTCGTTCCGGCGGCAGAGCCACCGCCGGCCGCGCGACATCTCCATGAACCCCCACCGCACGGCCTGGGCCTGGGCCTGCCAGCGGCGCAGTGCCGCCGCCGCTCAGCGACAGATGCTGCATCCGAGCGATGCTGCGCAAAGTCACGGCGTGTGTTCGTAAAGGCACTGCAGAGAAAGGGTGAGATAGGGTCATTAAGTTCCGCAGTTACAGACGCAGATGGGAGGCGGCCCTTAACTTAAGCCCTTGAACCAAAGGGGGATATCTCTTGTGGGTTGAGCGTGGACCGTAGGCGCAGTCGCACCGACAGCAGAAACTGCACAACATTTCGAACCAAAAAAATGGGAGCAGACCCCTGCATGGTCCGCCAAGATGCTATGCTTGGACCGCTCCCCTCTAATGCGATTGATAGCGCAATGGATATAAAGGGTCTAGATGCCAGTGGTCCTGAGAGATTGCGGTGTTCAAAACCCGGATCGGGGCGGACAATTTTACAGCCTGTTTCAGTTCTTTAAGTTGGTACCACTGGACTTTGGGGCGCGGACGTCACGATTTTGAGGCCGTGTTTCATTGCAGGGTGTTGATACACCCTTGGCCTTGAACATGGAGAGGCCTGCAGCTAGGCTCACCGATACGGCTGGGCGTGGGGCCGCTGCAACCAGCGTAGGGGGTTTGTTTGCGAAATCAAGGATTTTCGAATCGAATTCGAATCGAGTTAAGGAAAAGTTGCCGAAGAATTAGAACCCGAATCGAGATTATACAGATTCGATGCCGACTAGAACCTTTCTGTACACTTTATACTTTTTTCCATAATCTGTGCCACCTCGTAGTTCGAAGAACGAACCAACGACGATTCGAAATTGAGAATTATCCAAGATTCGAACTCTGGCGAGTTCGTCTCCGAATCGAATCAGAATCTTGCATGATCTGATTCGATTAGGTACGGTAACTATGTCGCACAACCCATAGTCCAGCGCAGCACCGAGGGCCACATGGGCGGAGATTGCTTGACCCTTCTAGCACACGCCTGGACCCTCCGCGCGTGGCGGGCAAAGGCACGGCCGATTGAAAGTAAACACTTTGCGTTCTATTGGCTGTGCCCGGCCGTGCCCAGACGTGCCCTGGACCGGCAGGAACGCGTCCGTGAGCGGGGCGATTGGCGGGCCCAGCGCCAGTCCACCGCCACCGAGCGCCGTATAAGAAAAGAACGCAATAGGTTATTTATCGCTTCGCTATACCGCCGCGCCGCGATCCGCCGGTATTGACACTGGGGCTATGAATATTGGCCTGCGCGCTCTGCGCTCTCCCGGGTTTGTGAGGCGCGGCGGTGCGTGCTTGGTTGATCGCTCCAATCCGGCTGCCGCCCGGCTTGCCGCACCGGCTGCCGCCCGGATGCAGGCCGGCCCCGCGATGCGGCGGCACAGTGGCGGGACTGCCCGCCCACCCCGCCCCACGGGGCCCCCCGGCCCGGCGACGATCTCAAACTTGGCTCCCATAATAGACTCGTCTCGCCGATGACAGATAACAACGTCGGGGGTCACAAAAATAAACGGGGAATATGAGTGGTACGCGCAAGCCCTCGTCGCGGTGCGCCAGCAAGACTAGACGGGCCGCCCTTTTACCTTTGGCACCCACTCGCTGGCAGCGCTCTGGGCCCGGCGCGGCCGCGGCCGCGGTGGTGGGGGTGTCGCCTCTAACGAAGCGGTGTAGCGGCGGAAGTTTACGGACGCGAACGGCACTTTTACTCGGCCCACGGCGTCACAGGCAGGGCTGGCGGCCGGCCGTCCCCGCGCGGGGCGTCGCGCCGCGTAAATTGGCCTACCCGGAGGCTTTTACACGCCCTGCAAGCTTCGAGCCTTCCAGGCCGGCGAGATTTATTCCCCCACGACGGACCGGCCGCTGGGATTGGCGGAGGCGGGGGGTTTGTTTCGGGGAATATAAAAAAACGCGAACGCAGGGCCAGCGGGGGTGGGCGCCGCCACCGCACCGGGGACGGCCGCTCGTGGACGCGGCGGCGGTGAAATGCGGAGCAACCCGTCATCAGGCGCGCGTCGCTCACATCAGATTGTGCTTCAAGTGGCCGGCGGTGCGGGCGGTGCGGGCCGGGCCGATCGCCGCACCATCTCCGCCCACTGGACTGGGTGTAGTGGAGCGGCGGCCCACCGGCACCAGGCAGCACGAGTCCGCGTCCCGCGTGCAACTATTTCCGCTGGGAAGAGAAAAGTGGCTCGAAAGTCAACGAGATTGATTTGGCGATTAAACCGGGTACCGGGTAGGAGCCGCGCCGCTGCGCCGCCGCCGCCGCATGTAGCAGTGAAGCGCGGAATCGTCAGCGTCCCCGGCCGAAACTGTTCTCGCGGCGTGCGTGGGCCCACTGTGCGGGGCCCACTGTGCGGGGCCCACTGTGCCGGGCCCACTGTGCCGGGCCCTCGCAAGGGAAGTCGCCGCTTCGGGTTTCTCCGCCACGCGCCGCGCGCAGGCTCTGAGTTACGGCCCGGGAGATTATAAAAGCGAACGCGACTCCCTCCCCGACCGGTTGGCGCTCGCCGATCCACCGAGTCGAAATCCGAAGCGAACCGCAATCGGAAGGGCCCCGCCGCGTCCTTGCGGCCCCGCCCTGCGTGGCCCGCCCTGCGTGGCCCGCCCTGCGTGGCCCGCCCACGGCTGTTTGGCTTTTCGGCGAGGCTGCGGGGCACGGCGGGGTCAGAGACAAACTTGCAGCGGAAATGGAAAGTCCTACATCCCGGGCAGCCGGCGGCGCGCTGCTAGCAGTGAAAGGGTTCCCCCCGATGACGCCGCCACGCAGGCCGAGGGCGCGGGCCCCGCCGCCGCGGCCCCGTGTCAGCAGCGTGCCGCCCGGGGCGGGGCGCGGAGCTGATTGGCAGCCCTTTGTGTCCCGGATCGCCGTGTTTTGCTTTTGTATTTGCTCCACCGCTTGAATGCGTATCGGCGTGGCGCGGCCGGTTCAGCTTTGTGCCCGCGACAGTCCGGACAGGCCATTGGGGGACGGACGTGCGGGACGTGGCGACAACGGCTGGCGCATTCCGACCCGCCCGCCAGCGCACAGTGGGTCAGAAGACCGCTGAGGCGGCCAAAATCCCGGACGCGTTTTGAGCTCCAGAGTCGGTAAATGGGACTCGAATCGAACGTGTGACCCCACCCATGGATTCCTCGTATGGAGAGCAATCTATAGGTGGGGTCACACGTTCGATTCGCGAGTCCCATTCAGCAACTCTGAAGCTCGAAACGCGTCTAGAATTGTGGTCGCCTTAACGGTCTTCTGACCCACTGTGCAGCGGCCAGCCAGCGGCCGCCCGGCCCCGTGTGCTGATTGTCAAGGCCGCCGTCGCGGGCCAGCACTCCTGGCAGCCGGGGCTGCAACATGCGCGCTGCTTCCGAGCGCTGTCCTCGTCGCCCCCCTCGCACACACGGGGCGCCCCGTAAGGGTGAGAGAGACGCTGACCTGCAAGGCCTTGTTTCGGAATCGGCCATGCAAGGCCGCACCTGGCGCCCCGCCAAGGCCGCGCTGCCGCGCCGCCGCGCCGCCGCGCCCCGCCGTCCATAAGGAATCAAGTTGCTGGCCCGGGTCACGGGCGGCAGGGGCACGGGGCGGCGGGGGCGGCGCGCGCACTGTATCACGCTGCGGGCGACGAGACCCCTGCCAAGCAGATGTCGGACTCAGCAGCCGCAGCCCCACCGGTGTTGCCGCCGTGCTTGCCCGCTTTCTTTCCAGCGCAACAGTGGGCCAGAAGACCAGTGGAGGCTAGTGGAGGCGGTCGGAATCCCGGACGCGTTTGGAGCTCCAGAGTCGCTAAATAGGACTCGAACCGAACGTGTGACCCCAATTGCACTCCGAACGAGGAATCCATTGGTGGGGTCACACGTTCGGTTCGAGTCCCATTTAGCGGCTCGGGAGCTCAAAACGCGTCGTGAGTATTGGTCGCCTGTGCCGGTCTTCTGCCCCACTGCGCAGCGCCACCGAATGCCGAATGTCACGTGACGGGGCTCCAGTCCAGGCTCAATCCGCAGATTGTGCTTTCGTCGCTCTGTCTCTGTCGCACTCGTGGGGCGTCCCGTAGGGGTGCGAGAGAGACAGAGCGATGGCGAGGGCGCCCGGCAGCAGCGACGACAATCTTGCGGTGGATGGCGGCGGCGGGCGAACCGTGGGCACCGCGACGAAGAGGCGCGCATTCCAGTCCGCCGCGGACAGACAGACAGACAGACAGACAGACAGACAGACGGACGGACAGGCAGACGGACCGAAGACGCGCGGGGCAAAAGGACCGGGCCGCGTGTGAGTGTGTGAGCGGGTCCATCGACTTCCTCCACGCGTACTTGTGGACGACTTTCCGGCCCGCATCCCTGCTGCCCTTCATGACCGAGACGCCGAGGCGCGCTGGGATGAAAACGGGGGCACGCCGCGCGCACCGCCAGACGGAAGGGGGGTAAAAACTGGCGTATGGAATCATCGCTTCTCCCCGGGCACTGCTGGGTGAGGATGCTGCCGGTGGCGTCGTTCGACCCCGGAAGTTGCGTGGCGTCGTGCCGGTTGCACAACCAGAGTGACGCGCGGTGCGTTTTTTTTTTGTTGTTCTGGAGTGCCTGTCTTCTCGTTGTCTCTGCGGGTGACGGCCGCTGCATGTCCGAATGGCGCGCCATGGCGGTGCGGCCCCCAGCCGGACGAGTGGCAACTCTACTCGAGGAGGTGATTGATGCCGTGCTGTACAGTACACACTGGCACCGTCATAGTACCACTGTCGTGTAGCATGAAGCGCCCCGCCCCGCCGGGCCAATAACGGGGCCCGTCGCTCTGCCCGGAGGCGCTGGGCCCGGAGGCGCTGGGCCCGGAGGCGCTGGGCCCGGAGGATCTGGGCCCGGAGGCACTCGCCGGAGGCAATACGCGGCGCGGCGATGACGGCGCGCAAAGCAGCAACCCCGTCACTGCCAACAAATTTATGAATGGGCGGAGCGGTCGGGAATAACACGTCAGAGAGCACCGCTTTCGTCGCCCTTTTCTTTCGGCGCGCGATTGAGGACCTGAGAATGGGGATGACGCGGTGAGTGGGGGTACAACTACTCGCTGGCGGGCGAGGGGGCAACCACCCAAGAAATCATGTGTCCCCTCAAGCGCCGGAAATCTCTGGAAATCGGAAATCTTCCCCCAAAAAGGCGAAAAACAAGCAAATTTTGGGCGCAAAATCGGTCGAAATCTTGCGAAATCCGTAGAAATCTCTTCTCTTAAGAAATCTTGTGTCCCCAAACATACTTAGTGGTTACCTTCTCGCTGGCGGGTCAGTCGCTGGCCGCCGCGGCCCGGCCAGGACCTGGAGCAGGGGACTTGGCCGCGGTCCACTCGCATGCAGGGCGGCACGGCAGGGCGTAGCGGCGTAGCGGCGAAGCACGGCCCGTTCCGATTTCGGAGAGAGCCCCGTCCGGGATAATTAGCGTTGGATGGCAGCCCTGATGAATGGGATCAAGGCCGCGGAGCGCCAGGCCCTACGAAGGGCGCGCGCCGGTCACCGCGTCGCCGCAGGGACGAACCCAGGGCCCAGGGCACAGTGGGCCAGAAGACCGTTTAGGTGGCCCAAATTCTAGACGCGTTTTAAGCTCCGAAGTCGTTACATGGGACTCGAATCACGGTGTGACCCCCACAAATGGATTTCTCGTTTGAAGAGGAATCCATTGGTGGGGGTCACACGTTCGGTTCGAGTCCCATTTAGCGACTCTGGAGTACAAAACGCGACAAAACGCGTCTAGAATTTTGGCCGCCTCAACGGTCTTCTGACCCACTGTGCAGTGGAGCCTTTGGACACGTCGCGGACGGACCCGGCCACGCGATGCCTCAAGGCCTGCTCGCCTTTTTCTTCCATATGTTTTAACAGAATCGCTCGGCTGGTCAGCCGATGAGTGTCGATTAAAAACAACTTCATGAATGGGTGAAAACATGTCATTTTCTGCCGTCTCTTTCAAAGAGCTCGCTATTCCAGTTGATCTGCTCGTTTGAAATTCTACGGCCAAATCAATCGCCCCCTTCCCTAAAAACACGCTATTAAAACGTGAAATGGGCGTTGTGACTTTCTTCCTGGCGAAAAAAACTTGCCAAACCTTTTTTCACTCTCTGCACCAATAACGCGTCCGACTGGTGGTCACTCCCGTCCGCTTCAGCTCCAAATTGAGCCGCTTCCTGATATTCTGCGCAGTGCTGCTTTTGACTCACCTGCGTGAGTAAGTGTGTGTGTGTGTGTGTGTGTGTGTGTGTGTGTGTGTGTGTGTGTGTGTGTGAGGCACCCGTTACGCAGTGGCGCGGCGTGGCGTCCGGCTAATTGGAGCAAATTCAGCAGGGACTCGCGGGCCGCGGGCAGAGAGAGAGAGAGAGAGAGAGAAAGAGAGATAATTGAGATTGCCCGGCGGGCCGGCCGTGCCTGGGCCAGGTCTTGGTCGCGCCTGGCCAGGGGAACGCACAACTAGGATTCATTACGCGTGTAACCTTTCATTTGGCCCATTTCCCCGCAGTGCGCACTGTGTTGCCGCGGTGCGCGCTGCCCCGCTGGGGACACTCTAAGAGTCCCTTTACTTGGCCGATTGGCCGGCGTGGCTGCGCGGCCACCCGGCCAAAAGAGCCCTTTTTTCCCACGGCGCGGCGCCCCGGAGGCGACAGGAATGCCCACTGCCTCGCCGAGGGAGGACTGCAAGGGCGCTGCCGAGCTTCACGTCTCGTTGTCCAGGAAAATAAGAGCAGCTCACCTGTCTGTTGCAGCCCCAAGTTTTCACCCTGACGTCGTTGGCGGGAGTACGCCGGCGGCAGGACCTGGGGCAGCAGGGCGTGGAGGACATGATCCAGCTCTCGTGAGTACATCGCCCGGCACCGTCCAGAAGACCGTTGAGGCGGTCAAAATTCAAGAGGCGTTTTGAGCTCCAGAGTCGCTAAATGGGACTCGAATCGCACGTGTGACCCCGCCAATGGATTGCTCGTTTGGAGAGCAAGCCATTGGTGGGGTCACACGTTCGGTTCGAGTCCCATTTAGCGACTCTGGAGCTCAAAACGCGTCTACAATTTTGGCCGCCTCAAAGGTCTTCTGACCCACTGTGCGGCAGCGCGCCGCGGGTCGGTCTCTAGGGTCTGTAGGTGGCGGCCCTGTGGCGCCCGGCCCACTGCGCCACTAACGCTGTGTTCGTATTTGCAGAGATCTGAACGAGGCCTCGCTGCTATGGAACCTGAAAATAAGATACGACCGAGAGTTAATATATGTAAGTATTTGCCTTTCTATATGTTAATTTTTGTCCCGTTTGACAATGTTGTCACTGCGTTTCTCTGTCCCGCGCAGACGTACACCGGCAGCATCCTGGTGGCGGTCAACCCTTACAAAATGTCCGACATCTACGGCCTGGACATGGTCAAGAAATACGAGGGGCAGATTCTTGGCACGCTACCACCGTAAGTTTTTTTATGCGTTTGCTTTTACAATCTTGTCGCGGACGGAGCGTGTAAAAAAATAAAAACAACTTTGTGCTGGCCTATCTTGTAGATGTGTAGCAGTGTATTGGCGCCGAGGGTTGATTCACTCAAACGCGACACAATACAAGGAACGTCTTCTTCTTGCAGCCATTTGTTCGCCATCGGCTCGTCGGCGTACGCCCACCTGAGCAAGGAGGGTGAGCGGCAGAACCAGGTGGTGGTCATCTCGGGCGAGTCCGGTTCGGGGAAGACCGAGTCCACCAAGCTGGTGATGCAGTACCTGGCCGCCGTCAACAAGTCTCCGTCCAACCTCATCACGGAGCAGATCCTGGAGGCGTCGCCGCTGCTCGAGAGCTTCGGCAACGCCAAGACCGTCCGCAACGACAACTCGTCTCGCTTCGGGAAATACCTCGAGGTGCACTTCAAAGAGTGAGTGACCGGGCCCGAGCACTTGGTGGGGGGCAAGGGGCATGCGGCGGCGTGATTGAGTTTTTAATTTTGCTCTCCGTTCCAGGGGAGTGATCATCGGCGCCAAGGTGACCGAGTACCTGCTGGAGAAGTCGCGCATTGTGACGCAGGCCCAGGACGAGCGCAACTACCACGTGTTCTACGAGATGCTGACGGGGCTGTCGGCCGAGCAGAAGCAGAAGTACGGGCTGCTCACGCCGGAGAAGTACTTCTACCTGAACCAGGGCGGCAGCTGCGAGATCGACGGCAAGTACGACAGCGAGGACTTCCAGTCGCTGCTCTCCGCCATGCAGGTGCTGGGCTTCACCATGGACGAGCAGGACAACATCTTCCGCATTCTGGCGTCAGGTGAGGAAAGAACGAAACTAATTTTTGACGAACGCACTGCGTGCGAAGCCGGGAAATCGCACTGTCTCAACGGGACAGTCTTCTTCCATGCTTCACTGTTATTCAACGAATGTGACGTCATATTCGTTCGAATATGACGTCACATTCGTTTGAATATGACGTCACATTCGTTTGAATGTTGACGCACGTTCAAACGAATGTGACACCCTTATTTAACGGCCGTGTCACGTTCAAACGAACGTGACAAAATTCACATTCTAACGAATATGTCGGCACATTCGTTGAATAACAGTGTTCCTTTACTATGTCTCTTCTGCAAAGTGCGATTTCCCGCAGTTTTTGCAACAAAGTTGGTCCCAATGGTGACTTATCTATAGAAACGTAGTGAGCTGCCTCTGAAACTCTGCCTCCCCGTTCTCCAGTGCTGCATCTGGGCAACGTGTACTTCCACCGCAAGCAGCTCAAGCACGGCACGGAGGGCGTGGAGATCGGCTCGGACGCCGAGATCCGCTGGACGGGCCACCTGCTGCAGCTCAACGTGGACGGCATCAAGCGCGCGCTCACCACCAAGACCACGGAGGCGCGCAACGAGCGGCTGCTCACGCCGCTCAGCATCGACCAGGCCCTGGACGCGAGGGACGCCTTCGCCAAGGCGCTGTACAGTGCGCTCTTCTCCTGGCTCGTGCAGCGCATCAACAGCATCGTCTTCAAGGGCACCAAGCGCACCGCCGCCATCTCCATCCTCGACATCTTCGGCTTCGAGGACTTCAAGGAGAACAGCTTCGAGCAGCTGTGCATCAACTACGCCAACGAGAACCTGCAGTTCTACTTCAACAAGCACATCTTCAAGCTGGAGCAGCAGGAGTACGCCCGCGACAAGATCGACTGGCAGACCATCACTTACAATGTGAGTATCCCTTGCCTATTGCATCGCGTTGTCGTGACGTATCTCTGACGCTCCTCTCTTCCCCCAGGACAACATGCCCGTCATCAACCTGATCGCCAAGAAGCCCGTAGGCATCCTGCACCTGCTGGACGACGAGTCCAACTTCCCCAAGGCGTCCGACCTGTCGTTCCTGGAGAAGTGCCACTACAACCACGCGCTGGACGAGCTGTACTCGCGGCCGCGGATGTCCAGCCTGGAGTTCGGCGTGAGGCACTACGCGGGCCAGGTGTGGTACAACGTGGAGGGCTTCCTGGACAAGAACCGCGACACGCTGCGGCCCGACGTCGTGGAGCTGCTCATCAACAGCAAAGTGACGGTGAGTCCCGCCGCAGCAACGTCCGAAGACCGTTGACGCGGCAAAATTTCCGAACGCCTTTTGAGCTCCGGAGTCATTACATGGGACTCGAGTCGAACGTGTGACCCTGCTAATGGATTGCTCTCCAAAGGAGGAATCCATTGGTGGGGTCACACGTTCGGTCCGAGTCCTGTTTGGCGACTCTGGGGCTCAAAATGCGCGAGGGGTTACCCACTCCGGGAATCATGTGTACACTCAACCTGGGAATCATTCGTAATTTTTTCGAAGTTTTATTGAAAATTCTTATAATTTCAATTGGATGTCGTCGTAATCTTTCAATAGTGTCCCAAAACACTAAGAAACAAAAGAATTTATTTCAATATTCTCACTTTTCCCATAGGATTTGTTCAGGAATTGTGGGAATCCGGTATCGTGTGTACACCAAACTAAGAAGTGGGTAACCCCTCGAAAATGCGTCTATAGAATTTTACCGCCTCAGCGGTCTTCTGACCCACTGTGCCTCGCCTCCTCCTGCTCCACCCTCCTCTCGGCGGTGCTAACTGACCTGCTCTCCCGCAGATGCTGAGCCGCATGTTCCAGAGCGTGCGCTCGCACCACGAGACGGCCAAGACGCTCAACAAGGCCAACGGGCGCTTCGTGACCATGAAGCCCCGGACGCCCACCGTGGCGGCTCGCTTCCACGACTCGCTGCAGCAGCTGCTCGAGTCCATGACCAAATGCAACCCCTGGTTCGTGCGCTGCATCAAGCCCAACAACGACAAGGCGCCCATGAAGCTGGACATGCCCATCGTGCTGGAGCAGCTTCGCTACACCGGCATGCTGGAGACGATCCGCATCCGCAAGACGGGCTACCCCATCCGCCTCAAGTTCGCCCACTTCGTGGAGCGCTACCGCTACCTGCTGCAGCCGCGCGGCTGTAGCCTGCCCAGGGGCGCCCCCTACCGCGAGCTGTGCCGCGCCATCCTGGACCAGACGGACCAGGGTGGCCACGACTACCAGCTGGGCACCACAAGGGTCTTCATGAGGGAGAACCTGGAGCGCAGGCTGGAGAAGGAGCGCGCCGACATCCTGAGGGACGCCGCCGTGATGGTGCAGGTTCGTGTGGCGGCTGCGGCGTGCGGTACACGGCGGCCCAGGAGACCCGCGCAGGCGGCCAAAAGACTCTGGATGCATTTTGAGCTCCAGTGTCGCTAAATGGGACTCGAACCAAACGTGTGATCCCGCCAATGGATTGCTCTCCGAACGAGGAATCCATTGGAGGGGTCACAAGTGCGATTCAAGTCCCATTTAGTGACGCTGGAGCTCAAAACCCGTCCGGGATTTTGACCGCCCCCTGCATTTGAGCTTTGCAGTCTGCGTTCCGAGTCTGTTGTAGTTGCTTACTCGAACCCTAAAGGTCTATTGCGACCTAAAAGCGCTGATGATGATGACCGATCTTCTGGCCCATTGTGCGCTGCTCTTGGTCTCGTTCCCGGCGATGACGGCGTCCTCTCTGCCCACAGCGACACGTGCGCGGCTACCTGGCGCGGCGGCGGTACCGCGCGTGCAAGCGCAGTGCCGTGAAGCTGCAAGCCGCCGTCAGGGGCTACTCGGCGCGCAAGAAGTTCCGCGTGATCCGCACGGGCGTGGTCCGCGCGCAGGCCAACTTCCGCGCCAAGCGGCAGCGCAAGCGCTACCTGGAGCTCAAGGTGAGTGCCCTGCCGGCCCTGCGACTCCTCCCTCGCGGTGGAGTAGCCTCACGACGTGGCGATAACGTGTCTGCTTCCCAGGAGGAGCTGAAGCGCCGGTCCGAGGTGGAGAAGGTGGCCCGCGAGCGCGCCAAGGCCAAGGCCCAGCGCGACGAGCAGGAGCGCACGTCCAGAGCCGTGGCCGGCGTCAACCACCTCGAGATCCCCGCCGAGCTGGCCTTCATCTTCAGCAAGCTGGACGGTGGGTGTACTTACTCCAATAGAGTACTTTCGTAGATCCTGAACCCGGAAGCGCCGGAAGCAAACAGACACCATATTGGCCATAACCTAACCTCTCTTCGGATCTCAAAATGGAACCGAGGTGTGCAAAAATTGCTCGGAGGAACACAAATGCACTGCCAATAGGTTTCAAACGACTATTATGTTAAAGTGTGGCCGATACATTTGACTATCGTCCCTTTCCCATGTCAAGTTTTGATCTACTTCCGCCAACATGGCGTCTGCTTGCTTCCGGTTCAGGATCTACGAAAGTACCCTATTGATTTGACATTTCCCGCGCCTCGCTGGTGCTTAACGCGTCCACCTGTCCCGCCCGCAGACTGGCAGCCCACGCACACGGAGCGCAACCTGGTGAAGGTGGTGGGCGGCGTGCCCCCGCGCCCGGACCGCTACTTCCTGCCCAACGACATCGACTACCACGCCTTCACCAAGTTCACCAACGTGTACTTCAAGTCGCACCTGTGGGGCATGAAGCGGGAGCCCATCAAGACGCCGTTCCTGGCCAAGTCCAAGGACATCGACTACCAGGACTCGCTGGCCATCTTCAAGCTCATCCTGCGCTTCATGAACGACAACAACCTGAACGGCAAGAAGGAGGTGGCGCTCGGTGACTACATCGTCAACAAGGTGGGTGGCAACTTACGGCCTTTTGGGGTTGTACTTAGTGGCCCGGTGACGCGAACCGCCCCTCCGCCTTGCAGGGCATCGTCAACGAGCGGCTCCGGGACGAGATCCTGTGCCAGCTGTGCAACCAGACGTGGAAGAACGAGAAAGACGCCAACAACGAGCGCGGCTGGCTGCTGCTGGCAAACTGCCTGTCCTGCTTCCCGCCCTCGCCCACCCTCTACAAGTTCCTGCTCAAGTAAGTCTTGGTTCTCTGAAGACGTTTCCTGCCGGATTGGTTGGCGTGTTTTGACCGCCCTGGCCTCGCAGGTACGTCTCGGACCACGGCTGGGACGGCTACAAGGCCGTGTGCCAGCGCAAGCTGCTGCAGTCGCAGTGCGCGCGCGTGGGCGCGGCCAACGGCGCCAGCGGCCAGGGCCAGGAGCGAGACAGCCCCGCCGTGGCGCGCACCTACCCGCCGTGCCTCCTGGAGTGGCGCGCCAACCGCAAGCGCGTCAACATGGCGCTGCCCGTGCACTTCGCCGACGGCGAGCAGCGCATGACGCCCGTCGAGGCGTGGACCACGAGCGAGGAGCTGGCCTCCTTGGTGGTCCGCGAGCGCGGCATCGCTGAGTGCGGCGGGTGGAGCGTGAGCCTCGCTACGAGCGGCAGCGACCTGGGCCTCGAGCCCGGCGTCAAGGACAGCGCCGGCTACGACTACGTGCTGGACCTGGTGGCCGAGATGGAGCTGGCGCCGGCCTTCCCGGCCTGCAGGAACAGCTTCCTGTCCTCGCCCGACCGCCCCAAGCGCACCAGCAGCACAGGCAACAGCAAAGTCCTGGCCACGCCGGCCGGCCCCGTCGCCGTGCCCATCGACGTGGAGATCGACGAGCCGCCGCTGCCGTCGCCGACGAGGAGGCCCGGCGTCCCGCCGCCGGAGCCGCCCGTCCCCAAGCAGCCCGTGAGTATTGCAGAGGTGATCGCACAGTGGGTCAGAAGACCGTTGAGGCGGCCAAAATTCTAGACGCGTTTTGAGCTCCAGAATCGCTAAATGGGAATCGAATCGAATGTGTGACCCCACGAATGGATTGCTCTCCAAACGAGGAATTCATTGGTGGGGTCACACGTGCGATTCAAGTCCCATTTAGCGACGCTGGAGCTGAAAACGTGTCCGGGATTTTGGCCGCCTCAACGATCTTCTGATCCACTGTGGATCGCTGTCAAGCCGTTTCTCAACTTGTGGCCACTGACGGTGTTCCTCCCGCCACAGGCCGCCCGCAAGACGTCTCGGGAGCCGCCAGTGGAGAGCAAGAAGAAGCAGCACGCCGCCGTCAACGGGGCGTCCAACGGGCCGGGCCGCCTGCGCTCGCAGTCGCGCGATCACACCGTGGAGATGGGTCTGTCGCGCAAGTCCGCCCTCAACGACCGCTACTTCGAGGACAAGCCGGGCCGCAGCCGCAGCCTGGACAACCTGCTGGAGTCGGTGAGTGCCTCGCTGGAGCGCCCGCGGACTCCGCGATGCTGTCCCGCCACGCACGGCTGTCCTGCGGGCCGGCCTACCCTGCCTCGCGGCAGGGGCTCCGTCTGACCTTGTTCGCTTTGCAGGAGATGGCTCCGCCGCGCAAGCTGGAGTCGCTGGGGCTGTCGCAGAGCCGCCTCAACGACCGGTACCACTCGATGGAGAAGATGCCGCACGCCGCCATGCTGCCGCCGCGGGGCATGTCGCCCAGCGTCGGCAACGGCCTGCCCGGCGGGGCCGTGGTGCCCGAGCCGCCACTCATGCGCCTCTCGGCCGTCAGCAACAAGGAGTACATGACCAAGTCCGAGGCCATGATGGAGGACAACCTGGAGTCAGTGAGCCAGCGCGGCCGCGACTCGCCCCGCAAGTACAGCCTGAGCAGCAAGCCAGACCCGGCGCTGGAGCTGCTGGGCCACCACGGCCAGCACGTCGGGCACCCGCACCTGCTGGACTTCGACTACCCCGACATGGCGTCGCAGGCCTGCCGCAGCGAGGACGACAAGGGCAGCTACATCCGCGGCCACCCGCGCTTCATCAAGTCGCACTACGCGGGCAAGCGCGCGGCGCCCGGCAGCCACTCCAGCCGCGCCTACATCGAGGGCCGCAACTCGGAGAAGTCCGAGTACGGCGCCAAGTCATCCGCCCTTTCGGACACGAGCGAGGCGCCGTCTCTGGGTGAGTTGCGGGTTCAAATCCCAGTTCCCAATTTCATTAAGTTGTATTTTCAATTGGTTTCTTCGTGTTGTCCAGCGTCACACGTCCGCCGTGTGCGCGTGCCGTCCCAAGCGTCCGACGTGGATCAGTTCCTGGACGACCTGTTCATGCCGGTGCTCGACGGCAACCTGGACGAGCTGTCGGACGCCCGCTCCCTGGCCGCCTCCATCAAGGGCGGCGGCGACCACCACCCCCAGGGGGCCGCGGCGCGGCGCGTGTCCACGCAAAGCAGGCACAGCGACGCCGACGACGAGGTGGCCACCCTCACGGGGTCCGCGCCCTCGGCGAGCCGTGGAGCGCACGGCCACGGCGCCGTTCAGAACGTGGACGACTACATCAGCGACCTGTTCCAACCCATCTTCGTCAACGAGTCGCTGCGGCGGCTGACGCGCGCTGACACCCTGGCCAATGCCATCAAGGGCGGCGGCCAGGGCTTGGGCGGCATCGAGACCAGACAGGTGGGTGCTGTGCTACACGAGGTGCGCCTCCGCGAGGAGAACGTGGCTGACGTCCTGGTTGCGCAGCAGACGGCCACGCAGTCCCAGTCCACGGCCGCGTTCGGCTTCACCCCCATCGGCAACGTCACGTCGCCCACTCCCATGATGATGACGGGCATGATCTCGCCGCCGCCGCTCATGATGCAAGGGGTGCCCGCCATGCCCATGTTCAGCCCCCAAGGCGCCAGCAACGGCCAGCAGCCCAGCAGCCTCATGTCCGACCCCACCATGGTGGCGTACCAGCAGAGCCTGCAGCGGGCCTTCCTGCAGTCAGCCATGGCGCAGAACATCCAGATCCAGCAGCAGCTGCTCGCCCAGAACCAGGCGCTGCAGACCCTGCTGCAGACGCAGGCCAACTCGCCCAACGCGTCCGGCCAGTCCAGCGGGCAGACTCCCGTGAGTGTTCGCCGCACTGCCGCACTGCTATGCATGTAGTTGAAACGCTTCATCAGTAGATCCTTCTTTAGCCGACACTTTAATCCACAGCGCGCCTACGTCAAAGAAAAACTACCGCTTTCCTTCGCTTGACTCTGCACCTAACATTGTTTTCCTTTTTTTTATTCCTGCACTTGCATTCGCTTTGAATTGGTAGCCCACCTCACTAGCGCCCTCTCAAGCTGCCAGCCCTTTAGAAGAACAGTCTGCTGTTGAGTCATCGGCTTCCACACCGTCCTCTGTTGAGTCTGATCATGAGCCTGAGGTGGAACGGGTATTAAAGGTATAAATCTTATAAGCTTCTTTAATTCTGTTAACCATTTTCATAGTTTTTCTTAATTAACTCTTTTATTGCTTTGTAGAATCGACTTTCTGCATTAATTATAGATGTTGAAGAGCTTTTGCCTAATTGCATTGCTTCTGCGAAGCTTTACCTTAAAGCTTAAACTAGTCTTTTTTTAAAGGTTTCGATAGTAGTTCCTGTAGAACGCTTGGTTTTTCAACGTTTATTGCACCAGGTCTCTTTCCGTGAGCCGGAGAGTGGAGATTTATGGTCGACTGAAAAGCAGCAGAACTCAATATCAAGCCCTGGACCACCACTGCCACCCAAAGCAAGATCTACACCAATCCAACCTGTGCTCACAACCGTCACCAGAGCACAGGTCAGCACCATCATTGCATGCCAGAGGCGCTTAACACATTGCATTGTTGCATTTTGTAATGGCATTAGTGGCGTGCGGTTGTGAATGGAGCATGAAAGCTAGATCCAATGTTCACATTCAAGTCTTAGTGTAGAGTAGTTTACATTTTTCTTTGTTGTTGTACATAAGTTTGTTTTTCAATTAATCTGTTGTTCATAATTTTATTTCTGTAGAAAGTGGTGATTTTCATACGTTTAATTTTTTAAAATTAAATGCGTAACTTAACAGTTATTTTATCTCGTCTTAACCATTCAATAATATATTTTTAAAGTCACTAACTTGAGCAGTTTTTGACAGCCACTAAAGCATCCACTCTCTGCTCTGCACGCCTGCAAGGATTATTGATTGGCTTGGCTGTGATACAGGTCCACCGCTCGCAGTCCCCAACGCACTCCAGCACCCCTCGCAAGGCCAGCCTCACTCGAAGCCCATCTAACCCGCACACTGCATTTACCAGTGTGCTATCTGAGCTTCGCAGTCGCAAGAGTTCAGTCGACTCTAACCAGTCTAACAGCAGGGTTAGCAAGCTTTATTTTTCATTTTTGATTTAATGGCTTGTAGGCATTGAGTACTGACGCTACTCAACGGTTTGGTCTCTGTAAATCCTCGTTGACTCATAATCTTTTTATTTGTGTCTGAATACCGTCAGTGAGGGTTGAGGGACATTTTTGCATCAACCCCAATTTTGAAAGCTGGAATTCTAATGCCTTTCTTGCCTCAATTAATTCTTAATAAGTTCCAATTATTAATGGGTTTGGATTTGAATGTGGAGTGACCCTGCTGACATCGTCCACAACGCACTTTCACAGGGCATCCCCCCACCACCACCTCCCCCCATGCCGCCCCCGCCCGAGCACATGGACCCGTCGGAGGTGAGGCCGTTCCTGGACCCTTACGGCCGAGCCAAGACGGTGAGGATAGGGAAGTGGAGGTGGCCTCCCCCACAGGACAACGGGGAGAGCGCGGACAGCTTCCTGCACTTCAAGCTCAGGCAGCAGCAGCGGAAAGTGTCGCCACTCAAGTCAAGCCATGTAAGCTTGCGCTATATAATTACTTGCTGTCGCAGATCATTGTGGAGTACAATTTACTTACCCGCAGGCGTCATTGCATATTTACAGGATACAAGTGAGAATGGAGAGGGCGTGGAATGGGAAGAGTTCGAAATGGACAGCAGTCCAACTAGTCTGGAGCCACCCAGGAAGAGCAGCAGTACCAGCAACCTTAGTAACAAAAGAGATATCGCCGACAAGAATAAGAGCAATATCGTCAGGTCAAATTTAGACCTGCACTCTGCCAGCAGTCCTAGCAGTGTAGGGAAATTAAGAATAAGCTCAGAGATGCGCAGCAAGTTGGAGTTAGTCACTGCAAACCACAGCCTTCGTTCCACTACCAAGACTGAAAAGCCAGCTTTGTCGCTGTTAAACAATATGCAGCCCAACGGGCCGCAACGCACGGTCTCCAAGCTGCAAGATGACCGCAAACTGTTGTTGGAGCAACAGCTTGGTAAGATTAAACTTCTTCGTTGTCAAAATGAAACAGGCGTTGCGTGGCTGACCCTCTCCTCTTGATGCAGCCGGCCGTTGGGGCAGTGTGGACTCCGTGGACGCTGTCCAGCGTGGCGCTTCAAAGGACGCGGACTCGCAGCCCATCAGCAACGTCCGCAGCCAGGTATGGATGCCGTGCGCATGGCCCACTGTGCGGCCGCGGTCCCTCACCTCGTTACCTACCCGGCGTTTGACGTGCAGGTGGAGCGCATGGAGAAGCCCAACAACGCCACCCCGCACAGCGCCAACGCCAGCATGACAGGGTGGAAGCCGGCGCCGCCGCCGCCGCCCATCATCCCCCACTACAACGCCGAGCCCAGCCACCACGCGCCGGCCAGCCGCACCAACAGCTTCTACTCCCAGAGGTACGTCCGCGTAAACACGTCCAAACACGTCGAAAAGGTGTTAGAGAAAAAAAATGCAATTAAAATGTCCATCCACGCCCGAAATGCGTCCCTTTGTCCACAGCAACACCCCGGGGATCCCGCAGCCCCGGTCACCGCCGCCACCCATCCAGCCGGTGCGGCTGCCCGACGGCCAGAGGGACCTGTTCGGCAGCTCGCCAGGCCGCGGGGGCTCGCCCGCGGGCCGCATGGACCGCATGGACCACCGGCGGGCCTCCGTGTCCACGCACCACACCGACGTCATGGAGAGGATTGAAAGTAAAGGCAAAAAATAATTTAAAACGAATACATAGCGGGTGAAAAGGCAAGGGACTGACAACATTCTTTTTTCGCCGCAGTCGAGGAGTCGTCCGAGTTCCTGCAGCCGGTGGACTCGAGCCCCCCACTGATGCTGGACCGGCGCGACCTGGACCGCTCGGTGGAGACCACCAAGACCAAGCTGTACAACCCCAGCAGCGCGGCGTTCTTTACGTACAACCGCGTGCCGTGGCGCCTCAACATCAAGAAGGAGGTGTTCGCGCCCAACGAGGCCCTGTCCACGCCGCTGGCGCTGCACCTCGTCTTCTGCCAGATCGTGCAGGACACCCTCAGCCCCAACTGTATCAGGATCGGGCGCGAGGAGAGGGCCAGCATGCGGAAGGTGGGGCTCAATCCTTCGCCGCTTTTCATTCAAGTTTAATTTTTATAATATTTTTTTTTTAAGAAAAAAGTCGTTTATGGTTTGTTTTTATTTTTTAGATGCTGGATAACTATGGTGTCACACTGAACAACCTGCAGTCTGCTCATCATAAAAATACCATTAAGAAGAACGTGGTGGACATGGCCAAGCAGTGGAATGTCTACTTTGCTAGGATATTCCCCGTTTCGGTCAGTTCCGACACTACCTACAATTTATTTTAATTTTATTAAGATGTCGCGGTTTTAACTCATTGCATTAAACCGTCATGTTCCAGGGTGGCCATCAAAATCCTGACGTTCAATTCCTTGCCATATCTCATTCTGGAGTAAGATTAGTAAGAAAAGAAAAAAGTGTTCCACATGATTATCTGCATATCCTCGACACATTCACGTCAGTGACCTCCTGAACTGATTTTTAAGTTAATTCCTACCTTGAATCCTTAAGTGATTGTCGTTGACGTTGTCGTCTCTTCGTTGTTTAGCTTTGATGAAATTGCCGAGGTGACCATGCCGAAGTCGAGCAGTGTGCAATTCATGCTGTCCGCTGGCGGCCGCGTGCTGCTGTACACTCACCGTGCCAACCAAGTCCACACAATGCTGCATAAGTTTATCCTCGAGGCCTGCAAGGTAAGTGTCGAGCGCCCTCCAGTGGCCGTGTTTGTGCGCTGGTGTGTACCTAAGTGAATACCGGATATTTCTCTTTTCCCAGGGCGGACAGGAGTTCGTCCGCGGCGTGCAGGACCACGTCAGCCACGACCAATCGCTGCTCAGCTTCCGGAAGGGTGACGTCATTCGGCTCATCAACCGGGACCAGCACCTCCAGAAAGGTACGAAGTTACTTAGGGGCCGCCCTCGCCCGGGCCAGAAGAAAGAGAAGGGCCAGGCTAACAGTGTGTCCTCCCCGCAGGCTGGCTGTGCGGCTCGCTGAACGGCAGGAGTGGGCTGTTCCCGTGCGACTTCGTCGAGGCGTTGGCTCGCCACCACCAGCACAACCAAACGGTGAGTCCTGGCAGTGACCCTCTGGAAGGCTTTCCGTGCGCCCCTGGCCCCACTCCCACTCCGGCAAGTGTCCTTTTCATGTTTCCCCGAATCAAGGACCCGGGTAAGCGCGCGCACTCGAATGGGCCCACTGTCTGGCCGCCTCATTTGCATAATATCTCTGCTCTAAAATCAAACACGGGTCCGCACGTGGCAGTACGTGGTGCAAGGGGCCCGCAAGGCCAGCACGGCCCGCACGGCCCAGCACTGGATTTCATGTTTCTCTACGCTTCAAGAAGCGTGCCTCTCTTTCCGACCTGTGCCGCGCCGCACCGAACGGGGTCTGTGCAAACAACTAAACTCGACAAAAGATAGCAATCTCTGTTATGCAAGGATAGCGGCAGGGCTCGCTCGCCAGTGCTGGCGATTTCGATTCGAACCCCCTCGCCGGCCGCTCTGCGCCGCGCCGCCGTGCTGCTCGGCGTGGAAGCCGCCGCGGGGCCATTCCTTTGCTGTCAACCACCGCCTCCTGGCGTCCTGGCCCGCCGAGTGACAATGATGTGTGAGGCGAGCGGGCTGGGCAGGCACAGGCCGGCAAAGAAGGGGGGAGGGGTCAAGCGCTTTGAGCCGCCATTTGAGACATTTCACCGCTCGCCATTTTATGTACCTGGTGACCGCTCTCTTGCGACATTTACACGTTATTTACCCCCCCTCTTCCCCTTGCCTCTGGCCGCACGGCCGCGTGCTAATGGAATGAATGCCCCGCACGCGCACGCCGGCACTACGTTATTGGGGCAGCCACTTGTCAGTGCGCGAGCCGCCAGCAAATACTTCACCGAGTCTTTCGTTGGAAGTGAAATGTGGGGCGGTTCTTGGTTCTTTTACGTTCTTCCCGCCGTTTCTTCTTGTTTTTTTTTTATCCCCGCTGTTGTTGTTTGATTGCGCGACGGTGGCGGGGCGCAGCGGGGCGGTGTGTGTATTGGCGAGCCCTCCGCGGCGGCGCGCTCGTGCGCGTCCTCCAGGGTGCACGCCGAACGGCCTCCACCTTGCTCTTTGATTCCCCTGGCACCGATGAAGCGCTCGGCCCGTCCGGAGCGGAATTGGCTATCGGGGCTCGTCCGTAAACCATGATCCAATTACGCTCGGCGGGGCGGCCAGGCGGTCCACCTGCGGACAGTTACGTGTTTCATGCATGGCAGTGCAGTGCCTGAAAGTGGCGGCCTTTTTGATGTCACGAGTCGAGTGTAGTCGAACACTCTCATCCTTCGATAGACATTTTATTGACAATCATTGACGTTTGTGCACACTAATAGGATTTCGTTAAGAATCTAAACAGATTTGTCAAGACAAAGTTGATAATAATGTTTGTGCACTTAAAATCGATTAGCGGTACACGTGGTGTTAGGGAGGCGGTAAAATCTGTACCATCTTCTATTGGAGGTGAAATCTGGAGCCCGCCAATTACGCACCCTACAAACTGCACGAAAAAGGCGGTACAAAGTATTACCGCCAATTGCGCACCATTTAGACGGTGTGTAAAAGGAGGTGCAAAATACTACCGCCAATCGGGTGTAATAAGTTGGGGAAGAAAAGTACAAAGCAAGAGACGTACATTCCCGTGGCCAACCGGAGGCATCTCGACATCTATTTGATAGGAGTTTAACACTCAAATTTTCATAGCGAGTTGAAATAACTGGTCGAGAGGTGGCTCAGAGTTAAGATTTCAGTTCCATACGGCTGTTCTTCCCCAACATACCCCTAGGTGTGGGACGCAAAAGGCGGTAGAGCTCTACAAAGGCGGTAAAGACGGTTCTGGAAGGGCTGTAATTTTGTACCGCCTTCCCAAAGGCGGTAAAACCTGGACACCGCCAACACACAATTACCGCCAGTAAAAGGTGGAAATATTACCGCCTTTCGATTTAGAGTGTGGAAGAAATAAAAATGTTAAAAAGCTCATTATAGAGTGCACAAGCGTCAATACCTTATAAAACAAAAACTCAGTACGAGTCTGAGAGTGTACAGGACTAGCGGCGCCTGGTCCGCACCCGGATCCAGGTGGGGCTTGCCGGCGCCGCGGATGTGGCACTGCGGACGGACGGACGGACGGACGGACAGACGCCGCGCTGTGATTGGCTGTCCGCGCGACACCTCCAGCGGCCCTCATGAACATGGAGCAGCCGCTGCTATCTTGGCCAGCGTGCCCCGACTTGAGTACCCCGCATGGAACGATCAAGTTGTTGGGCAGAGAGTGCTCCGAGGCGGAAGAAATGCTCCAAGGGCAGAAGCGGAACGAAAATGTCCCGTCAGCGAGGCCCCGGAGGTGAAGTCTCCTTCGCGAGGCAACTCGAGCACCGCGACCACGCGTTGCTGCCCCGGGCGCCGGATTGTTTTCAGTTTTTTTCCCCCTGGCCGGGAGCAAATTCCACAGCGGTGGCGGCAGGAGATGAAAATTAGGGAAGTCCCAGCGTGACGCGCCTGGCGCTCCGCGGTGCCACGGTGGCTGCACGTCCGTCGCTCCTTCGTCACAGCGTCGCCGTTCCTCTGACCTGTTTCGCCCGCCTCGGCCGGCCGGCGTGGCGTCGCGGCGCCCCAGCCACCCGACGCCGCGGCCGCGTCGCGCCGATGGATGGAACACGGCTGGGAATACGGAACCCGAGCCGCGGCCGCGTCGTCGCCGGCGTGCCCGGCCGAACGGCGCATTGTGACGCCACCGATCGCCGCCGCGGGACGCGGAGGCCCTGTCGTGACGGTCGCGTGCCACGCTCGCGGCGCACGCATCACGCATCGGTGTCATAAAACCCGCGCAGCTTTAACTTTTCTCCCGTTTTTACGCCCCTTCCTTGCTGGCGGCGGCACTCTCGCCGTCGTGTGCCAGGTCCTCGCGGCCGGGTGGCAGAGACCTGCGGCACCTCGCCGTCGTGTGCCAGGTCCTCGCGGCCGGGTGGCAGAGACCTGCGGCACCTCGCCGTCGTGTGCCAGGTCCTCGCGGCCGGGTGGCAGAGACCTGCGGCACCTCGCCGTCGGCGACCACCATGCCTCGTGTTTGCTTGAGATTTATTCTTCGCGCTGAATGGGAGAAATGAATGGTAGACCTCCAGTACTGTTCCGCGTGGCCGTTGCGGTCGGCGGATTGGTGGCATTGGTGGGCAGCGAGGACAGCGCTCCGCCTTGCAGTGGGACTGCGGCCAGCCCGTTGTTGTGTTTGTATCGGATCACGACCGCCACCACGGGCAGCGCCGGGCTGCTCGCTGCGGAGACAATACCGACCAATCAGCGTTGACAAACCGAATGGGGCGGTCGGGCCGCGCGGTGCTCGTGACGGGTTCAACGGGACGGAAGGATTCCAGCTTTGTTCCTGTACCTTTCTTTGTTACCAATTTTTTCCCTCCGCAAAAATGGATTTGATTTTGCCGCGCAAGGAAGTGGGCGAGCGAGCAGTGGGCGCGGCCGGCCACCTGCCGTCGTGACGTAAAGCCGGTCCTTTATTGATTGGGCGGGTGGCCCGGCGGCACGCTGTCGCCGCCACGTTTCCCCGCCCGCAGCGCTCAGGTCGGCCGGGTCGCCGTGCAGAGGTTATCACGCCCAGCAGCACGGCGGCAGGCAGGCGCGGTCGTTGGGCAATCACTACTTCCTTCGGCGTGCTGTGCACCGCTGTGTGCACGTGGACGTCGGTCGCCCATCCCGGCCCCGCCCCGCCAGGCTGCCGGGCCGCGGCGGGCCGCGCGCCCATCAGGCAGGCCGCAGCAGGCCGGCCCACACCAGTGACCATAATGTCTTGTGTAAGGCTGGCTGCACGCTGCGGCGCCACTGGCCAGCCGGCCGGGTCCGGGAGCCACGGGAAGTTGACGCTCGATACAGGAGCACAATGACGCTTTGTTTGACGCGGGCGAATCAGTGCGGTCTTGCCCGTCTCGCCGCACAGTGGGAGCGGTGTTGGTTTAGTTCCTGGGATGGCCACCGACCGGCCGGCCAGCCAGCCGGCCCCTCGTGTCGCGGCCGCGTGGTGTCGTCCCATTTTCCGGCACGGCCTTTTTATTATCCTGAGATTTTTTTGATTTTTTTTTTATTTTTTTTTGCGGTCGTGATTGCCATTATTGTCCTTGTCGTGAACGGCTGGCGTCCATTTCCTGTAATGCAAGACGCCTCTCCCAGCGACCAGTAATCGCCGGCCGCGGGGACGGAATGAAAAAAAAAAACATTACCACGTGCTAATTGCAAAAAAAATACCACGTGCGAATTGAAAAAAAAATACCGCGTGCAAATTGAGAACGAATACCAGGTGCGAATTGAAAAAATACCAGGTGTGAACCGAAAAATCTCGCGAAGTCCGACGTAATATCATCTAGCCCAGCGCAAGCCAAGTAACCCCGTAGTCTGGTGTATGCCAAAGACTCAAGTGGTGGCCCCCTCGCCGGCCCGCGTCCGGCCAACGGGTAGAATAGGTACTCGGCGGTGACGGTAAAAGGGTAATAGGTTAAAGGACGGAGAGAGAGCACGGAGGAGAAGAGAAGGAAACACTTTCTCTGCGGCTAGCGGGGCGGGGCGGGGGCTGGTGGAGGGGAGGGCGTCGCAGTGGGGCGTCGGCGTCGCGACGCTGCCTGGCGGCGTGTTGTGTGGTGGCGTGGTACCTTGTAACGGCCATTGTGAATGTCATGCCCAGCGCGCGGCGCAGCCTAGCCGGCACGGCGTCGAGGTGCAGCGAGGCGGCGGCGGCGGCCCCCACCGGCTGGAATATTGTTGTGGTGGGCCCGCCGCCGGGCCGGTGAGACTGGAGGGGCCGGACGGCGGGGCGGGGCGGGGCGGCGCGCCCGGTCGGCCGATTTGCTCATTGTCGACGGGCCGCGCTGCCCGACCGGTCGGCTTCCTCCTCGGCGTGGGCGGACGCCGTCGTCGTGTTTGGTGGCCGCCGTGGCCATGCTCGCGTCCCGCCGCTAAGTAGGGATGTTCGCGTCGCGAAAGTCGTCCGTCGCGAGCGGCACGGCGCACGGGCCCGGCGCAGGGCCCGGGGGCGGCAGCGGGGGCGGCAGCGGTGCGTCTAGCGGCCGCCGCCCCTCGTCGGCGGCCGGTGCCAACTTCTTGCTGGGGAAGGTGGGTGTCATTGTGGTGTCCTCGATTGGAGGACGACAGAAAAGTGCAAGTGCAGTGACTCGTGCCCCCGTGTGTGTGTATGTGTGTGTGTGTGTGCGCGCGCCTCGTGTTCGGTGCCCCGTGTCCACGTGTATGCGGCTCCTGGACGACCATCGGCACCCGCCGGCCTGGCTGGCGCGGGCCTCGTTGTGCCTGCTGCCCGGCCTGCACGGCGCTCGCTGGTCCTGTTACGCACTACGCTCCGCTGGGCGCCCTTACCGTTAGCGCGTTAGCATCCGACTGCCCAATGCTGGCCATGCTAATCGTATGCTGGCGTGCGTGCGAGCGCCCTGCTGCCCGCCAGCCCTGCCTGCCCGCCTTACAGCCAATAGCGACTCTTTTACCGGCCAAGGCCGATCCGTATTGGCAGGTGCGGCGCGTTGGAATCCCCTGTTGGTGCGTCGCCTTTCCCGCCATTTATCACGATATCCCCGCGTCGGCCGTGTCCCTGCTGGCGTGCGGCCCGGGTCGCTCCGGGGCGCTCCCCTCCCAAACGGGGCACCGTTTCTCCCTCATTGCCCCTTGTCTGACAATGAAAGCGGCGCTGACCTAGGACCCCGGCGGGAACCACGGCGGGCACCACGGCGGGCACCACGGCGGGCACCACGGCGGGCACCACGGCGGGCACCACGGCGGGCACCACGGCGGGCACCACGGCGGGCACCACGGCGGGCACCACGGCGGGCACCACGGCGGGCACCACGGCGGGCACCACGGCGGGTACCACGGCGGGCACCACGGCGGGCACCACGGCGGGCACCACGGCGGGCGCCACGCCTCGCCCACGCGGGGAGCACCGCGGGGTACCACCTGCGAGTCATAAAGCACGGTTATCGATTGGCGGATAGCGGCGTGGCGTGGCGACGCGGTGTTGCGTCAAGCCTCCAGCTGGAGTGGCGGGGCGGGGCGGGGCGGGGCGGGGTGAGGCGGGGCGGCCGCGGCGTGCACGCCACTTTGTCTGCTAAGGTGATCGCTTACGCCGCGCCGCGCCCGAAAGGCCCTCTCTCCGTCTTCGTGGTGGAGCCACGCGCGCAATTGGCGGGCCAAAAAAAAAAAGGAGAGAAAAAAAAGCACGTATTGCACACCTTCGCCGGCGGTCTCGCTTACTTTCTTAAAGTAAGTGCCGCCGCGCGCGTGCGCTTTGTGCGCGTGGACGCCCCGCGGTCCCGCCCGACGTTTTTACGGCCGATGGGCTGAGCCTTGGCTTTGCGGCGCTTTGCGGCGCTTTGCGGCGCTTTGCGGCCCACTGTGGTCAGTGGAGCTGAAAATGCGTGTGTCGAAACCCCGCGGGAGTCGCGGAGGCGCAGGCACGCCCATCGAGTGCCAATGCGTCTGACGCCGCCGCGGCGAGGGACGCTTTTTACGTCTTTCTTTCCTACGAGAGCCTCATTACGGTGCCGGAGCGGCAGCCAGCACTCCGGCAGCCAACGGCGGCCGCTGTGCCGCCGCACAGTGGGCCGGAAGACCGGTGGAGTCGGTAAAACTCCCGGACGTGTTTCCGAGCTCTAGAGGCGCTGAATGGGACTCGAACCGAACGTGTGACTCCACCAATAGATAGCTCTCCGAACGAGGAATCCATTGGTGGGGTCGCACGTTCGGTTTGAGTCCTGTTTAACGACTCTAGAGCTCAAAACGCATCTGGGATTTTGATCACCTGACGGGTCTTCTGGCCCACTGTGCGCCGGACACCGCCAGGCGTCAGTGCCACCTCGTCTCAATGGCAGAACTTGGCGTCCGGTCCGAGTTTGCACTGGGTTCCCTGCCTGCCTGCCCGCCTGGCCGGTGTCTATGCCTGTTTGCGGAACCCATCCATCTATCTATCTATCTATCCATCCATCTATGTATCTATCCTTCCGTCCGTCCGCCCGCCTTTATTTCCGCGTCTCTCCTCTTGCCGCGGGCGACTTGGATGCGCCTATCCTGCGTGCCGAGCGCGTTGCATGCACGCCCACGCCGTTGAACGTGGCAGGCGGGGCGGGGCGGGGCGGGGCGGGGCGGGCAGAAACACTGCGTCCGCCGCCCTTCCTCCCGCTTGGCGCCATGGCGCGCCGCGGCGGCGCTTCCCTGTTCCAAATGGCACGCGAGCGCGCGGCGCACAGTGGGTCAGAAGACCGCTGAGGCGGTCCAAAACTCTCGACGCGTTTTGAGCTCCAGAATCGCTAAATGGGACTCGAACCGAACGTGTGACCCCACCAACCGATTGCTCACCGAACGATGAATCCTCTGGTGGGGGGGTCACACGTTCGGTTCGAGTCGTGTTAAGTGACTCTGGCGCTCAAAACGCGTCTAGGGTTTTGGCCGCCTCACCGGTCTTATGACCCACTGCGCCGCGGTGGCGCTATCTCTTGTCAGCGGCCGGAACTGTGTATAGCTGCGCGTACACTCCGCACTGCACTGCGTGGCGCGGCTAGGGACCCTCTCTGTGAGAGATGGGTCAGGCTGGTGGCCTCCAGCCAATCACAGACCTCGGGTGTAAACGGGCCCGACGCCGACCAGATCAGCCATGTGCGAGATTAGGGATCCTCTCTCCGTATGAGAAATTCGGCTACTCTGTTGTTTACGTGATGTGACGCTGCTCGTGCGTTTGGCTTTGTCCAAAAAAACCGTAATTACTGACCAAAAATATAACTTGGTGAGTGTACAACATTCGTCTCCTGGTAATATATTGAAACCGGTGACGCTTGAAGGAAGCGGTTTCCTAGGATACGACCAGTGATGGGAACGAGGATTTCTCATAGCCTAGCCTCTTCCCAGGGACCTCCTCGCCCATTTACACCAGAGGGCCTGTGACGTCAGCTCTGACCGATCTCTCACAGAGAGGGTCCCTAGGCGCGGCGGCCCGCGCAGCAATAAAACACAAATCAAACCGGAGGATGGCGGCACGGCGGCGCTGGAGCGGGCCGCGTAGCGAGAAGGGCGCAATGTGTGTGTGTGTGTTTGTGTGTGTGTGTGTACGTCGTCCCCTTTGTGTGTGTGCGTGTGTAAGTGTACGTCGTCCCCTTTGATACACACACACACGCGCACATCGCACGGTGAAGCACTCACTCCGGGGAGTGACTCGGGTACCGCGCGCGCTGCTTTACAGCGTTACGTGGCCTGTTCATATTGTATTACTGCCCCAGATCCTTCCTCCATAGTAACGGCATCTATCTATCTCTCTCTCTTTCTCTCTCTCTCTCTCTCTCTCTCTCTCTCTCTCTCTCTCTCTCTCTCTCTCTCTCTCTCTCTCTCTCTCTCTCTCTCTCTCTCTCTCTCTCTCTCTCTCTCTCTCGTGGAAGGAGGTATTAATCACCTTCTGATCATACCCATTTTCAATGCGCGTCTGTGTGAGTGTGTAGTAGTCAGTGTGTGTGGGAGTGCTTCAAGTCTGACGTTCCGGTCTTGTTCTTTTTTTGTTGCAGGTGAGTCGAGTGGCGCAGTGTGGCGGTGTCTCCGCTCTCCGCCATGAGCAGGTAGGGCCGACGCCAGAAGACTGGTGCTCACGTCCGTCCCACCGCGCTAAGTACAGTCTTTGGCAGCGAGCTGGCAGGCTCAAATCCGGAGCGAAAAAGAAGAAAATAATGACGGCAGTCCTGGACACCGGGGGCTTGAACCCACGTCCCACGCCCCCGGCCTAATTGTCAATTGTCGCGTCGAGGCGTTCGCCTCAACAATTTGCCGCCACCCTTTGCGCTCAGCTCAAGTGAACCCTCGCAGAAAGGGAGGGAGAGAAAGTAGATCCCGACGGCGGCATAAAAATGACAAAAAGACGCCCCTTTTGCGAACACGCCCTGGGGGCTTACTGCGTTTGTCGCGTGCGAGGCGAGGCGGCCCACAGTGGGTCAGAGGACCGTTGAGGCGGCCAAAATTCTAGATGCGTTTTGCGCTCCAGAGACACTAAATTGGACTCGAATCGAACGTGTGACCCCACCAAAGGACTCCTCGTTTGGAGAGCAATCCATTGGTGGGGTCACACGTGCGATGCGAGTCCCATTTAGTGTCTCTGGAGCGCAAAACGCGTCTAGAATTTTGGCCGCCTCAACGGTCCTCTGACCCACTGTGCGGCCTACCTACAGCAGGGCTCAGCCCACGGTCGGACGGGCTGGTTCGTCGCGCCGTCTCGCTCAGCTCATGGGGTGGTGCGTGCGAGCGGGACGGAGCGCTGAGCGGCCTGCAGGCGTCGGTTGGGCTGTCTACCTGGCGGGGCGGCAGCTCTGCTCCACCTCGTGGCCCGGCTGCCGGGCTGCCTACCGCACGGGCGGCGCCGACGCCTACGCTGTGCACAGTGGTCTGCCTGCCTGCCGGGCTGCCTACCGCACGGGCGGCGCCGACGCCTACGCTGTGCACAAAGGGCTGCCTGCCTGCCAGGCTGCCTACCGCACGGGCGGCGCCGACGCCTACGCTGTGCACAGTGGTCTGCCTACCGCACGGGCGGCGCCGACGCCTACGCTGTGCACAGTGGTCTGCCTGCCCGCCGGGCGGTGCAGTGCTCCAGCTGCCCCGTGCGTTGGGCAACCCATCATGCACGCCGCGGTGTGGGAGGAGGGGGAGCCAAGGCGCCGGCCGGAAGTTCCTCGCAGTTCCTTCTTTCATCAGGGCGTCGCGGCGCCGGAAACAAGCCGTGCCTTACCGGCGGGCGTCAAGTTTTCGCGTCTTCTAGATTTCCGCGGCGGTTTTCCCTCGGGTTTTCCCTCGCCGCGTAATTTCTCCGCGCAGCAAGGCGTGGGCAGCCACTAATGAGACGCGACGCACCGCGCGCCACCTGCAGGCCGAGCGCCGCTCCGTCTCTGTCGCACCCCGGCGGGACGCCGCCCAGTGGGTCAGAAGACCGTTGCGGCGGCCACAATTCTAGACGCGTTTTGGGCTCCAGAGTCGCTAAATGGGACTCGAATCGAACGTGTGACCCCAACAACGGATTCCTCGTTTCGAGAGCAATCCATTGCTGGGGTCACACGTTCGATTCGAGTCCCATTTAGCGACTCTGGAGCCCAAAACGCGTCTAGAATTTTGGCCGCCTCAACGGTCTTCTTACCCACTGTGCGCTGTCCTGCGCTGTGCGAGTGCGACAGTGCGGCCGCCGCGGTCCGCAACCAGCCCGTGCGCTGCTGTGCGGCCATTACGGCAAGAAAACGTGGAACGACGCCAATTACGAGTCGCTCTACGTCGTGTGTCGTCCTCGGCTTCGGCGCCACGCCCTGGACCACGCCGTCCTGGTTGTCGGCGTCGTCGTCGTCGTCGCCGTCGTCGTCGGCGTCGTCGTCGCCGCACGCGCCGCCGAAGCGCATCTCGGCCTGTATCTATTAATGAGAGCACTGGCAGGCCGCTCCGCCGAGTCATGACCATTTCTTGCCGTAAAATGTAACGGCGAGGTGTGCCTTGAATCCTAATCGAGTATGGGGCGAGGCGCTGGCAGCAGGCGCCCCACCCACCCCGTCGTCCGAAATGGACCTCCGCCCGGGGCAGCGCTTTCGTCGCTCTGGCCCTCTCTGTCGCACTCATGGGGCGTCCCGTAGGAGTGCGAGAGAGACAGCACCAGCCTGGCGTGCGCCGGCGGTATGCCGCGGACGCGAGGATCCTCGACGATGGCAGCGGGGGCACGGCGCATGGCCCCCGAGTTTGGTCATCGCCGCGAGTGCGGCACACAGTGGGTCAGAAGACCGTCTAGGCGGCCAAAACCCCGGACAGGTTTTGAGCTTCAGAGTCGCTAAATGGGACTCGAATCGAACGCGTTACCCCACCAATGGATAGGTCTCCAATCGAGGAATCCATCGGTGGGGTCACACGTTCGGTTCGAGTCCCATCTAGCGACTCTGGAGCTCAAAACATGTCAAGACTTTTGGCCGCCTCAACGGTCTTCTGACCCACTGTGCGGCACCCAGTGCAGTGCCCAGGGCTGCGTTTTCGCCCACAGGAAAACAAGAGACTAACCTAACCTAACCAGCGCTGGTCTGGGCGGCAGACTGGCGCTGCTTGGCTCCACGCTGCGGCGCTGTCTCCTGCCTGCAGCGGTGACAAACGCAGTGCCAACTGCGTGGAACGCGAAATGCAGCCAGCTGCCCCAGTCTCTATCGCAGCGCCCAGCGGCTTGTCCCGCCTCGAGACGAAAAGCTTTGGCGCACACTACAACCACCGTTGTGCTGCCTGGCGGAACTACTCGGGAGCAATTCGGCGAGAGGCGATTTCAGCCTCTGGGATGGCCAGGCCGCAATGGCTGCCGCCGCCGCCGCGCTCATCCGGCAGTGTGCACGTCATGGAGTGCAAGCGGCACGTCCACTGCTGTGACTCGGTCCCGTTAACGTGCCGCGCGCGATACTGTGCCGCCTCAAAGGTGGAAAACGAAACGAAGAGCAGTGAATGTAGTGCATGAGGGCAGCGAGTGCCAAAGGCAGCACGGCCAGAGGCAGCCGAGGGGAGTGGCGCGGCGCGGCGCGGCGGGCTGGACGGCGGCGGCGCTGCGTGCATCAGGGCCCGTTGTCCGCGCTGCCCGCTGCGGGCACGGACACAAGGCCGCGTTGCGCTAGGGCGGCGCTAGGGCGGGGCCCTCCTCGCCTCGTGTCTCTGCCAGGTCATCTCCATACTGCCCGGCTCCTTTATTCGCATGCACTCGAAAATGACGCCGGTAACCATGAAGAAGGACCATTTACGTGGAGTAGCAACGGCTAGCGCAAGCTTATGTAGTTACACCCACTGCTACGAAATTCTTTGCTCTAGGACCTACAGTTTTGACGTCTTCGGCCTTCAGAAGGACTAAGGAAAGCCAGTTAGATGTTAGTTTTCCTGATATAATCGCTAAAATCTGCGAAAAAGAGGGAAATAAGCTTGTCCGCATCCATCGAGAAAATGCTAGAGAGAGACAGACATAGTTTGCAAACTATTTACACCTTCTCCGCCGAATGAAGAGCAATTTTGGTCGAGTAAAAGACATAACCCATTATGTTTAGTATAACCGATATTGAAGATGATCTTTTTGATTCGAAATATTCATATTTGGACAAACAGCCTAACCTATTGTCGCTCCCTCCCTCTCTCTCTCTAGCATCTTCTCGATAGCTCCGCCATGACAGGTGCCCGTTGCTACTCCACGTAGATGGTCCTTCCTCATGCGTTGACCGACTGGCCGCCAGGGCCCACTTTGATCCAAATTTTTCATCGCGCGACCGAGACCAGGGAAGGCGGACTGGCGGCGCGGAACGGGACGAGTCGATTCGATGATCTGTCGAGTGACACGAGCCCGACACACAGTGGGCCAGAAGACCGGTGCGAGCGGCCAAGACTCCGCCTGCGCCGGTCATCTGGCCCACTGTGCGACGGGCGCCTGGGGGGCCCTCCAGCGGAGCGCGGCCCTTCCAGCGCGGTGCCAGCGGGGCGCCACGGGGAGCGACGGCGCCGTGGGGATTCCGGACAGTTTTCCCTTTGACATCCGCGGCGTCCGCGGAACATCGTCGGCGACCGGACGACGATGTCTGTCCAAGATTAGCCTGTCCAGCTGTTGGCCGGGCGGCCGAGGCACTGCGCTGGCCGCGCTGGCCGCGCTGGCCGCGCTGCCGGAGAAACGTCTTGCCGCTGACTCGCGGCATGGCGGCCATGATGGCGGCCCCGCCGGCGCGGCGGCACGACGCCGATGGATGCTTAAGTGGTCCGCGGGGAAGCGGTCTGGTGACACGGGAGAAATGTAGCGGCCTGTCCCTGTGACAGCGCCGGGGCCTATGGACACGCAGGCCGCCGGGCGGGGCCGCCGCCGGCCGGGTTACGTCAAGTTCGGCCCGACTGCAGGGTCGTTTCGCGCGTTGCTCGACGTGCTGCTGGCCGCACTGGGGCGCGCTAAGTCGCCGTGTCCGTTTGGTCTCGCTTGGCCTTCCTTTGGTGCCCAACCGCGCCGCGCCGCGCCGCGCCAAGCCCTTGCTGTCTCGGTGCAACGGTGTCGAGGAGCTAATATCCGGCGGGCGGTTCCTCGACCCCCTCAGGGGTCCCCCTGGACCCGCCCGGCCTGCCGCTGAGAGTGAAATTAAAGCCCGTGTCCGCCGCCGCCGCGCCCCGCGCCTGGCTGCGCCGAAGTCTCGTTCGCCGGGAGCAGGCTCGAACCAGCCCACCCCGCAGCCCGTCGAGGGAGTCGAAACGAAACGAAAAGTTATGTTTGCCTTCTGGTTTACGAGCGCTCCACGGCGGAAGGCCCCGTGCGCTTCGCTGTTTCACTGCGCACCACACGCATTATCACTCGCAGCTGATTATTTCTTTTTTCCTGCTTCTTCTGCAACGCACCGGGCTCGCGTGTATTCCTTTTCGTGCGTGAAGTAACGTCTATTTTATTTGTATATTTTCTCCCCGTCGCACACCCCGACGGGACTTTCGTTGCCGGGCGAGCGCACGGCACGCGCGTGTTGCGGCATCCCCCCTCGCGTCACGCCCCGCACGCCCCTGATTCCTTCCTGACTCTCCGTTCTCGTTTTCTCCCGTTTGATCCGTTGCGAGGGCGTGGCTGGGCTGCCCACCCCGGCTGTGGATTAACGCACCCCGCCGGACAATGCTATCAGAGGCTGAGTTTAAGGTCTCTCTCTCTCTCTCTCTCTCTCTCTCTCTCTCTCTCTCTCTCTCTCTCTCTCTCTCTCTCTCTCTCTCTCTCTCTCTCTCAGCTCGATCGCATAGCTGTTATGTGATACTGTTTTGTACTGTTATCGTAGTTTAGTTTGTATTGTAATCTATTTTCAAAATGTTGTTAATGAGAGCGGTGGTGTACCCTCGCGGGACTCTGTTCTGTAGTTCTTTGGTGCAAAACCTTTATAAAAACATTACAATTTCAATGTTTCTCTCTCTCTCTCTCTCTCTCTCTCTCTCTCTCTCTCTCTCTCTCTCTCTCTCTCTCTCTCTCTCTCTCTCTCTCTCCCCCGTGGCCCCGTGGTCCCGGCCGAGCAGCCCATCCGGCCCTTCCTCCACATGTGCGCCTTCCCTTCTCCTTTCCCATTTCCCGAGAGCCTTTCAATTTTTGGTCCTGTTACGGGAATGCGGGCGAGACTGGGCCGGCCCACGCACACCACTTGCGTAGTGGTCGTCCTCTGCCTCGCGTGTGCCGCGCGCAGCACTCTATCGGTCCGAGGCAGAGCACAGTGGGCCAGAAGACCGGCGCAGGCGGCAAAAATTCGGGATGCGTTTTGAGTTCCAGAGTCGCTAACTAGGGCTCGAACCGAAAACGCGATCCCACGCAATGGGTTCCTTGATCGAAGGCAATCCATTGGTGGGGTCACACGTTCGGTTTGAGACCTATTTAGCGACTCTGTAGCTCAAAACACGTCTAGAATTTTGGCCGCCTGCGCCGGTCTTCTGGCCCACTGTGCAGGGGACGTAGGGGATTGGCCGCGAGGGACGCTACTACACGCGAGTCGTGGGAGTTGTTGTGGCAAAGCGCTCTGCGTCTCGTCACGCACGCGAGGACGCCGACGACGACGGCGGTGGCGTCCTCGGCGACCTGCTGGACGCCGCGGCCGGCTGTTTGCGTGCGCGGCGTGGACACGCGGCCCCACTGGCACAGCAGACAGGCTCCGAACAGTACGCGCGTCGCACTCTTTAAAATAATCGGATTTATACCATACCGTCGGATGGCAAAGTCCCATCTTATGGGTATGGGAAACGAAAGTCCTATACGAGATTCGGAGAATTCCAAAACGTTCGTTCTTTTGCGAATGCAGTATGGTAAAAATCCGAACCGGGTAAAGGAATTTGGTTTCCCATACCCGTGTTGGGATTTTTCCCACACTTTTTTCGCAGAAATCCTATAACTTAGTTGCTGTTTTTCCTACAACGCATTGGTAGAAACCTAAAGCGACGTAAAACTGATCTTTAAAACTGACCACACATGGTGTGGTAATTGTTCCACATCCACGTATAGTATAAAACCCACAATGCGTATTGGATTTTCACCATACACGGTGTAGTAATTTTCCCGCACCATCCATCATTATAGTGGAAGCCTCAGAACAGGTATAGGATTTTTGCCACATCGGCGTATGGTGAAATGGCCATGTCTTGTGTGGGAAAATTCCTATATCCATATAGGTTGAATGCGTCCGATACTTTTACAGGATTTCCACCACAAAATTTTTAAGAGTGCTCTCTGTCTCGCGCGTCCCTCTTGGGTGAGAGAGAGAGAGAGAGAGAGAGAGAGAGATAGAGAGAGAGAGGGAGAGGGAGGGAGGGAGGGAGGGAGGGAGGGAGGGAGAGAGAGAGAGAGAGAGAGAGAGAGAGAGAGAGAGAGAGAGAGAGAGAGAGAGAGAGAGAGAGAGAGCGGTGCGTCTGCAGTGCGCGGTGTCGCGGCCAGTCAATCCGGTCCGCCGCATCCGATGGCGCTCCGCTTTGCTGTATACAACGGGGCGGCGGCAAGTAGAGCCCAGCCCCGGCCGGCGTGACGTCGTCTCGTCATCGTCCGAGAACGGGACCTGCAGAACGTGATGCTCTGCATGCGCTGCTGAATGTGCTCAACGACACAAGTGGTCCGCAGGCAGGCGGCCAAAACTCTTGGCTCGTCCTGAGCTCCCGAGTCGCTAAACAGGACTCGAACCGAACGTGCGACCTGACCAATGGATTGCTCTCCGAGCGAGGAATCCTTTAGTGGGGTCACGCGTTCAGTTCGAGTCCTGTTTAGCGACTCTGGAGCTCAAAACGCGTCTTGCGTTTAGACCGCCGGGTCCGGTCCTCTGGCCCACTGCGAGTCGGCTTGGCTGCTGCCCAGTGCATCGGACGCTGCGCCACCCACGGCGAGCGGCCAGCCTCGCGGGGCGAGGGCCCTGGCAGCAGCCGCGCGTTTGCAGGAAAGCGAAGAGCGTCCTGGCCGCGCCGCACCGCGCCACGCCACGCCACGCGCCGCCACCCCGTAGAAAGTCGCTATCAGCTTATCGGGCCGCGCGGCCCTGCAGGCGGATTCCGAGTGGGAGATCTCTCTCTCGCACTCATGGGGCGTCTCGTAAGGGTGCGAGAGAGACAGTCCGACGAGAGCACTGGGCGGAATCCGCCTGCTGCCGCCTCGCACGGACTGGGCTGGCGCGCTGGCGCGCTGGCGCGGCGGAGCGGCGGAGCGGAGCGGCGGGCCCCAGGTGGCGCCGTCCGCACGCAGATTGCGGCGGTGCAGCCGCGCTGACATCACTACTAATTGTTACGACTGCACTGCACACCGGCCAGCCGGCTGCTGGAAGCCCTCGCGTCGCTCCGCCGCTCTCCGTGCCGTAGGCCCGTAGGCCCGTAGGGGTGCGAGAGTCTGCGGGACAGCGCGCCAGTTTATGGGCGACGCCCTTGGCGGCGCTGCGCTTGGCGCGCTGGTGCAGCGGGCGTCGCGGCGCCCCGCCTGCGCGTCGGTTTCGTCAGCAACGTTGCGCGCGCGGGTGCGAGCGCGTGTGTCCACCCACCCGCCCACTCGGCCGCCGACGCGCCGTGAAGGACTGCAGGGCTCAGGATGACGCGTCTGTCACAATCCGCGTGTGAGTGGGTGTCACAAGTTTTCCTCTGACGGGCGTCCTAGCAGGCGCAACCGCACAGTGGGTCAGAAGAGCGTTGAGGCGGCCAAAGCTGCTGAGGCTCGGGGTGTAGTCCTGCCCAAGCCAGCGTTGTCCCGGCCGCGAGCTCGACGCGGTGCTCGGCGCCGCCGACCCACACAACTCAATTAGGCTGCGGCGTGCCCTGGGCGGGCGTGCTCTCGTGGTAACGCCGCGACATGTCACATCGGGGCGTAAATGTCTAGATCATCCCTCGCTCTCCGCTCGCCGCGCCCGGCCTGCTCGCGCCTGCCTGCCTGCCCTCTCCACCGCGGCCTCGCCCCACCTTGCCCCTCCCCGTCGACGCCGCGCGATCTTTCCAGTGGGCAGCGGCGTGGCGGCGTGCAGCGCCTGGAGTGAGTGAAGTGGAGCCGCTAGTTGCCGTTCGCCCGTCGCGCCGCCAGTACCGCGGGCTGGTTCCACCTGCCTGGCCCCGTGAGCCGCCAGAGGCATCCGAGTTCTCCTGCCGCGCCGCGCCCCCGGGACAGTGAGCAGTGCAGTGCTAGTGGCCTTCGCTGCCTTATTCCTAATGTGGATCGCAGCAGCCTGAGGCGCCGCCGCCATGGCCGAGGAGGCGGTGGCAGCGCCACCCGCCCCCGCCCCCGCCCCCGCCACCCCCGAGCACGGCGGGGAGGGGTTGGGGGCGGCGGTGGCCGCAGGGGTGGTCGAGGCGGCCGAGGACGCTGTCGTCATGGAGGCGGGCAAGGAGAAGGGCAAGGACGGCGAGAAGGACTACAAGTACCGCAAGCTGCTGTACCTCTTCAAGTTCGGCAAGAGCACCAAGAAGAGCAAGAAGGAGGCGAAGCATTGCCACACGCTGGGCACGCCCGAGGAGCGGCGCAGCCAGCTGGACCGCGACATGAAGAACAGCTGGGACACGCTGCCCGAGACGCTGCGCAAGCGCAAGCAGCGCGTGTCCAGGGCGCTGCTGTCCGAGTTCATCGACGCGGACGGCCCGGACGGCCCGGACGGCGGCAAGCCCGCGGAGGGCGGCGCCGAGCCCCCGCAGTCCGCGCAGGGCGATGGTCTGGCCGACGAGGACAAGGCGACCGCCGCCGTGGACGACGTGCTGCGCGGGGCGTACTACGACGACGAGGACGACGAGGACGAGGACAGCAAGTCGTCGGCGTCCTCCAGCGCCTCTGAGAAGAACGAGGTGTGCGTGTACCAGGTGCAGGCCAGCAAGGCGGTGGTGACGCGCGCCATGTTCCACCGCCAGGATGAGGACACGAGCCTGCCCGGGTTGCCCGGCCCAGGGTCCCCCGGCCGAGAGTCCCCCGGCCCAGGGTCTCCCGGCCAGAGCGAGACTCAGATCGGCGAGGAGGACGTCTACCAAAAGATTAGCTTCGATGGTGACAAGGGCAGCGAGGGTGGTGAGCGCGCGCTCAACTCTGTTCCAAGACTGAACTCTGTGATGGCCGACCCCTCGGGGCGGCAGGAAGGCGAGGAGATCCCGCTCCGGAAGACTGAAGAGGAGACGCGGGACTCGCCGGGGCCCTGCCCGGCCACCGACCCCGGGACTTCGGAGGCGGCCCCGCCCGCGCTGGAGTCACCCCCCGCCCCCAGTCCCACGCAAACACCCCCGTCTCCGAGCCCGTCGCCGGTTCAGGCTCCTCCTCCCCCGAGTTTCGCGTCGACTCCCCCTACCCCCAACCCGACAGCGCTACCCACAGCCCCTAGTCCGTCGCCGCCGTCCCCCGCCCCCGGCACGACTCTGCCGCCCCCATCGCCGCCCTCGCCCGACGCCACCCAAGAGCAACAGCACGGCAACAATGACTTGACCCCAAAACCCGGGTCCAGCACCTCGTCGCTGGAGGACGCCAACAACTACGCCGACACGGAGTACGCCACGGTGGAGCTGTCGGCCCGCTCGTGCGAGGAGAGCGACACGCCGACCCTCGTCGCGGACGACACGGTGTCTCTGTACTCCCGGCCACAGCCTCGGCCACTGAAGACCCCGGCCCCACCGGCCGGCGAGGCCGAGGCCCAGTCCCACGGCCAGACGCAGGGCCTCGGCTTGGACTCGGAGGCCCTGGCCGCCGTCGATCTGCTGGCCAGGGCCGTGTCCAGCGACAGCCTCCTGGGCGGCTCAGCGTGTGGGTCGGCCTCGGCCTCGGGGTCGCAGTGCTCGCCGGCCAACAGCCACTCGTCGCTGGACAACATGAAACTCCACGAAGACGACTCCGGCACCGACGTCAACAACCCGTCGTCGTCGTCGTCCTCGAGCGCAGCGTCGTCGTGCGCAGGGGACGCTGCGGCGTCCGGGGAGTGCGGCGAGTACGAGGACGTGACGCCCGTGGACGCGAAGCCCGCCGAGGCCAAGCTCGAGCCGCACGTGTACGAGGCCATGGTGCCTAAGGTGGTGGCCGAGGCCAAGCAGGCTGACGCCAAGGAGAAGAGCCCCGTGTACTCGGCGGTAGGCAAGCAGGCCGGCAAGCCGCCGGCACCCGGAGCACAGCCCCTGCCCGGCATGTACAGCGACGTCAAGGACTCCGGTGCGGGGACGCCGCAGTTCCTGCTCGAGGCGCTGTCGAAGCGCGCCGCGGCCCAGCAGGCCAAAGACAAGCAGGACGACGAGCACTACAC
>CM060090.1:1021624-1079124 GCA_030522485.1 Stenchaetothrips biformis
CACGCCGCACAGTAGGCCGCACGGGGCGCCGCACTTGACGCGGAGGGCCGAGCCGCTGGTTGCGACACCGGCCCCGTCCGGAGCCTCCTCGTCGGGCTGCTAGAGCGGCCGGAGCGCTGGAGCCTGGAACCCGGAGGCCTTGCGGCGTATCGCACCGCTTTCGCTGTTGGCCGCGTCCATGCGGGCAATGCGGTGTAGGAGGTCACGCCCCGCATGGCACGCGCTTCGTACCCAAGAAAAAAAAATCGGCCCTTAAAAAAAAAAAAAAAAACGACGTTGCGTTTTGAAGTTGCAGTAGAAGAGAGGGCTTCTTGGCGGCGGTTTGCGCTGCTGGCGTAAGCGCGAGGTGTCCGGCGTGGGAACAGTGGGCGGCACGATCGGAGGGCCCCGCCGCGGCCCCTGCCTCACTTTACGACCGCGTATTCTGCAACAAGGAGCCCCGGCCGCGGGTAAAGACTGACGCGCCGCAGGCGGGGCTCAGGCTGGGCTGACAGTCAGAGGGGGGGGGAGGGAAGGGGGCGGCCCGGCGAGGTGGAAGTGCGCTAAAGCAGTCGAGGCGGCGGGACGCTGAGGAACGACGCGACGCCGGTCGGCTAGGAACGCGAAGCCCGCGGCCGCCACGACCTGGTCCAGCTTAGCTTGGACTTCACGGGGCACAAAAAAAACGGGGAAAATAAAATTATAAACGATTACAAGTATTTGTTTTGTTTATATTGCCTGTGGCCTGTTGCGGTTCTCACTAAGTCAACATCTCAAAAAAAATAAAAAAAAAAAAAAAAATGACAAATTTTTATGAATTTGAAGATTTTTTTTTACTGTGGCGTGCGTTGTGGGAACTCTGTGGACGCGACGGATCTTGCGACGGATGGACAAGCTTTCGTGCGGCTTATTCAATTCCGCCAACGAGGGAGAAGGGGAGGGAGGGAGGGGGCATTGCAGCAAACAGCAGCGCCCTGGCCGCCTCTGCAGAGGGGCGGTGTTGAAAGCAGCATCACACGCTGCTCTGGCTTTTGCTACCAACATTTAATTTCTCCCTCTAAACTTAATGAATGCTAATGAATTCAGCGCGCAGTGTCGAAAGGGGACGGAGCGGACCGCCGCCCTCCGCCGCGCCACGAATCAGCGGAAAAGTAAAACCAGAAAAACGCAGAAGAAAGGCGCATTGAGGAGCATGTCGCGCCGGTCCGCTGGCGCCAGGATGGGCACTGATTCCGCTCCGTCTCTCGCGCCGCGCGGCCCGCCCCACGAGTGCGAGCGAGACAGAGCGACCAAAGCGGTGTCTTATTCCCAAAACGCGCACTAATGAGACCTAGAGCTACTTTTCCCGGGGTGCCGGCTGCGGTGCTGCAGCCGCGGCTTTGCCCATCCCCCCCCCCACCCAGAAAAAATGATTTCTTGAATCAAGTAAAATTTACTTGATGCAAGTTATTTTTCGCATTAATGTGCCTAGGTAAAATTCTGCTTTGAGTTAAGTAGAAATATTCTTGATATGGCTAGAGTCGAATGAATGCAAAGCCTAATTAGTATTGATCTGACACTCAGTTTAGCTTGAATCAAGAAGTTTCAATCAAGAAAAATAATTTACGTGATTCAAGAAATTCTTTTTCCTGGGTGCACCCTCCCTTTCCCCTCGCCGTTAACGCGCGATTCCCAAACAAACCGTTTGGATGCGGAGCGACGCCGCGGCAGAGAGGCGGCCGCTCCCTTGGCCGCTCCCTTGGCCTCCCCGACCGCGGTGCAGCGGCGAGGGCGGCGAGGGCGGCGAGCCCCTGGCCGCGACCCCTCGGAAGCGAACGGGGTTAACTGGACTGTTTGCAGGCGGCGAGGCGGCGTTCAAGGTCACCGCAAAACCGACCGCCGCCGCCGCACAGAGTACACTGTCCGTCCGCCCGTTGTCTGAACAAGCTTCCTTCCGACCGCCGCCGCCGCACAGAGCACACTGTCCGTCCGCCCGTTGTCTGAACGAGCTTCCTTCCGAACGTTGGCGTCGTCCGATTGCCTCCGAGGAAGGCGGTGCTCGAGAAGTTGCGGGCGGGAGGCGGGCAGGCCGACTGGAGGCGCTACCGCTTTCCGCGGCAAGGCACCGTGAACCGCGGCCCGGGAAAGTTATGCAAGCGAGAGCCGAGCGATAAGCATCTCTCTGTCTCTCTCTCTCTCTGTCTCTGTCTCTCTCTCTCTCTCTCTCTCTCTCTCTCTCTCTCTCTCTCTCTCTCTCTCTCTCTCTCTCTCTCTCTCTCTCTCTCTCTCTCTCTCTCTCTCTCTCTCTCTGTCTCTCTCTCTCTCTCTCTCTCTCTCTCTCTCTCTCTCTCTCTCTCTCTCTCTCTCTCTCTCTCTCTCTCTCTCTCTCTCTCTCTCTCTCTCTCTCTCTCTCGCCGACCCCGCCTGTGGGACCCGTTCGCGCATTCAATCTTTCTTCGGCGCCTCTCGCCCATTCATTCGCTAATCGCTTCGCCACTGGGCCGTTTGAACTTCCACGACGGTCGGCGCTGGCGCGGCCGGAGCGCCTGACGGACCGAGGGTAGGCCACCCGCGGCGAGCCCTGTCCGGCGGGCGTGCCTACGCCGCCCCTTCCGCCGCCTCGCCTCGCCGCCACGCACAGTGGGCCAGAAGCAGACGAGGCGAACTGCCGTGTTAAGAAGGCGAAGGCGCTGCGCAAGTGTGGTGCGGGTTGCCTTAATACCCCTCTGCATGTGACGTCAGTACCCAACCGCTCACCCGGCCAACGACGTGGATGGAAACATCGGAGACCTAGAGAGTTCCTAAATTTTCGTTATGTTTTAGCGTAACTACGAAAATTTTATTGGGCGTTCAACCTGGTTCAACCCCAGAGACGCGTGACTTACTGACAGTCCTCCGAGTTCAATGACATCATGCCATTCACAGGTCACAGTTCACTGTTTCTGATCGTCATGTTAGTATTGAACACGTGGACAGGTGCCAGGTGCTGAGCCTTCTAACCTTGCAAATATGTATTGGGTATGGTATATAAATCTTTATTCAATTTGCCTCTTCACGACTGCTCTTCTCGCTTCAACGCGCAACTACTTTTACCCAGTCTGAAGCAAAGCCTAGGTAAACTCACAGAATTTGAGGTGTTCGGAAACTGAGCTCTGATGTCGCCCGCCTATCACTGTCGCTGGCTGCTACCTGTCATGGCTGTCACGAAAATATTCGACACCAGTATAGCCAACCTACAATTTTTACATTTCACACTGACAGTTAGATTTCATTACAAATTTACTGTATCGGAAGTAGTGCTCGATTCGAAATGAATAGTCTAGCCTACCCCAGCAAATTTTTACTTATTGAATAATAAATTGACTGATAAAACTGACTTCTTCACGCTTCACACAAAGTAATTGCCATCACGTTGGCCCGGAGAGCGGTTGGGTACAGGCGAACAACAACAGCAAAAACAACAACTAAACCGCGTTAGATCCCTACCCAGTTCGCCCCCTTCGGTTTCTGACCGCATTCACCAGTCTCCTGGCCCACTGTGCGGACGCCTCCCTCTCGAGGCGTGGCCAATCGGCCGCGAGAGCCAAGTTTGCAAAACGGCACCGCCCGTGCCGTCCTTGATGCCGTCGAGGTGAAATGGAGTCCATTTAATTCGCGGCTCGAACCTGACCCAGGGGCTCCTGGGGCGCGTCCCACCACGAGGAGACGGATGGCTCCGTTTCTTGCGCTGCCCCGCCTGCCGCGGCTTCACGGTAAAAACGGTTCCCGGTTTTCCCAGGAAGCCTGTAGAAAAGACATAGGGATTTCCAGGGAGTTCCTGGGAAAACCAAGAACCGTTTTTACTGTGTTGCTTTGCCGCCGTCCGCTTGCCGCTCGGCGTCCCACAGTGGGTCAGAAGACCGTTGAGGCGGCCAAAATTCTAGACTCGTTTCGAGCTCCAGAGTCGCCAAATGGGACTCCAATCGAACGTGTGACCCCACCAATGGATTCATCGTTGGGAGATCAATCCATTGGTGGGGTCACACGTTCGATTCGAGTCCCATTTAGCGACTCTGCAGCTCAAAACGTGTCCGGGATTTTGGCCGCCTCAACGGTCCTCTGACCCACTGTGCGTCCTCCCCCCCCCGCCTTGCCCTCCCTTTGCCGTCTCGCCCCGCCGGCGGCCTATCAGGCCCCGCCGAAAAGCAGGCGAGAAGCTATTTGAAAGTGAATTGGTGCGGAGTTATTTCCAACTTTTTCCTGGCCGTCGCCCTCCTCGCCTCGTCCGTGCGCCACTTGGGCGTGTTGCGTTGCGTTGCGTGCGGACGGACGGGCACGCGCCGGCCCGCCCCGGCGGTGTGGGGCGGCGCCGCGGCGCGGTGAGAGCGGATCGGCTCACGGGCATTCCTCTGTATCAGTCGAGGCGTGTCATGGGTTTGCCTATCGTCGGCGCTTTGAGTTATGACGCACGAGAATTTTACTCCTTTATTCTTTTTCCAAACTGCTGCACGCGTTTTACGCTATCAAGGACGATGCCGACGTGGTGCTCGCTGTGTAGGAACGACGGCTGCGAAGATGATGTTGACCGCCAGTCACTGTCGCAGGAGCCCCACACGGACACACCGCCGACTCGGCGCGGGCAACGGGGCCTCGGTAGCGCCGGGCAGCGCCGTCAGGCCGTCCGTCGGGGCCAAAACGGCCGGACTGTTTTCTCTTCGTGTCCAGCCGCCGTTCGACGAGCTCTTTGCCGGGACGGCACGGCGGCTCTTGACCCTCCCGCCCGGCGGCACGTCGTCGTCGAGGAACGAACGTAACCGCCTGCACGCCGTCGCCGTGTTCATTAAGTGGCGGTCCTAATTATTCAGACATGGCTGCCATTCCCTCGCCGTGCGCGCCGCGCCCCGCACGGACACGATGAGGCGCAGTGGGCACGTCGTCCCTTATTATTGAGAGTGGTCAGTCGGCCTGGGGCTGCTGTGGCCTGGAAACCCAGCTTGTGTGGAGCATGTCCCTCTCGAGCGCCCCGAAGCACAGTGCGCCAGAAGACCGGCGAGGCGGCCAAATCTCTAGACGCGTTTTGAGCTCTAGAGAGTCGCTAAATGAGACTCGAACCGAACGTGTGACACCACAAATCGATTGCTCTCCGAACGAGGAACCCATTGGTGGGGTCACACGTTTGATCCGAGTCCTGTTAACCGACTCTGGAGCTCAAAGAGCGTCTAGAGGGTTGGCCGCCTCCACCGGTCTTCTGGCCCACTGTGCGATGGTCTTGGTGGCTGGCTGGCCCTAACCCCTAACCCGGGCGAGCGGCGCGGCCACGGCGCGCTATTGTTGTCTCGGGGAGGCGCGGCGGCTGTCCAGCCGGGGATGCTAAGTCGAGGCGACGCGGCAGCACAAGGCCCCTTGCTTTGTCCCCGGGCCGCGTCGCGCGCGGCTTAAGGCGCCCGAGCCACGCGAGGTTAAAGCCCTCACTGTCGCCGGCCCTTGATTCATGGCGAGCTGGCGGTCTGGGGTGCTCGCCGGGGCCTCGAGATAATGCCGCCGCTCGCTATTTGGACTCTCGTTTTCGGCGCCAGTTTCGCCAGCATGGGCCGGCGGCGGCAGCGGAAAAGTGTTGAAAGTGCGGCAACGGTGGCTGCCTTTCGGCGATGATCGGCGCGTCAATTTCATTTTCATCCTCTGTTGCGTGCCGCGGTCCCACTGGGTGCCTCCTCGTGGGCGCCGGGGGCAGGCCCGCCGGCCACTGGGGGAGGGGCTCGGGGAGGGGGGGAGGCAGCGCGAGAAGGCCGTATGTAGCGGGGTGGCGGCGCCAGATGCGCGGCTTTGCATGGATGGCGGCCGCCCTGGAGTGGCGGTGGCGGGGCTCCTTGTGGCTGGCGGTGGGCGTGGCGGGCGTCGCGTCTCGCGTCGACGACGGCACGCGCTGTGGAAACATCAGACGCCACTTAGCGAGCGCCGCGCCCCGCCGCGCCCCGCCCCGCCGCGCCGCGCCCCGCCCCGCCGCGCCCCGCCGCGCCCCTAGGCCGCTGCTGCCACCGCCGCTTTTGCCGCGCGCCATGTGTCGTGCTTCGAACCTCAAGTACGCTCGGCGGTGCGCGCGGTTCGCCCAAGTTTGTGACGGTGACGAAGTGCGCGCCCCGCCCCACCCCGCCCCGCCCCGCCCTAGTGCGCACGCTTGAGTTTATCCTTCCGGTCGTGCGCAGACGAGCCTGGCCGCCCGGTCGGTCCATTATGGCAGGTCGACGGGCTGCAGAGCGCCGCTTCCGCCCCGCGATCCCCTCCCGGTCGATCCCGCGTCGCCGTGTCGCTGAAACCCGAGCTTCCGCCGCCATAACTGTACGGCCCTGGTGACCGGTGCAACAACGCCGTCCCGGCAACACGGCGGCGCACAAGTACAAGTGGGGCGCGCGCGTGCCCACCGCCTGTGACCTGTACAGTGCTCATCGTTGGTCCGGCCTTTATTTTTGTCCGACCTGACCGAATGTCACATTCCCGTGAATCGGCCGAAAATTTTGTCCGACCTTGTGTTGTGAAGCGGTCCGACCCAGGCAGGGTCTGCTGCAGGGAGAGACTGCTCAGTGGGTCAGAAGACCGTTGAGGCGGCCAAAATTCTCGACGCGTTTAGAGCTCCAGAGTCGCTAAGTGGGACTCCAATCAAACGTGTGACCCCACCAATGGATTCATCGTTGGGAGAGCAATCCATTGGTGGAGTCACACGTTCGATTCGAGTCCCATTTAGCGACTCTGCAGCTCAAAACGCGTCGAGAATTTTGGCCACCTCAACGGTCTTCTGACCCACTGTGGGCTGGCGCGGCGGCCGTCCCGGACACCACCGCGGAGACCGGCCGGCGCCGTAACGATGCTTGTTGTAAACTTTCCCGGCGATGACGCCCCGTAATGGCGAGCCAGAGAGATGCGCGCGGCGAGCAGCCGGACTGTGCCACATAGCGCACTGCACTGGACAACTTGCTGTGCGACTTGCCCGGAATCCGTCGGCCGGAGCCCGGAGAAGTGGTTCGGGGCGGGCAGCGCTGTCAATTACTAGAGCCGCCTGCCTTGTACGGCGCGGCGGAGCCCGTCCGCCCGGCCCCGTTTGAATTTGCTTCCGATGCTGACCGGCCGTGTGGGCTCGCTTGGCGGCGGCGAGGCGAGACGCACGGCGCGCACCCCGCCGGGGCCGCGGCGCGTCGCAGCGCGTCGCCGGGGCGGTGACGGTTTCTCCTCTATCCAGGACGCGCCGCTCTTGACACTTACCTCTTCGGACGAGTGCGAAATAAAGATGGGCCCCGACGCTTCTTCGCTTATGGCCCAGTTTGGGCGGCGCGCAGCCCCCTACTAACGCGGCCCGGCAGGGCTCGCCGTGATTGATTGGGGCCGCCGTTACCCGGCCCGGCGGGATACCGCCGCCTCGGTCGACACCTCGGCAGCCCGGGCCGGGGTGTTTAATTTTAACGGCCGGCCCGAATCTCTTGCCGCGCACGTCCGTCAGTCTCTCGTTACGAGTGGGCCGGCTTGAGCGAATCGACACGGTTTTGGTTTCTCGTTTGGAGAAGTCGTGCCACTCCACTCGCTGCGCCGAGGGGTCCACCAGTCTGGTAATCCTGTGCACACTTAGGTCCGGTAATCATTGGTAATCACATGCCAAAACTGGATATTTTCGCGGGTTTTATCGGCTTTTAGGGGTTCTTCTGAAGAAAATAGGCAAACAATGCTCCTTGCTGGCAAAAATTATAGTTTTTTGAGATTTTTTTGTAGGTAATCACTGGTAATCGGTAATCCTGTGTACACTCCTGAGCTGGGTGGTGGACCCCTCGTGCTGCGCCGTGCCCGAGGGGCTACCCACTCAGGGAATCATGTGTATACTCAACCTGGGAATCATTCGATTTTTTTTCGAAATTATATTGAAAATCCTAAAACACTAAGGAACAAGGGAATTTCTTTTAAAATCCTCACTTTTTTCGTGGGATTTGTTCAGGAATCGTGGGAATCCGGTGTACGCCAAAGTAAGAAGTGGGTAACCCCTCGGCCGTGCCTCCACGACCGCCGCGGTGCACTCGTTCACGTCCGTGGTGTTGCGTGCCTCCGGACCGCAGACTGCCGTTGCTGACGTCCCCCTCTTGTTGTTGTTGCAGCGGAGCGGGCGACTGGAGTCCTTCCAGCCGGACCACCGCAAGCAGTCCATGGACGGGTGGACGGGGCGCGTGGCACCGCCGCCCCAGCCGCCGCACCAGGCCCAGCCGCAGCAGCATGGCCCCGCCTCCATGCCGCCCGCCAACGGCCACCCCGTCAACGGCCACGGCCACCACAACGGCCACCTCAACGGGCACGCCGTCAACGGGCACTCCAACGGGCCCAGCTCGCTGCCGTCGCCGCTGTCCGAGCACGGCGCCGGCCAAGGCGTCGGCCAGGGCGCCCAGGTGCACGACGGCAAGCACTCGCTGCTGCAGTTCGCCATCCACCACTTCCGCCAGAGCCCAGAGAAGTGAGTGTGCACACAGATTATTTCTCCTCTCGACAAGACCCTTTGGTGTCTTGCAGCGCAAATGTTTACGCCGTTCGGCTAGCCGCGTTGAGACCAAACCGTAAAGCTCTTTGTTTACCTTTCAGGTTTGAGATGCTCAAGACTGCAGACGGCTCCATCAGCGGCTCGCTGGACGTCATCGAGAGCCTCAAGAACAACAAGAAGAACAAGGGCAAGAGCAAAGGCAACAAGGAGAACGAATGGACGTGGAAGGAGCAGGTACGGAGGACCCAACCGATCATCCAATGAAACCCGGCGCGCGAATGTAAACCAACACGAATCACAATGTTTTTCGTTGCACAGGTGGACCTGGTCAAGTTTTCGCCGCGGCCCATCGAGCAGTCCTTGCTGCGCCTGGAGCCGGACGAGGTCAGCGAGCTGGCCGTCGAGTGCTTCGTGTGCGTGATGCGGTACATGGGCGACCTGCCCATGACCACGGACGTCACCGAGGTCAAGTGCGTCTACACCGTGCTGATGGTAAGGAGGGAACGCTATCCTGCGCTCGCGGGCCGGCCGTGGGCAGGGCAACGCGTGCTCCATTTCCGCCTCGATGTAGCGGAACCACGTCATTTGCGGCCGGACGACACACAGAGGGCCAGAAGACGGCCCAGGCGGCCAAAACTCTAGACGCGTTTTGACCTCCAGAGTCGCTAAATAGGACTCGAACCGAACGTGTGACCCCACCAATGGATTCCTCGTTCGGAGAGCAATCCATTGGTGGGTCACACGTTTGGTTCGAGTCCTATTTAGCGACTCTGGTGCTCGAAACGCGTCTAGAGGTTTGGCCGCCTGCGCCGTCTTTTGGCCCACTGTGCGGCACGGCTAGCGTCACATTGGAGGGGTGGGGGTGCAGGCAGACGGTTTTGCCTCCAACAGGGTGGGGGTGGGGTTCCACTTTGGCTGAGCCCATCTCCCTCCCGAATGCTTCATGAGCTGCATAACTGCCGCCGGCCTTACGACGACGGGGTTGATGGTGCATGGGGTCTTGCGCCGCCCGCCTCGCCCGGCCACAGTGGGTCAGAAGACCGTTTAGGCGGCCAAAATTCTAGACGCGTTTTGAGCTCCAGAGTCGCTAAATGGGACTTGAATGGAGCGTGTGACCCCACCGATGGATTCCTCGTGTGGAGAGCAATCCATTGGTGGGATCACACGTTCGATTCGAGTCCCATTTAGCGACTCTGGAGCTCAAAACGCGTCTAGAATTTTGGCCGCCTCCACGGTCTTCTGACCTACTGTGCCGGCCCACCCTCGCAGCACGGCCCCGCGGCCTCATCTATAAAGCACGTAGTCGTTTTGACTTGGGGGGGGGGGGAATTGAAACGGGTGCTGCGAGGCGGAAGGGGCGGCGCGGCTTTGTCAGGGTCGGGACGGCAGCAGTAGCGCAAGTCCTTGCACCACCGCGGGGGCTGGCAGGCTGAACAGTGCCTCGTCGGTCCGTCTCTCTCGCCCCGACGGGCCGCCCTGAGCGAGGGGGAGACTGGAAGTGGCCGAGGCGACGCCGTAGCGGCTGAGCTGACAACGACGAGAGAGGAGGGGAACGTGTGCCGCTGCCGGGATGCGAACCGTTGACAGTGATGAAGCGACGCGCTGGCGACGCCGGACGCGGCCAATCTTGCCGTTCTGTTCTCACCGTTGTATCTGCGAGGCTTCGCTGTTGGCGATAAAAAAAAGGGAGAAAAGAGCAACCTACGCGCTGTCTCGGGGGGGAGGCTCGGGGGGGATTCCCAGTGGTGGACACGCGATGTAGTTGGCGTTGTTCGGGCTCGCGCCGTAAAGGGTGGCAGGGACGCTGCCCTCTGGTTGGCGCGCTTCGATTCACTCGGCCAGACTGTCAGTGTCGAGACGAGATGTCCAGCAGGATCACTGGCGGTGCTGTCGGGGGGAATAAAGCCAGTGGAATGGGCCGGCTCTTCGCTCGGGCCCTGGCGGGGCGGGGCGGGGCGGGGCGGGGCGGGGCGGGCGGAGTCCCTCTAGAGATTGCTCCACTCGTGTTTGGTGGCGACGCCCCCCCAAGGGGAACGGCCAGGGGGTGGTTTGTTCCGTTTATTCTCTTCCAGTCTTCGGACCTCGTTTGGATTTGGTTTTGCTCGTCGCAGCCAGTGAAATCTGTGGGGTCGGCGACACCCACCAGGATAAAAAGGGGAAAGACGTTTCGTTTCATGGACACCCCTTCGTCGGTTTTGCTGCAGCACTGCCACAAGCACGAGGCCCTCCGCGACGAGGTGTACTGCCACCTGATGAAGCAGACGACCAACAACAAGTCGCAGCAGCCCGAGTCGTGCCAGCGCGGCTGGCGGCTCTTCTCCATCGTGGCGGCCTACTTCGCCTGCTCGGACACGCTCAAGCCCTACCTCTTCAAGTACCTGGAGACGGCGGCCTACGACAAGCGGCGCGCCTATCACGGTGAGTCCATGACCCCCGCCAGGCTGCCGGCGTGGCGGCGCTGCCGTCCAGCAGCCCACGCTGCCCAGCGGCAGACGGGGGGAAGAGAGAGAGATTTCATTTCCGCCGCGTGGGCGTGCGCTGACGGCGGCGGGGCGCGACAGTCTGCCTCAAAGGACTTGTTCCTCTCGGCGGCAGAAAAGTTTGCGCGGCTCTGCACAGGGCGGCCCGGATGCGAGAGCCGCGCCAGGGCCAGCTGGTGGTGGCTTTCCGGGGTTTTAACTCCTCATCAGCTGTCTCTCTCTGTCTCTCTCTCGGTCTTGTTGCTCTTCCTCCCTCCATCCGGCCGGAGAGGCGGCGGAGGGCCGCGCCTTGTTCTGGCGGGAAGTGCGGGTAATCGCCCGCCAGGCCCTGCCTGGGTCGATAACGACGCCGGTCTCGTTGTTGCAGGCACGGCCATGGTGTGCCTCCAGAACCTGCGCAAGACGTTCAAGTACGGCGGCCGCAAGAACGTGCCCAGCGTGGAGGAGATCACGGCCATCAGCGCGGGCCGCAACTCCAAGCGCCAGATGTACCGGCTGCCCGGCGGCACCGAGCGCGTCGTCAACACGCGCTCCACCACCGTGGTGCAGGACGTCATCGAGGAGATCTGCGGCGTCATCAACGTGGCGTCGCCGCAGGAGATGGAGGAGTTCTCGCTGTACTGCATCGTGGAGGGCGACACCTTCACCATGCCGCTGGCGCGCGAGGAGTACATCCTGGACGTGACGACGGAGCTGCACAAGAACCAGCAGGTGTTCTACCTCATCTTCTGCCGCTCCGTCTGGCACTTCCCCCTGCGCCTCGACTCGCACCTGTACGTCGAGGTCGTCTTCAACCAGATCGCGCCCGACTACCTGGAGGGCCTGCTGCTGGTCATGCCCGGCGAGACCCTGCAGCAAGACACCATCGTAAGTAGCGCCTCGGGTGAGGAATAGGTCGCCGCCGGTACTCGAACCCCTGCTCACCTTGTTTCTTCCGCCTGACAGTACGAGATCGCCAAGATGGCGGCGCTGCTGCACCGCGCCGCGGACATGGCGCACGTGCCCGCCATGAAGGAGACCAAGTTCCTGCTGCCCAAGCCCGCGCTGACGGTGCGCGACATCAAGCCGGCTCAGTGGGTGAACATGGTGCAGAGCAGCTGGGCCGACGTGCAGGGCCTGGAGACCATCCAGGCCAAGGCGCAGGTCTTGGGTGAGTGCACGCATGTCATGCTATGCCTCCTGAAGGCCCCCGCGATGCATCCGCGCTGACGCCCGCCTCCTCCCGCAGAGATGCTGAGCCGGTGGCCGCTGTTCGGCTCCAGCTTCTTCGCCGTGAAGCGCGTGTCCGACCCCAAGGAGCGCGCCGACCACATCCTGGCGCTCAACCGCCACGGAGTGCACTTCATCGACATCGTGACCCACGTGAGTACCACCACCCTGTCCTGCGCCGTGCCACCCTGACGGCCCGGACCGTGTCCTGACCGAAGTGATTATTGACACGCAGCGCTTATGTAATAGGGTTCTCCGCTCTCCCCGCAGAGCGGAAGCTGAAGAACAAAAATCCTTCCATTCCGGAAGTCGCTCAGCGGCGGCTGAGAGCCGGTATGAGATATGTATGGTGCGTTTCAGAGTGCGGTAATGGCGGTGTTGGAGGCGCTGCACTCTGGAACGCGCCATATATTTCTCATACTGGCTCTCAGCCGCCGCTGAGCGACTTCCGGCATGGAAGGATTTTTGTTCTTCGGCTTCCGCTCTGTGGGGAGAGCGGAGTACCCTATAGAAACACGCTTGCGTACACGCAGCGCGCAAATAACGCCAGTTTTTCTTATGTACACGCTGGAAAAGCTTTTCCTACGTGTGTATAATAAAAAATGGCGTTATTTGCACGCCGCGTTTCTCCAACAGGCAAAATATTATTTACACTTGGCGTTCCTTTCCGCAGGAGACGCTGCTCCACCACCCGTTCTCCGAGGTGATTTCCACCCGCAAGGTCAAGTCCGAGGACGGCACCCTGTTCCTGGACATGAAGTGCGGCAACCTGATGCAGCAGAGGATCACCCGGCTGCAGACGGACCAGGCACACGAGATCTCGCGCCTCATCAGGCAGTACATCACCTTGCAGCAGCGGGTGCGGACCTAGGCCGTGCCGCTGCCTGGCCGCCGCCCCGCGCCACGTCAACTCGAGTCATGAGCTATTCTGGTCACTGAGTGTAGTTGTGTACGTGTTTTGTATTTGTGACACTTTGTTTGAGACTCTGTTGTTACGTAAGGTTCGATTTTAAGTTTCTTCGTTTCCCAAAACGAACTATCTTTTTACAGTTATAACTCTTAGTGTATAGTTGAGCGGGTGATAATTCAGCCCAGCTACATACTGCCGTTATACAAAAAATAAATGTACTTTTCAGAAGAAGACGGAATGTTAATAATTAAATGCGACTTTGGTGCTGCATTTTAAATTAATATGGTATCAATTTGTGATTTTATGTTTGGCCATCATATTTGGCCTGGCCATCATGTATATTATTTTTACCCTTAGGCTTAGGTTCTGGTTTCCAGAGTATTTTTTTTTTTAAAGCAACGAAAAGTCATTGAGTGTATCAAGAGATCTGATAGAGTAATGAAGAAGTGTGGATGGAATTAGTTGTTAATGTGTGTCATGATGAAACTGAAAACCACAGTTTGTCTTTCAATTATTTTTTGACAATTGAAGCTTCTATTGTTATCTAGGAGGATATCAGATTACTTACCTTAAGTTAGAGTAAAGGCTGCCTCCTCCAAATGTGCTCAAGTTAATGTTTTTGACCATCATAGTATTAACAATTCTAATGTACATATGTATTTTTAACATGTACTATCTATATAATTTAATCTTATAACTCTTATGCTTAATTATTTTGAAATGTTTGACATTTTGATGACTGTAATGTTATGTAATATTTTTTTGTAAATCAGGATCAGATTTTTAAGAGGCCAAAATGTATTATTTATTACCGATTCATTGCTTTTATCAATTCCTAATCAAACATTGGTCTAGTTTGTTTATGGAAAAATATTTTTCACTGGCCAACCACTGTGTCAGTCTTTAAGAAGAGTCTGCTAGTGATACATTCCAGATGATGAGAGATTATATTTATTTCCTGTTGTATTTACTTCAAAGTTATACGTTCAGATCAAAGGATTGTTGCATTTATATTTTTCTGTATCCTTTTAATTCTATTTTTGTGTTCATCAGAGGATCTTGATGATTTAAATGAAATCAGTCCGGATGTTTTAAATATTTTATATAAAAGTTATGGAGCTCTATATTTTGTTTGTTACAAGAGGCGTCCAATGGTGATTTAAAGTAAATCAACAATGCATTGTATGAATCATGTTTTACAATAAACTTGTATATTTTACCACAAACGTGTCTCATTCCTACTCGACATTCGCCCTTAGCACGTCCGTCCTCTGTGCTCCCGGTCGGCAGGACGCATCCATGCTGGCACCACTCTTCGCTGCGCCCCTCCCCCTCCCCCTGGCTCTAGGGGTCTTGGGGGTGGGCCAGGCAGTCAGGCGTGCTAGGCCTACCCGCCTATCTGAGCCCAGGCCAGCCGCGCCGAGCTTGCCATTGAGGACCTGTGCAGTCTGAGGCTGAGGGGTGCAGGCGGGGCGCGGGCGGGCGGGGCGTGCGCGGTGCCGCCAGCGCCAGTTGCCGCCCGCCCGTCGCCCCGAACGGACGCGCCCCAGCCTCCCTCCGGACCACCCCCGACTGGCTCGGTTCGCCCCGCGCGTCGAGCGGCTCGGACCGCGAGTGCGACTTCGCACGGTCTGCCCTTTGCGCGCCGCGCACCGAGGATTTACCACCAGTGACGAACAGCGGCACGCAGCGCGCCCTGGCCCATGGGGAGCACGCGCACGCACCCCGTCATCGGCGTCCTCGCGGCCACGGCGTCGTCCTCTGCCGAGCTGGCGGCGCGTGAGGATGGCGGTGCCGCGGGTGTGTGGCACACTGTCTGCTAGCTGCGCGCTGCGAGGCCACCGTCGACCACTGTAGTGTGTCCAGGATGCTCAAGAGGAGCTACTTCTGCACCACCGCGGAGGTGAGTCTGCGAGTCTGGCCGCCACGAACACACCCCCTACACTGGGGGCCGTGCGCGGTGCACACTCACGCCCCACCTGTTGACACAGCGGGACGCCACGCCCCGCGCCACCCTCACCGAAACCAACGCCGCAGTGAGACGCCAAACAAGAGGGAATGTTGCCGGACCTCCACCTCCCCGCCACGGCCCGCAACCTTGAGAGAAGGGCGCCCTGAAGTGCCGTCGGGAATCGCCGTGAAACCCGACTTTGCGCGGCTCATACACCACTTTGCAGACGCAGTTTTGATCCGACGAAAATCTGGCTGTTACCGTTGGATTCAGGAAGGTCCAATGCGTGTACTGATTAACTTTTGTTTTCAACATCTCAACCCCCGCGGAATCGAGAGCGAGATAAACAGCGCCCCGGACCCGCGGCAAGGGGTTCCGTTTCGACTGTTTGGCTGCCGACTGCCTGGGCGCCCTTCTCTCAAGCCGAAACTAACGCCGCAGTGAGACGCCAAAGAAGAGGGAATGGACCTGCCCCGCCCCCGACACCACCCACGCCCGCGGCGGAGACCTGTCTCTGTCTTTCCTTCCCTTGTGGAGTGTTCCGCGAGGTCTTCCAGCTCAACAAGTTACTCGTGATTTCGGTTCTACGAGGTGCCTCGTGGAAACCAAAACGGCTCCCAGAACTCAATTAAAAATGAAAACCCCATCCTCGAGACAAGATCATAAGGCTACTTCAAATCAAAAATAATGACGTAAATGTTTGCAAGAGAAAGGTCATTTGGTGCAGGACCGATCCCCGAACCGGACTGGTTGTAGTGCTGTCGTGTTCGGCCTCCTTTCTAACCGCCGGCGAGCGAAGTTCAAGCACTAGCCACGGCGCGGAGAGGCATCCACCCAGGTCATCGGGCCAGATTGCGACGTTTCCCATGCAGGCGAGAGGGCTTCGATTCTCCCTGCTGGCGTCCTTCCCCCTCGGCAGGCCACTACATGGTACAACGGAGTCTCGCCACCCATCACTGGTTGGACGGCAGTGGATCTCCGAGAGGTTGTAAATGTATACCGCTCATGTGAGTAAGCGAAGTCACCACAGCGAGGGAAGCGCCCGCCGACACAAAATTTGGTGGTTGATTCCCCGGGACAGCGTGTCAAAAACCGACGGCACTGAGCGTTGAACTCAGGGCCCTCGGACTCAGAGTTCGACGCCTCTACGATCTCGACCACCGTGTAACATGAGAGATGGCTGATGAAGCGGTGCCTATGACAGGCAGGATCCGCACAGTGTCGGATCCCGTGCATGTCGAAATAAGCAAAAGGCATGGCAGGATTCGAACATCAGCTCTCGGATTGTCGACGCACTGGCGCTCTCGACCATAGTGGTCCACGCCTCTCCCGAGGCCCCAGCTTTCGATCCCTGGGTGCGCATAAGGCTTGCGTTCGGCAGCCCGTTTTTCAGGCTCATCATGTCCCCGGGCCGAGGGTCGCGTGGTGCGTCGTGTCCCTGCCACGGCCTCCGCGTTAATCAGCGCGCTGGGCAAGCACGGGCTGCCAGCTCCGCCAGGGCCGCCAGGGCTGCCAGCTCCGCCAGGGCCACCAGGGCTGCTAGCTCCGCCAGGGCTGCCGGGGCTGCCAGCTCCACCAGGGCCGCCAGGCCGCCAGGGCTGCCAGCTCCGCCAGGGCCACCAGAACTGCTAGCTCCGCCAGGGCTGCCAGCTCCACCAGGGCCGCCAGGCCGCCAGGGCTGCCAGCTCCGCCAGGGCCACCAGGGCTGCTAGCTCCGCCAGGGCTGCCGGGGCTGCCAATGCCCCTTCCCGGGGAGGCGAGAATCAACTCACACAAAACTCACCCTTTCCGGCTCTTGCCGTTTCCGGCGAAGCTCCGGGGCTGTGCACGGCGCCGTTAACGCCCCGGCCTTGCCTCCGGATGGGAGACCGAAAAATTGGGACAGTCTTCCGCCGACCGCTGTTTACGCCCGGGAGTGCTTTGACGAAGTTGGCCCGCGGTGCCGCTTTTTCCGAGTCGTTCTCCCCCGAGGCCCTCCGCGGTCATCCGAGTTTGGCGCAACCAACCAGCTGGCCACTGGGTTCTTCCTCGACGGCGATTCACTCTCCCACCCCTCCAGGCTCCACGAACCCGCCGGCCGCTTCTCCCCAACAGATTTTTCAGTCCAACTTTGTAATGATGCTGTCGTGTTGTCGTTCCTTTAAGACGACGAGGACCCCGGGAAGGCGGCGAAGGCAGTGGCCTGACCAAGGGGCGCGCCCACCACGGGGAGCCGAGGCCTGCTGCCCGGGGCGCGGCAACCCCGTCAGCAGCCCCTCTCTCGGCCCCGCCCACCGCCCACCCGCCGCGTTATAACCAAACTTCATCTTTGTGCGGATAATTTGGGAAGCCCACGCTGAGGCCGATTCTGGGGCGGCCCGCCGCACAACGCTTGCCCACCTCCCACGCAACTTGGTTCGCGACGAAGGCACTACAGTGTACTGTACTCCACCTGGGGCGCAGCCTGGCGCAGCTCATCCAATCGGGCGAACGGGGCGCCGTCGGCGAGTTGATTCCGAGTTCCGGGAGTAGTCGCTGCCTCTCTCGCACCTTCACGGGACGACCTGTGAGTGCGAGCGAGACAGAGCGACGGCTCAGGCCTGCAGGCAGGCCGGGCCCCCGCCCGGAGGTGGCGCGGGTGGCGCTCTAATCGTAACTTGGCGAACGCGTTGACGTCGTGGCGCCGTCTGCCGCGGGGCGCTGGTCGGGGTGACACCATTAACTGCCCCCGGGCCGCCTTGCCCCGCCGCCGGCGCCACCGCAGGCCACGCCGGGCGGGGACGGGGATTGTAACCAGAGGAGCGGCGAACAGCTCGTTGACGCTTGGCAGACTAACACGTGGGGGCAGAGGGCGGAGGAAACAGCCCCCACCGGGCGCGTTGCACAGTGGGTCAGAAGACCGCTGAGGCGGCCAAAATCCCGGACTGGTTTTGAGCTCCAGAGTCGCTAAATGGGACTCGAATCGAACGTGTGACCCCACCAATGGATTTCTCTCCAAACGAGGAATCCGTAGGTGGGGTCACACGTTCGATTCGAGTTCCATTCAGCGACTCTGGAGCTCAAATTGCGTCTAGAAGTTTGGCCGCCTCAACGGTCTTCTGACCCACTGTGCGTTGTGGCCGCGTTCCAGTGCGCCACCAAGTAGGCCACCAAGTAGGCCACGGTCTGGCGGCGTTAATGCAAGGCCCCCGGCCGGCAAACATCCGGCCCCTTCGTCCCCGCCCTGTTTACGACCGCATAACGCGAAAAATGGATTCGGGAGGGGGGCGGGCTGCTGGAGGGTGGCGGCCGGGATGGCGATGGTGTTGTTGTGTCGCCGCGGCGCAATGTCCTGCACTGCGATGATAACATGTCTGCCAGTCAGCGGTATTGCTGCGTTGCTCCGCACTGGGCGGCCCCAGCGCCCCCAGCGGGAATAACGCAGGACACAGGAGGGGCGTGTGGATTTATTCGCTGTCCAAAACAGGGAATATGGGCTCGTCGCACACGCCCCGCCCGCCCCCCCGATACACGACACAATGCAATCCCGCTGCGGCAACAAGAAAGAAGCGGTGGCAGGTGTGCAATATTCAGCACGACATAAAACTGTTTTCGGGCCGTTCGTTCCGAGAGGCTTGCCTCGTCCTGTCCCTGGCCGGCTGGGCGCAGCATCATTGGATGAAAAACACCCGAGTCACGGTTTCAGAGGGATACCCGGCAAACACCAATCTAGTGCGAGCGCTTTGGGCGGCATGTCGTTTTGTTCCCTCCGGTCGTGACCGCTGGACGCAGCCTCGCATCGCACCCCACTAACAGTGGGTGAGAAGACCGCTGGGGCGGCCAAAATTCTAGACGCGTTTTGAGCTCCAGAGTCGCTAAATGTGACTAGAATCGAACGTGTGACCCCACCAATGGATGGCTCTCCAAACGAGGAATCTATTGGTGGGGTCACACGTTTGATTCGAGTCCCACTTAGCGACTCTGGAGCTCAAAACGCGTCTAGAATTTTGGCCGCCTCAACCGTCTTCTGACTCACTGTGGGACGCAGCCTCGCTTCGCACCCGACTGCCTCTAGCTTCATTCGGCATTTTCGTATTTCCCTCTTGTCCGACTTCCACAGCCGCCTTCGCCTTTGCGTCCGTTTATTTACCTCATTGGCCACCCATTGTGCGGACCGGATCACGTTGAATGCCCCCCCCCTCTCCCCTGACCCGTGCCCGCTGGGCTTGAGTCCCTTGCAGGGCGAGCCGGGCCCTGTCCCGTGATTGAACTGCCGAGAGGGCGGCCCAGGTGCCTTGCCCCGGGGGAGGGGGGGGGTAGCACAGTGGGCTAGAAGACCGCGCAGGCGGCCAAAACTCTGGACGCGGTTTGAGCTCCAGAGTCGCTAGACAGGACTCAAACTGAACGTGTGACCCCACCAATAGATTGCTCTCCGAACGAGGAATCCATTGGTGGGGTCACACATTCGGTTCCAGTCCCATTTAGCGACTCTGGAGCTCAAAACGCTCCACCGGTCCTCCGGTCCACTGTGCGTAGGGACGGCCTTCGGCCAGGGCTCCAGCCAGGACCCTGACGACCCTGACGGCAAAACACGGCTTGCTGGGCGGTGTCTCGGCTGAGCTGGCCGCGCTCCAGGGTGATCGAACGGCCGGGGCGGCCCTTGATGCGCTGCCTCGCTGTGGGGTCCACTAGAAGAGAGCGGACCGCCCGGCCCGCCTCCAAGGGGTCCCCAACTTGCACAATCTGTGTACGCTCACGGTAAAAGCGGTTCCTGGTTTTCCCAGGAACTCCCTGGAAATACCTATGTCTTTTCTACAGGCTTCCTGGGAAAACCGGGAACCGTTTTTACCGTGCTTGGAGGAGACAATCCCACAATCTTGCCTCAAAAACGCCTGTACGTAGGCAAATAGCGCGACAAAATCATTCATCATTCAAAATTCCAAACAATCTAACACAATCAAACAATCTGTGTACATCGAAATTCTGAGTGAGGGACATCTCGCCCGCCTCCATCCGTAGCGGCGCCGAGCGGCGCGCGCTTTGGCGAGTCGTTCCAATCGTTCCAGTCGCTCCAGTAGTTCCCCGGCCAAGTTCTCCGCCCTCCTGAAACGGCCGAGACGCGCTTTGTTGACGACACTGGCTGGAATTAAACACGTCCCCGCTCTCCAGCGCACAGTGACCGTTGAGGCGGCCAAAATTCTAGAGTCCAGAGTTGTTAAATGGGACTCGAATCAAACGTGTGACCCCACCAATGGATCGCTCTCTAAACGAGGAATCTATTGGTGGGGTCACGCGTTCGATTTCAGTCATATTTAGCGACTCTGGAGCTCGAAACGCGTCTATAATTTTAGCCGCCTCAACGGTCTTCTGACCCACTGTGCAGCGCGGCATGGACGGGGAGCGTCGCGGCTCGGGAAGGTTCCGACCGGATGCGGCGGCGCTCGCGGGGGCGGCGGGCTCTCCTTTAACCAGACTTGGGATGAATGGCGGCGGCTCAAAGGCGGGCTGGAACCGAGGCTGGAACAGGGAGATGGCTCAAGTTACAGCGATCGCTGCCCTTTGCGCCTCGCGACAGAAATACGACCGCGACACAAGGGGCCTCCTTCTTTTTGTCCGTTTTCAATCTCGGCAGACACAGAAAGGCAGAGCAGCCCTCCGTGACGCCTGGGAGGGACACGCGGCAGCGCACAGAGGATAAAGACCGTTGAGGCGCGGGCAAAATTCTAGACGCGTTTTGAGCTCCAGAGTCCAGAGTCGCTAAATAGGAGTCGAAACGACGGTGTGACCCCATCAATGGATTCCTCGTTTGGAGAGCAATCCATTGGTGGAGTCACACGTTCGGTTCGAGTCCCACTTAACGACTCTGGTGCTCAAAACGCGCCTCAACGGTCTTCTGACCCACTAAGCAGCGCCCGCGAGCCAGCAGCTACCCAGCAGCCAGCCCCCTTTGTCGCGAACCGAGTTAGTGATCCGCGCTGCCAACGCACAGAGATTGCCGATCCGTCCCCAGATAAATTAGTCGCCTTTTGAATGTTGTTGGTAGACGACCGGGACGCGGAGCAGGGGCGACGGGGTGACGGGGTGCTGGTGGAGGGGTCGGCGTGGTCGTACCGAGGGAGGCCCCGCCCTACACACAAAGGGCAAATGGCGACAGCCGTGAAGATATGGAGCAAGTCGGGGGCGGCGGCACGCAGCGGGGGGTGGCGGGGGGTGGCCGTCAAGTCTTCAAATTAATAGAACGTGAGTTGCCTGCTGACGTGTCGGGGGAGGGGGGGTCTTTTGTGTCGCGGCCGCGGACGGGGCCCAAATTGCAAGGTCGTCAGGTACACACACTCCGCGCCCGGTCTGGCGCGCAATTATTTATGGAGCAACTCTTGGAAGGCGAGATCGAAGAGCTCTGCGAGTGGGGCGGCGAGATAGCGAGAGGGCCAGGTGGAGCCGGGTGATGTTTGGGCAAGCGGCAAGGGCCCTCGTGCTTCCGCCCGCCCAAGCTGGGCTCGAAGCTGAGGGACGGGACGTTGAGTGCTTCGATGGCGCGGATTCTGTTTGTTCCGGCAGGGCTGCCGTGCCAGCTGAACCCACTGCCGGCAAGGCCGCCACACAGCCGACGGAACGCCGAGAAACCGAGCCGGTTCTTGTCTTCATTGGAATTTGGCTCAAATCGGATGGGGGAGGAACTCACCCCCACCCCCACCCTGGGGATGGGCGCGTCAGAAAATTGGCGAGTGATAAAAGTCAGCCTATCAGCGACACGGTGACCCGCTAAACACGAGACTCGGAGAGGGGAGTAAGAGAGAGAGAGAGAGAGAGAGAGAGAGAGAGAGAGAGAGAGAGAGAGAGAGAGAGAGAGAGAGAGAGAGAGAGAGAGAGAGAGAGAGAGAGAGAGAGAGAGAGAGAGAGATGTGGATGCGCGGCCGTGGATGCGCGGCCGTGGATGCGCGGCCGGCACATCCTCGCAACTCGCAAGAAAACGTCAGGCCGTTTACGTGAGTTGTCGCGCGAGTTTGTTGTAGGCGTGCGGGGCGCGCTGCCGATGGGAGCCTTCCGAATGATTTCATTGTGGTGGCAGTGTGGCTCCGCCCAGAGGCACGCGCTGTGCCGAGAGCAGCGACTGCTGCAGCCTCCAAGTCCTCCGCCCTCTTTGAACCATTTCCGCGCGCGTCGCCCCGACTTGCTTCCTCCCATTTCCCCGCGCTGCGCGCTCCGCCGAGCGACTGCCTTGCAGGGGGAATAGAATTAGTAGCAGGCCACGGGAGGGCGGACAGACAGACAGACAGACAGACGGACAGACAAACAGACATGCAGCGTAACGAGGTGAAGAGAGCGGCGGTCCCGACTTTTCGCCCCCCGCGGCGGGGCGCGTTGGCTGGCGGGGGCGGGGACCTCAGCGGGGATGTCAATCAAGACATTACCGCGGGACAAGTTTCCCAAAACACAATTCCGAAACCTGTTACTTTGTTTCAATAATTTTTGCTCTCCTTTAAGTGATTTCGAAATACATTTTACCACAGAAGTTGTATTTATAGTAACAGAGATAAAATCAAACAATAAAGTCAACAAATGTGGGGGCTGGGATTCGATCGCCCGATCCGAGCGTCGAACGCAGACGGCTTTCCGCATTCGACTCCGTCTGTGTGTATGCTTTGTTCGGGTGAGGCAACGGGTTCGAACCGCAGTGGGAGAGCCAGTCTGAGAACTAAAAAGATGTGGTAGGAATCGATCGCCCGACTCGAGAGTCCTCTTTCGCAGAAATTTTCATTATCGTGTTGATTTTATCTGTTATACTCTAAATACATTTTTAGCAGATGATACCGTCACACTTTACACGTGTTTGGGAATTACTTACAGGAGAAGGTTTAGCCAAGTCGGACGAAAGATGGACGGACAAACGATATAAACGGGGACGGGCAGGCGAGGCGCCACGGCGCAGCGCGCCCAGCGCCGTGGCGGCAGGCAGCCAGCCCGGTCGCGCGCAGCGCTGTGCGGCGGCACTGCCTACCCGCCGGGCGCCTCGGAGGAGGCGGATGGAGCCTCCGGCCTCCGGCTGGCGTGACGACGCCGAGATGGGGTCGTATTGCGGCGGGGCCGCCTCGGCTGCTTTAAGAGGGAATAAAGGAGGACGTGCACGACGTCGACCGGGAGTAGCCCCCTTCTCCTCTCTCTCTCTCTCACTTTCTCTCTCTCTCTCTCTCTCTCTCTCTCTCTCTCTCTCTCTCTCTCTCTCTCTCTCTCTCTCTCTCTCTCTCTCTCTCTCTCTCTCTCTCTCTCTCTCTCTCTCTCTCTCTCTCGCACTCTCTCTCATACATACACACACACACACACACAAACAAACACACACACGGCGTGCATGGGGGCTTTCCTCCCTTATCGCCGGCCTCCATGCCTGCCTTTACGGCCAGCTAAAAGCTAAATATTGATGCTGGATGGTGGCGTGCTGCAGGTGGGGCCGGGCGGCGGACGCAAGGACTCGCTGCGGCCCCTGGCCAGCGAGGTGTCCACGTCGCGGGACTCTGGCTGCCCGCCGGACGAGGCGCTCGTCAGCACGTCGCCGGCCCACACCGCCTTCTCGTACACGCACAACGGCAGCCCGCCGCCCAGGAAGCCGTCGTACCCCTTCCACCTGGTGCTGCGGCTGCGCGTGCTGCAGGTAAGTCCACCGCGACGGCAGCCCGCCGCCCAGGAAGCCGTCGTACCCCTTCCACCTGGTGCTGCGGCTGCGCGTGCTGCAGGTAAGTCCACCGCGACGGCAGCCCGCCGCCCAGGAAGCCGTCGTACCCCTTCCACCTGGTGCTGCGGCTGCGCGTGCTGCAGGTAAGTCCACCGCGACGGCAGCCCGCCGCCCAGGAAGCCGTCGTACCCCTTCCACCTGGTGCTGCGGCTGCGCGTGCTGCAGGTAAGTCCACCGCGACGGCAGCCCGCCGCCCAGGAAGCCGTCGTACCCCTTCCACCTGGTGCTGCGGCTGCGCGTGCTGCAGGTAAGTCCACCGCGACGGCAGCCCGCCGCCCAGGAAGCCGTCGTACCCCTTCCACCTGGTGCTGCGGCTGCGCGTGCTGCAGGTAAGTCCACCGCAACCGCAGCGCCGCCAGCTTTGGTGGCGCGCGGAGAGAGAACAGCCCTGCTCCGAAACCTCGTTACAGATTCGGTCCAATATTCGTTCGCTAATTCCCTTTTCGCCACCCTTCGCCCTGCCGACCTTTTTGTGCGCGGCTCCACGATCGCCATTCCGGCGGCCTCGGCGGGGTTGTCGGATCGGTCGCCCAACAAAATAAAACGCTTGAGTTGTTGCAGCAGGCGGCCTTGGCCTTCACGAGGAATGAGGAATCCGCTTCCGGGAGGAATTTTCCCCTTGGGCCAGGCGCGCGCCCTTTGGCAGGGAAGAATGAGGGAAATTCCCCTCAGCGCAGCAGGGTTGACCCCTCGCCCTTCCCCCTCTCCGCTGGCTCGTGCTGGTACTCGGGCAATCCTATTCTGTGGATGCCAGCCGCCTGCCCCTCCACCGTGAACGTGAATCCGGCCCCAGCCTCGGCCCTGCCCGGCCTTGCCTGGGTCTCCATGGCATGCCACCGCGACTCCACCACACCCGCAAGGCTTCGGCCCACCACCACCCACCACCTGTGCGGCAGCCTTGTTCCCGCCCGCCCGCCCCGCCCGCCCCGCCCGACCCCGCCCTACCCCGCCGCCGCCCCACCCCGCCTCGCCTCCCGATTCGGTGAGTGCGCTTTTCGCAACGTCCTTCATCCAATATTCGACGCCTCTTCATCCATCTTTCAGCCAACAAAGCTGATGTGAGCCATGGTTGCCTATCAACTGTATTGGCCGAGAAATAAGGAGCGTCGGGTCCCATCGGTAGAGACGGGCGATCGACTCCCCTCATTTCTCATCTTTTTTCCGACTGGCTTACCCATGGGGCCAGTGCGAGGTCAACAGTGCAGAGGCATTCGCACCAGACCCCCCCAGTCCCAGGTTCAACTACCAACATTTATTTCCAAGTTCCATTTTTCTTTTTTCATTTTTGCTGCTTAGGCGCATTACCGGACGCCATGAAAAAGAGAGTAGTCAAAATAACTAAAACTATAATAACTTTTTGTTGATGTTGACTCTAAGCAACTCTCTTAGTCAGAGTAACAGTCCTAAGGTAATCAACTCAAGTTTCGTCAAAACTTCCGCTGCGCCAAGCCTAGGGGCATTACAGCCAGTGCTGGGTTTCTCAGGGCTTCGCAATGCGGAGACAGATAGAAAGTTTGGGAAAGCGGGAATGACGCGGCCCGCATGCGATTGCTATACCTTTTGCATAACGAGCTTCGCGGGCTTCGGAATGGGAAACCAAGTTTCACCTGTACCTTTATATTGTATTTTAATGACTTCTTTGCCCAGTGTTTTATTGGTGCCAAACTTTTCCCATCGCCGCCGTTCGCTGCGGCGGCCTGGCTGCGCGGTGCTGCGCGGTGCTGCGCGGTGCTGCGCGGTCCCACTGCGAATCGTCCTCCGTCGCCGCGCCTCTCTCGCACCCATTCGCTGGAGTCCCTTAATGCGGGAGGAGGAGAGCGCTAACTCTGTTCGGAATGAGTCGGCTGGCCGCCAGAGGCTCCAAATGGGTAACGAAATGCGGGCAAAGGCGTGGCGGCCGGTAGCTCTCATTACCCGACCCGAATCACAAAACGCCTACCCTACCCCAACCCGACCCACGCCGAACGGCCTAGCCCGCACGAGACTCTGCGGGTAACAGCACCCGCAAGTCTGGAGACGCCCGCACGCCGCCGTCGACCCTGTAAGTAGGCAAGGAAGCACGCGTGCCTGCGGCTGCCTACCTGGCGGGCTGTGCGGGTAAGTGCGGGTATCTATGCTAGCCGACAGCTGCCTCCAGAGTTCGGCTCACGGGCCACCTTCCCCCACCACAACGGCACGGGCCAACACAGGGCCAATACCCGCAGTTCGTTACCCCATTGGAGGCTCTCGCTGGCCGCGCTCCGCGAGCGGCTCCGCGTGTGTCCTGCGTCACGACACGCCCTCTCATCCCCCGGGCGCCATCCTGGCCGCGCTCCCGTGCCGCACAGTGGACCACGGGCTCACAAAATCTCTATTTTTTTTAAAAAAATATTTTTGTTTTGACCAGATTATAAAGGGAGTGGCGTCCCGAGTCCCCGAGCAGGCCGGCGGCGACGAGGACGCGGCGCACCGCGGCCTGGAGGCGCTGGAATGCAGCCTGGAGTGCTGGGGCGAGGCACGCTCTGCCTCTCTCGCACTCCGTGTGCATTCCGCCGTGTAGGTGCGAGAGAGACAGAGCGACGAAACGCCGTGTGGAATCTGCGGCGATAATTAACGGCGCCGCGTCTGACTCGCGCGCCCTCCCACTTCTTTGTGTGACTTGTTTATTCACGTTGCGATGCGACCCTTCTGCATCTCCAGTTAACAGTGCCGTCGCCCCACGCGATTCGAAATTATTCGTGTTGCTCCCCTCATTTCATCTTCTTTTTTTTCTCTTTTATTTTTCGTGCGAGCGCTACTAGAAACTTCACTCTCCCGACCTGGAGGGAGGTGGGTTCGGAAATCATTAGATGCGCCTGGCGGTGTGCAGACAAAAAAGCTTTCGGTGGCTGTGCTCCCTTAAGGGCTGCTTTTTGCGGGGCGACATTACAAACCGGCGGCGAGGGATCGCGAAGGACGGGGTGGAGGCCGGCGTACTCGATCCACGCCAGCGTCCCGGAGCCGCTCTGTGCGGTGGAACGCAATCAAAACCCTTGATAAAAGCGCGGAATTATCAAATATTGACTCTGGCGGCGTGCGGCATTGCCAGCCCGGCGACAGAATTGACCTCGGCGGCGTTGACTCACCGCGCCAGCCGCGGCCGCGGGGACGTTATCGGCCTCAGCATCGCGGCCTCGGAAAATTATTTTCTGTGTGGCGCGCGCCTCACCCACGGAGTGTCGCCCAAACCGGCCAGTATTTCGATTCGATCCAGTCGGGAAAGGCCCTGGATTTTCAGCCGAGTCCCACTCCCACTGGGATAACGGATTAGCGTCGCTGCCTCGCCGACAGGAATGAACCCCGGAGCACGCAAAAAGAGTAATCGGGCTTTGTTCCTCCCTTTTTCGTGTGTACGCCCGGAATCCGATGACATTTCCTCTTCGCCACGGGCCTTCCGCCACAGAGGCGGAAAGGGGTTGGCGAGTGTCCTTCAATCCTGGCGCACAACAGCGCCGCGGTCCTCTGCTGCTGTGATTACCGTTTTATTTCGCTCCTCGGGCCTCGATGGGGTTCCCTAGGGTTCGCTGGGGTTCGCTGGGGTTCGGGCCATAGTGGTTCCGAAGCTAAATGCGGGGTGGGCCGGGCTGCGGTTTGCTGGAATGGGGATTCTTTGGGCCAATAATGAGCCAGACACAGCGCGGAGCGGAAAGCCTATCGAGGGGCCGCCGCCGTGGCTCTCCGAAAGCGGGGAGGCCCTCAGAATCATTATTCAGTAAACGGTTAAACACAGCGAGGAAAATAAGAAAAGCGGCACAAAAATTAAAATTTAAGCATTCAATTTTTTAGTTTTTTTTTTTTTTCAGATCGTTTGCGGGTTGTCGGCGATGGTGATGGGGGCGGTGGCCGTCATCGAGGAGCACGGCGAGCTGAACCTGGGTCTCGGCATCCCGGCGGGCGGTGCCAGCGTCCTCGCGGCGGGTGAGTCACTTGGAGTGCAGCGAACGCGGCACCACAAAAATCAGTTTCGCCTCGGGGAATGCAGACTGGGGCACAGATGAGGAAGCGCGGCACAGTGGGTCAGAAGACGTTTGAGGCGGCCAAAACTCTAAACGCATTTCGAGCTCTAGAGTCGCTAAATGGGACTCGATTCGAACGTGTGACCCCACCAATGGATTGCTCTCCGAAAGAGGAATCCATTGGTGGGGTCACACGTTCGATTCGAGCCCCATCTAGCGAGTCTGGAGCTCAAAACGCGTCTAGAATTGGTCGCCTCGACGGGTCTTCTGGCCCACTGAGCGCGGCCGTGGGGAGGGGCACGGCCCCGGGCACGGCTCAGCACCTCGTAAAACACAGCCAGCTTCACCTCCCCGGTGCGCCTGCGGGCGGGTTCCGAAGAGCGGCTCGCCGCTGTCTCCCTCGCCCCCCTGCCGGACGGACCGCGGGTGCGACGGAGACGGCGCGACGACGAGCTGCTTCGGGATGAGTCTGCTGGCGGCCCAAGGCGGCGCGACTTGCGTTTCTGCTCACGTCCGCGCGGCGGAGACGCGACGGGGGCAAGCAGAGATAAACCCGGGGGAGTGTCTCCCGGCGGCGGCGCACCACGGCGACGTCTGCTCACCCGGCCTGCTCCTTGTTGCAGCCGCCAGCGTGCACACCTCGCGCGGCTTCTCCGGCTACCGCGTCCCCGCCCCCGCCTGCTCACCCGGCCTGCTCCTTGTTGCAGCCGCCAGCGTGCACACCTCGCGCGGCTTCTCCGGCTACCGCGCTCCCGCCCCCACCTGCGGCGCGTCGCGCTACGGCGTGGCGGCGTGGCGCGGCGGCGCGTGGCGGGGCGCGCTGCCCGTGCTGCTGCTGTGGCTGCTGGCCGTGGCGCTGCACGCCGCCCTGCTGGGCCGCTCGCTGCTCGCCCTGGCCGAGCCCTACCACCCGCAGTACCCGCCGCACGTGTCAGTACACGCCGCCGCGCTGAGTGAGTAGTGAGTAGCTGGCGGCCGGGCTAACTTTCCGTCCTTGCAGGTGGGTGCCGCCGTCCGCGGGCTCCAAGCCCACGCCGACCAGGACGGTGATCGCGTCGCTGCAGATGCTACTGGCGGCCACCACGCTGCTGGCCGTCGGGCTGGTGCTGCACGTGGACTGCCGCCACGACCCCGGTGCGGGCGAGGGCCCCGGCGGCAGCGGCGTGGGCGTGGGCGGCGCCTCGTCGACGGCCATGTCCATGGTGGCGGTGGCATCCACGTCGTCGGAGCGCGGCTCGCGCGTCTGACATTCGGCCGGCGGGGGCGGCGGGGCGTCGGTCTGCCTGCTGGCCCTGCCCCCCGCCTCCGCCTGCCCCTCCGCGTCGGCGTCGCCATGCGCCTCGCCCGGCGCGTCGCCCTGCGCGTCGCCCGCCCCCAGCCGCCGGGGTCCTGCCGCCAACGTCTGACCAACAGGTGAGCCCGTGGCGGGGTGCCCGGCGAGGGTACTCATCTTGGCCAGGAAAATTTTCTGTCCAGAAAAAATAGACGTCTTTTGAGTATTATCTCCAAAGTCGTGCTTCAACCCCAGGAACAACCTATCGAAAGATGGTGGGAGTGTCGTATGACAGAGAGAAAGAGGGAGAGAAAGAGAGGAAGAGAGAGAGAGAGAAAGAGAGAGAGAAGGAGAGAGAGAAAGAGAGAGAGAGAGAGAGAAAGAGAGAGAGAGAGAGAGAGAGAGAGAGAGAGAGAGAGAGAGAGAGAGAGAGAGAGAGAGAGAGAGAGAGAGAAATAGTGAGAGAGTGAGAGAGAAATAGAGAGAGAGAGAGAGAGAGAGAGAGAGAGAGAGAGAGAGAGAGAGAGAGAGAGAGAGAGAGAGAGAGAGAGAGAGAGAGAGAGAGAGAGAGAGACAGACAGACAGACAGACAGACAGAGAGACCGTCGTTCGGCAGTGGAATTCGCGGGGCCGAGTGCGGGGCACTCCGTGGGCTCCGCGGTGGCGGCGGCGCAGCCCCGCAACTCTGGCCATGCCGCCGCCAGTTACCCCCGTTTGTGCCAACGAGCTTCCTTTGTGCGCGTTTGCCATCTAGGCGGCCCGAAAATAACCAGCCCGTTTGTTTGCTTGCGGTCTGCTTGCAGGCTTCCTCCTTCCCGCGCGGCGAGGCAGGCGCGGCAGGCGCGGCAGGCGCGGCGCTGCTCCCAGGCGACTCGCCGTCGCAGCCCGCGCCGTTTCCCTCTGGGCCTCCACGTCCCATCTTTCTCTGTGCGGCCACACTGTGCGCAAGAAAGTGCTGAAAGGTACCTTTTCCGAGGCGAGAGATATTTTCTTCGACGACGTGTCGTTGTTGCAATTGCTGTGATCGTGTTGTCAAAAGGAGTTATAGGCAAGAGAAGCGGAGATCGTAGCTCAGCAAATTTATGGTTAGAGAAAATTCGAAAATTCGAGTGTATGGTTCAACTCCGTCCCATTACTAGCTTTTGTACTCGTTGATTTGTGAATAAATTATATTTATGACGATTAAGAGTTATTGTTCTTCTTGTTACGAAAGTGATACGAGTGATAGGTACAAAGAAATGGGTATATTACATATGGTGCTAATGATAAGAGGCGAAACTCGGGGCTCACCTCGTCCATAATTTGCGTCGCTAGATCGAGAAAGCATATTTTATTTGAAACTGGCTTGCGGATCGTTGTATCTATATTTTTGAGAAGGAGAATCAAAATCGACCAGCTAGGGCTACTTCGTTTTCATGTCTGTAAAAGATGAACTCGTCTTACTATGTCTATTTGCTGTGGTTGCTGCTCTTGTATGTGGTGTCTTCTTGTAAATAAAAAGAAACCGTTGTTACTCCGTCCTTGATTCTCTCTCCGTCTGACACTCTTTGTTGACGAACGAACTTGTCGGTCGCTGACGCCAAGGCGACCAAGGCACGGCTACTTGAGAGCCTTTTCACTGGATTGACTGGGCTGCTTCGGACGGGTTCGCTGCCCGGGACCCGGAGCTCGCTCTTTGCACATGGCCTTAATAATGAAGCTGACCCTCCCACCACCGGCACCACCACCGGCACCACCGCCGGCACCACCCTGCGTGCCGCATGCCCCGGCCAGGGCGGGTGGCACTGGGGCCACGCCTGCCTCCACACTTGCGGCGGCACAGCACAGTGCTCCGCGATCATTCTGCCTGGTATAGGGGAGGGGGATTACAAACTGATATTATTTGCCTCGTTGGTGTTTGTATTTTGAAGTAGCCGAATAAATTTATGCTTCTTCGATTGGGCAATGTGTTGACAAACACTTTTGAGACATTATTCACAAACACAAATTTATGGTGACTTAATCTAGAGGAATGACTAAATTCTATAACAATGAAGTGACAGACAAAATAAAAACAACAACACAATCTTCAAACAATCATCCGCACAGTAAAACGGCGAGCACCGTTTAGTTTACAACTGGCAGAAAGCCGAAAGTTGGTGGCTTACGTAATTTACAAACTTTTGACCCACCAGTATGAACCAGCAGGAGCAAAGCTTAACATTGACACGACCTCATCGCATGTATTAGGAGCCTCTCTGACGAACGCCGTACAACATTTATTCCTCTTCCGATGACGGGCTTTTCGCAGAGCGCGTCCTATGGGCCCTGGTGGTGGCCGCGGCGCCGCGGCGAGCGTAGAGGCAGTCGGCCAGTGCACCCGCCGGGGCCGCGCGCCTCGCAGCCACCATAAAGACTCGCGAAATAGGAGACAGCGTCACCGATACGACCGCCTCGTCCCGAATGGTGGGGCGGGGCAAGGCGGGGCGGGGTGAGGCGGGGTGGGGTGAGGCGCGGTGGGGCGAGGCGGGGTGGGATGAGGCGGGGTGGAGTGAGGCGGGGCGGGGATGGTGATCTCCGCCGCAGAATCGAAAACAAGCCCGCAGCCCGTCCGACCAGAACCGAAAAAGAAGTGCGTCTGCGTTTCCGTGTTCCGGTTCGCTCCCGCGAGCACTGCCACTCCAGCGAGACCTCCAGCCCCGGATAAGGGCGGGCGGCCTAGCCGGAGACGCAGTGCATGGAGGAGACGCCCGGCAGGCGGTCCTCCGCGGCCAGAGGGCAGTGGAAGGTCACCGCCAGCCGGCAGCTCCGTGGCGCCGCAGAGTCCTGCTGGTTGTCCTCGCCTCGTGTCGCCTCACTGCGCCCACTAGGGCCAGGACCAGGATCCAGTTCGTCCACAGCCTCCTGCAGCTGGACGGGATGTGACGCCCTGGCGCCGTCTGCTCGCGACCGCATTGCTCCTCGCACTGCCGCGGGGGCGTCCTCCAGGGCGCACTGCAGGTCGATCTGGACCTGGAGGCCCCGGGACGCGGCGCCGATGCAGAAGGCGCCCGGCGAAGACGAGGATCGCCCCCAGGCTGGCGACGTGAGGACGATGTGAGGGGAGGGCTGCGCTGCCGCCGCCGCCGCCAGCCAGAGTGTCCAATCGGGCGGTCCCTAGGAACCAGGAACCGTTCGACGCAGAGCACGCCTTCGGTTCGACCCGAACCGACCGGCAGCCGCTCCGGATCGGTTCGGACCGAACCCAAACCGATCCGAAGTACGATCGGTTCCTCGTTATCCGACAGGGGAAGATGACGGAGCGCAGCCGCAGCGCGCACGGACTACGACGAACGACCGACCGGTTCCCGCCTCACCGACGAGTTCGGCAGTCGTTCGGCAGCCGGCCCGAGTACACACGAGTGCACCTCGGCTGATACCGTATCTTCTGTCTCTCTTCCGCACTAACTGGGCGGTTCCTAGGGACCGCCCTATTGGACATGGACACCCAGCCGCCAGCCTCCAGCCTCCACCCAAGGCCCACCTATGGTGCGCTCGGCCAGCACCTCGCTGACGGTGTGCTCGAACCGGGCATCGATCCACATCTTAGACGCGTCTGCTTCAAAAGTACCCCCCAGGCCGGGGGCAAGCGGGTCGTCGCCGTCCTCGGCGTGTGCCTCTTCGTCTGCCTGCCCGGACTCCGGGGTGGTATTGCCGGACAGCAGGGCGGCCTCCGCGAGTGCCTTGGCGACCAGCTCGTCGTGGGCGGCGCTGTTGAGCGCGCCGTAAAAGACGCACTGGCCGCCCTCGGCGTCCTCGCTCAGCCCGAAGAAGCACATGGCCGTCCTGGGGGCGCGCGTCGAGGCCGCCGACAACGCCGCCGCCCTGCCGAGCTGCAGCTGGAATAGCATCATCGTCTTGATCATCGTGGTGCGACGGGGCGCTGCGCCGAACTCAGGGGGCCGCACTGCTATTCAACGAATGTGACGTCACATTCGTTAGAATGTGAATTTTGTCACGTTCGTTTGAATACGATGGCACATTCGTTTGAACGTGACACGGCCGTTAAATTAGGGTGTCACATTCGTTTGAACGGAGTCAACATTCCAACAAATGTGACGTCATGTTCAAAGGAACGTCACAATTCACATTCGATCGAATATGACGTCACATTCGTTGAATAACAGGGCGAAGGGTGTCGAAAGGTGTCGAAGGGTGTCGAAGGACGCGGGCCCGCAAGTCAGCGCGCGAAATACGACGAAAGTGCGCAAAGGTCGGGGAGGCACGGGAAATTCATTTTTCAGGTCGACGATGGTGTGGCGGGCCGTGGACCCGTCGTGAATTTTTCACGCACCACCCACCCCCCGTCGCTTTGTCACTCCCTTGACCTCCGCGACAGCCACCTCCCCCTCCCCCGAGTGGCGCACTAAACCGGGCCCCCTTGTTCCAGCCACCCGCTCGACCGGGGTGCCAGCCTGGCACTGGCGCAGCCGAGGCAGGCAAGGGATGATCTCCACCGTCCCCGCATTCATTTCATTGTGTGACAGTGCCTCGTCAAAAACAAACGCGGCGTAATGTATTCATCCGTCGTGGCAGACGCGCACCGCGCAGGTTGACGCATCTGCCAGGTTTGTTTTTCCGCTAACGAGCCACCCGCAGGCGTCCACCAGGTCTGTTTTTAGGTGTTCCAAAAGAACGTCCATTGTTTTCGCTTTTTAGATTTTTAACCCCTGTCATCTTTTGCAAAAAGAAAACCGCTAATATTTTTCCCCTTTTCTGCTACCAGCTTAAAATATATTGTCAGTTTATAACCTTTACACCATACGCTGTAAAAAGAAATACGGTAAAAAAACAATTGTGGGTCACGTCTTCGAAAAAATGCACCTTTAAATTATAAATTTTGAACAAGTAGTCAAAGTAGCTTTAAGGCGTTTAGTTATGATCCCTTGCCTTCGTTTTGCAGCATAGCAGCCCTGGGTGCCGCTTTAGCACTGTGATAGATTCTGTTGTCACTTCGAGTTCGTACTGCTAGTTACTAAGTATGTAATGAGCGAACGTTTTTTCATCAAAGGAACAGTTAAAGACATCAGATATTTGAAATACACAAACCAACAGCGCTATAGCGACACTTAAATCTACGTAATGTAGCAGCGGTCGGCGCGTCGAAGTCTTGCCACTGTCGGGAACCATGTGTCAGTGTGTCAGCGTCGCCAGGCAACCCCCACAGAGCGTCACTTTGGCCGAGTGCGCTCCGACGTCAGACTTCCTCGTTAGCGATGCTGACGTTCGGTGGGTCGAATCTACTCGATGCGACGCCGGCTTCTGTTTTCGTTTGGAAGGACTGCTTATCGTGTCTCCAATCTATCTCCCCGGCGTCTCCACAGTGTCTCAAATCGGTCTCAAGCGGGTCTCTGGGAGTGCTCCAGCGCGAGCACTCATTTTGGTATTCTGTCTACGCGGCGCTCCCAAGCTGGGAGAGGTGACGTATTGTCGGCGTCTCTGATCGGTCTCGGATCGGGCTCCTGGATGTCTTTTTATCCGGTCTCCAAAGCGTGTCATCGCGGGCTGCCTACGAGCCGAGACCGAATAGACATCTCAACTCTGTATCCGTCTCAGCTCCAGCTCGGCTCCTCACCAGCTGATGTCCGTATTTATAACGTCGCGATCCAGAACAGCTCTAGGACGTCGACTTGGGGGATTCGGAAGACACCGAGTGGAGACCGTCTAAAGATATCCACTTTTGTACGGGAATGGTGTTTTACCTTGTCCAGGGTGAGGGTGTTGTGAAACTCGAGGAGACGCCGCAGCCGCAGGAAGACGAGGCGGCGTCCTTCGCGCGGGTCCAGCGCCGCGGACGCCGTGTGCGCTGGCGAAGGCAAACAAAACCCTGAACGAGGCGGCGAAAAATACGACATAGGGCCCTGCAACGCGGTGCGTGTGTGCGTGTCTCTGTAAGCGCCCGCCGCGCTGGAGGGAGTTTCGGGAGGAGCAGTGTAAGTAACCAACGCGGTGTTCCTGTGAGGAGTCGTGAAGACGCGCCGAAGCGCCACGCGGCGCCGGTGGTGTGTGTGTGTGTGTGTGTATGTGTGAGTGTGTGTAGGTGTGTGTGTGTGTGTGTAGGTGTGTAGGTGTGTGTAGGTGTGTAGGTGTGTGTAGGTGTATAGGTGTGTAGGTGTGTAGGTGTGTGTGTGTGTGTGTGCGAGAGAGAGAGAGAGAGAGAGAGAGAGAGAGAGAGAGAGAGAGAGAGAGAGAGAGAGAGAGAGAGAGAGATAGAGAGGGGGGGGAGGGAGGGATGACGCTGAGTGGCGCTAGGCCTTTGCCAGCTTCGCGCCGGGCCTTGCGGCGCGGCGTGGCACGGCCTACGGGCTCCACTCCACTCAGGCGTGTGTCAACGCGGACGGGACACGGGAACATCAGGTCGTGAAGAGCGACCGTCCCTCGATGGCCTCGACCAGGTTGGCCGAGACGGTACAGCTGTCTAATTGCTTTCCGATCCAGCTGCTGCCCGGAGCCCTGGGCGGGGCGGCGCGGGGCGGCGCCCTCGAGGGAGTGTGGCAGTTTGCCAGAGAGCCCCCATCACGCGAGGCAGAGAGCAAACGGAGCCGGTCTGGGCCCTTTACCACGATGTGTTCTTCGTCCGAGTTTCTTCTTCGCTGATGAAAAAGTCAACATTCTCCTTGGATGAAAATGAGTCGGCGACAAACTGACCTGCCTCCTGTGGAACCGGCAGCGCGACAAAGAAGGCTCTGGGGATGGTGTAGACGACGCGCAGGTGCAGGCGGGGCACGCCGTCCTGGCCGCGGAGCGTGTCGAGGCGCTGCACTTGGCGCGGCAGCTCCATCCCCCAGTCCATCAAGGCCAGCACCTTGGTGGACAGCGACGCCGCGGACTCGGCGTCCACCATCTACAACAGCGGCACCGCCGGGCAACGCGCAACGCCCTCACATCTCGCATTCCGGAAAGACAAGCGTCCGCCGGGCGGCGCCTTGCTGAGCCGCGTAGGCAACCCATCGCACAGTGGGTCAGGAGACCGTCGCGGCGGCCAAAATCCCGGACGCGTTTTGAGCTCGAGAGTCGGTAAATGGACTCGAATCGAGCGTGTGACCCCACTAATGGATTCCTCGTGTGGAGAGCAATCCATTGGTGGGATCAAACGTTCGATTCGAGTCCCACTTAGCGACTCTGGAGCTCATAATGCGTCTAGAATTTTTGCCGCCTCAGCGGTCTTCTGGCCCACTGTGCATCGGACCGCAGAGCAGAGGGAGCCACTCCGTGACCGAACTAATGCAGATGCCTGGCTCAGCCACACTCGCTGGGCTGCTCGCGGCTAGACGGTCAGCGCCACGGCGCCGCGCTCCTGTCGAGCTGAAACAAGGGCCTGCTGCCCCCCGCACTCCCTTCAGCAGCACTCCGGTGGGATTGTTCCGCCCCGCCCCGCCCCGCCCCGCCTCAAGATGAGCACGCCGCACAACGCACCGTCGTCGAGTTAACCTCCCCCGTCCTTCGCATCCCACCGCCCCTCGCGGCAGACTGGGCGATTACAAAACATGGCCATCCGGGCCTGGGCTTGCTGGGCTTGCTGGGCTTATTGCTAGGCTTGCTGGGCTTGGTGGGCTTGGTGGGCTTGCTGGGCTTATTGCTAGGCTTGCTGGGCTTGGTGGGCTTGCTGGGCTTGCTGGGCTTATTGCTAGGCTTGCTGGGCTTATTGCTAGGCTTGGTGGGCTTGCTGGGCTTGCTGGGCTTATTGCTAGGCTTGCTGGGCTTGCTGGGCTTGCTGGGCTTGCTGGGCTTGCTGGGCTTATTGCTAGGCTTGCTGGGCTTGCTGGGCTTGCTGGGCTTATTGCTAGGCTTGCTGGGCTTGCTGGGCTTGCTGGGCTTGCTGGGCTTGCTGGGCTTGCTGGGCTTATTGCTAGGCTTGCTGGGCTTGCTGGGCTTGCTGGGCTTGCTGGGCTTGCTGGGCTTGCTGGGCTTGCTGGGCTTATTGCTAGGCTTGCTGGGCTTGCTGGGCTTGCTGGGCTTGCTGGGCTTATTGCTAGGCTTGCTGGGCTTGCTGGGCTTGCTGGGCTTATTGCTAGGCTTGCTGGGCTTGCTGGGCTTGCTGGGCTTGCTGGGCTTGCTGGGCTTATTGCTAGGCTTGCTGGGCTTGCTGGGCTTGCTGGGCTTGCTGGGCTTGCTGGGCTTGCTGGGCTTATTGCTAGGCTTGCTGGGCTTGCTGGGCTTGCTGGGCTTATTGCTAGGCTTGCTGGGCTTGCTGGGCTTGCTGGGCTTGCTGGGCTTGCTGGGCTTATTGCTAGGCTTGCTGGGCTTGCTGGGCTTGCTGGGCTTATTGCTAGGCTTGCTGGGCTTATTGCTAGGCTTGCTGGGCTTGCTGGGCTTGCTGGGCTTGCTGGGCTGCCTGCAAGCAGGCTGATTCCGAACAGTGCTGTCTCTCTCGCAACGCCTGCAGGACGCCACATGTGTGCCAAAGAGACAGAGGTTTCGAAAGCAGCCCGCCCGGCCGGCGCGCGCACCCACTGGCGGTCGCTGACCACGAGCAGCCCGCCCGGCCGGCGCGCGCACCCACTGGCTGTCGCTGACCACGAGCAGTCCGTTTTAGTCGAAGGCCTCGTCCTGTTCAAATGTTAGCGATCAGGCGCCAGATGCACGACAACCGCTCAACTCGAATGAACGAAGACAATCGCCGAAACAGAACCGCTCATCTTGGCGGCCTCGAAGCAAAAACAGCCTGCTTCTTTTGGCACGCGACATGCTCTGAGGTTATGACTGCTTGGTTATGGTCAATCTTACATCCTAAAATCTTCACCCTTTCGAAGTGGTCCAGAAACTGGCGAACGCTGTCGTTGAGACGGAGGTGATCGGGCCTCTGGAAGTAGGCGCCGCTGGCGACGGCGCGCAGGGCGGAGTCAGTCCAGCGCTGCATCGTGTCCAGCAGGCCGCCGTGGTACAGGCAGCGGCCCTCCGCCGCGTCCAGCACGCCGGCCGAGGCGGCCAGCAGCAGGCGGTGCTGCGGCACGGGGCGGTTAGAGGCCGCGCGAGGAACCACTGCCGCCGCACAGTGGGCCAGAACACGGTAGAGTCCTACGGGCGCGGGCGGCCGAAACTCCAGACGAGTTTCGAGGTAAAGAGTCGGTAAACGGAACTCGAAATGAACGTGTGACCCCCACCAATGGATTCCTCGTTCGGAAAGCAATCCATTGGTGGGGTCACACGTTCGGTTCGAGTTCTGTTTAGCGACTCTGGAGCTCAAAACGCGTCCGCGATTTTGACCGCCTCGACCGGTCTTCTGGCCCACTGTGCACCGGCTTTCCTTTACCTGGACCTGCAAGTTCTCCAAGAAGTGAAACACCCACATCGGTTCGCCCAGCGGATCCGCCTCCTGCGCCTCCAGGGTAGCGGCGGCGCAGGCCAGGGCGCGCTCCAGCCTCGCGCCCACCTTGAGCAGCCCGGCGTTGAGCGCGGCGCCGGCCACGCGCGCGAAGCGGGCGCACACGGGTCGGAGCCTGCCGATGTCCTGTCGTAGGGAGCGGGACGGTAAGTACACAGTGGGTCAGAAGATCGTTGAGACGGCCAAAATCCCGGACTCGTTTTGACCTCCAGAGTCGCTAAATGGGACTCGAATCGAACGTGCACCAACAATGGATTGCTCTGCAAACGAGAAAGCCATTGGTGGGGTCGCACGTTCGATTCTAGTCCCATTTAGCGACTCTGGAGCTCAAAACGCGTCTAGAATTTTGGCCGCCTTAACGGTCTTCTGGCCTACTGTGCGGTGACGACCTGTGGGCGCTCGGTTCGCGACCAGCCGGCGGCATTACCTTGTAGTTGAAGTACTGAAACACCTCGAGGAGGACCTCCTGCGGCAGGTCGACGACGGACGCCCTGCTCGCGTGCTCGAGCTGCGAGTCGGGAGCGACAGGGGCAACAGTCCTGCAGGGGGTAACAAGCACGGACATTTCGACATAAAAGTACATCAGGCTAACAAAACAAGGTGTATTTTACCTCGGTTTCTTTGCCCCCCGAGCCATGGCCAAAAAATAATATCCGGACAGTGAACAGGGCAGCTACACCGGGGTGGATCGGGGCCGCATTGTTGCCAAAACGCCACCAACCGGGACCTCCACTCAGCAGCAGCAGCCCGCAAAGCGTGGCGCCCGGTTGCGCCTGCGTGGTAGGCATCCCAACGCACGCCGGTGAGGTGAGGGCCGCGTCGCTGCAGGCGCCCTGACCATGCCCTGCCTAGTCCGGCCGTGGTAGGCATCCCAACGCACGCCGGTGAGGTGAGGGCCGCGTCGCTGCAGGCGCCCTGACCATGCCCTGCCTAGTCCGGCCGTGGTAGGCATCCCAACGCACGCCGGTGAGGTGAGGGCCGCGTCGCTGCAGGCGCCCTGACCATGCCCTGCCTAGTCCGGCCGTGGTAGGCATCCCAACGCACGCCGGTGAGGTGAGGGCCGCGTCGCTGCAGGCGCCCTGACCATGCCCTGCCTAGTCCGGCCGTGGTAGGCATCCCAACGCACGCCGGTGAGGTGAGGGCCGCGTCGCTGCAGGCGCCCTGACCATGCCCTGCCTAGTCCGGCCGTGGTAGGCATCCCAACGCACGCCGGTGAGGTGAGGGCCGCGTCGCTGCAGGCGCCCTGACCATGCCCTGCCTAGTCCGGCCGTGGTAGGCATCCCAACGCACGCCGGTGAGGTGAGGGCCGCGTCGCTGCAGGCGCCCTGACCATGCCCTGCCTAGTCCGGCCGTGGTAGGCATCCCAACGCACGCCGGTGAGGTGAGGGCCGCGTCGCTGCAGGCGCCCTGACCATGCCCGGCCTATGCCCTGCCTAGTCCGGCCGTGGCGACGGCGACGCGGTCGAGCTCAACACAATGAGGAAGGGACGGGCAGCCCTTCGGTCTGGCGGCCGCCCTGCCGGCGCCCTCATGCGATAAATTCCTGGACGCCGGCGCTCTCTCTCTCTCTCGCTCGCGCGCGCGCGCGCGCGCACACACACACACACACACACACGCACACGCGCACACACACACACACACACACACACACACACACACACACACACACAAACACTGAAAAGCAGCTTGCGCGGTGGCCGAGCACGATCCTCCGCTCCGAGTCCAACGGGGGCCAGCAGAGGACACCCCGCGGCCCCGCGGCCCCACGCCACGGCATCTTGTGCGCATCATCCCTCGGACCGTACGAGACACGCAGCGTTGGGTCGCCTGCGAGGGGAGGGGGAGGGGGAGGCATAAAATGGGGCGGACGGCTTGAGAGGGAGGGGAGCTCCGACCGCCCATTGACACGCGCGAACCGAACACACAAGACGACAAGCCGCACTCGCCCCTCGCCGCCGCGCTGTGGACGAGATCGTACGTGCGTCGGCTACAAAGTCCGAGAGCAGATGTTCGGATCCTGCTATGTCTTTTGCTGATTTCGATACGCACTCTGAGCGGATCCAGCCTCAGCCTGTCAAAGGCACCGCTTCAATACTTGGGTCTCATGTGTCCCGGAGGCCGGGAGTGTAGAGGCGTCGAACCCCAAGTACGAGGGACCTGTGTTCGACACCCGGTGCGGTGCATCTGTCATATTCGACACGCTGTCCCGGGGAATCGACCGCCAAATTGTGTCGGCGGGCTCTTCCTTCGCGGTGGTGTCCTCGCTTACTCACATGAGGTATATATACAACATGCCCGTTATCTATATAGATGTCCAACCAGTGACGGGTGGCAAGACTCCGTTGTACGACGAGGTGGCCTGCCGAGGGGGAAGGACGCCAGCAGAGGGAATTGAAGCCCTCTCGCCTGCATGAGAAACGTCGCAATCCGGCCCGATGATGGTGGATGTGTCTCTCTGCGCCGTGGCTAGTTCTTGAGCTTAGCTCGCCGGCGGTTAGATGGGAGGGAGAACACGTGACAGCACTACACCCAGTCCGGTTCGGGGATCGGCCTTGTACCAAATAGCCTTTCTCTTGCAAAAATTTACGTCATTATTTTTGAATAATTGAAGTTGCCTCATAATCTTGTCTCAGGATGTTTTTTTTTGTTTTTTTTTTATCTTTTATCAGTTTGGGTAAGGGGTGGCGAAGGGGCGGGGGCGCCCCCTCCAGCCGGTCGGCCAGCCCCCGGGCCTCGGCCTGGACCGCCGAGCCCCGATGCTGCCTCTACGTGCGGTGTAAACGTAGCCACATTGGCCGGGCGGCGCACGACCACATTGTCGGCGTGAAATAGAAAGCTGCTGGAAAGGCAAACAAAGGGGCTGTCGCGCGGCGGATGCAGTAACAAGCCCCGCCGATACAGACAATGGCGGCAGGTGGTCCTTGGGGTAGCAGGTTGCGGCCGGGGGTGCACACCGCCGGACTCCAGCCGGTGAGGGGGGGGGGGCTCATAGCGGGGCATGGGGTTCGCAGGGGTGCACCGATAGGTTGGGCTACGGCACGGCGCAGCGCGACCTGGGGGAGGAGGGTGTCTCTGGCAACGCGGCCAGCGCCCGGCGGTGGCGATGCTGCATGTCCATGAATTGCAAATGCAGGAAGAGGGGTGGAGCCAGCCTCCCGAGGGGCAACCACCACATGACCACGCCCGCGCCCACTCACACAAACACGCTGTAAGAGAGAATGGTTCTGCAGCTGGCCCCGCGCGCACCACCACTTACTGCTACCCCCCGAGGGGGCCGCAGTACACCCTCAGGGCGATGGCGCGCCGTGGCGATGGCAACAGCGGACAGTCTCGAACGAGAACAGCAGCCACGCGACCAATCCTCCTAGGCCCGCCTCAAGGGTCTGTATCACCTCCCCATTCTCGGCTGACTACTTGACTTGGAAAAGCTTGGGTCACAAATGATCCTCTGCTTTTCGAATTCGTATTGTCTTGTCTGCGCTCCGACACTAATATGACTTCATCGTGTGTGAAAAGTCAGGCTGCAGAAGGTGGAAGTAAAATAGAGGCAATACAATTTGAACAAAAAATTAACAACAATTTAATATGGTAAACAAATGTACATAGACACTATGGAAATAGGGACAGGAAACACATCAAGCCAAAATATGTGGCGTCTTCCCCTCTTTTTAAAAGTTACACATGGAATGGTTTTCCGTGAGAGCAGCGACATATTTTGGTTCACTGTGACAAGAAGAGAGCGCAAATACTTAAGATTAAACAACAAAAATATTCTGTACACAATAAAAATTATCTCTTAACAACTCTAGTGAACGTCAGTTTCGCGTCCTTCGGAGATATCTCAGTTCTACACAGTTCAACTGACTCTTCTAATTTTCGGAAAAAAGTTCAGAAACGTCGTTCCTGCCCGCGTAATCGAACGCGCCTCCATGCAATGATCCTTTTTTCCAGACTATACATCAAAATCAGGACTTAGAACTATCTTTTCCCCTGGAACTTATGCATCTGTATGTGGCTGAGCTCCAATCACTCATCATCGATCATTCCCGTGACCTACATTTACTACAGCCAAAATTTTGAATGGTAAATCCTTGATGCTGGGCACTGACTGGACTGTGCCACGAGTGCCTTCGCTTTCGTTACTGTGGTACCGGGCTGCTGGTGGCGGTGGTGCGGCGATCGCCCTTCTCGTGCACTCTCACACACACGGCCACACAAATCGCAGCGGGAATGGCATTTTCTCTGTTGCTTTACTGTCGGCGCTCCCAATCGCGCATTATTCATGGCCATGCAAGCAGTGCGAGTGCGAGGTGCCCCATGAAAAAGGGCCGCGCGGGCAGCGCGGCGAGAACCAAAGAAGGAGAGAGTAGAAATCAAACGCTCATTTTCTTACGGCGAGACGCCCGACGAACAGAGGCACCAAGGAACGGAGGACGAAGGGAGGCGAATTATTAACCGCACTAACAAAGCTCCCCCCCCCTTTTTTTCGGTTTCAGTGACGGGCTTTGGATTGAATTAAATAATATACACAATTAAAATTCAAGTTGGAGTGCAGGCCACACACAGATGCATGCGCTCCTCATTAGTCGGTTGCAATAAATAAATAAGTACAGGCTAAAATGGCGAACACGACCCAGCAACATTAAAGGGAATCCTCATATTTATCATAATTATTGTTATCGGTGGTGACTTGGTATTATTGCATGTTTTTTATATTTTTATTTAACGGTTGGTGTCAACTGGGCACGCGCTCTCCTGACAACGGTTCTGTACAAACTAAACACTACCTACTTATTTTTACAGAGTACATCTACTCACCCACGTCGACCAGTCAAAGTCAAAACTGCAATGTGATATAACCGTGTGATATTTTACTATGATAGCTGCCTTCAAAATGTTGAAATCTCCAGCTATTTTTTACCAAAATAAAAAAATCCTGGGTAATTTTGATGTAAAATTTTAACAGATGGCAAGTCTGAGTGGGACCGACAGACACGATATAAATAGAAGGGGCCGGGCGGCGCATCTAGTTTGTACAACAAGGAGGAAGCAACTCCACGTGTGAAAAACAAATCAATATTGTACTTGAGCGGAGGGAATTTGCCTCCCTTTCACTGGGAGGTAATTACGGGGCCACGGCAATCTACATAAAGATCAAAGCGCAACACGCGGGGTGGTTACGGACACTGAGCCGTGCCGAGCCGACATCTCAAGGCTCTCTATTGACACACTTTCAACAGTTGGGCCAGGGCGGGACAGGCCATCGGACACAAGGGTTGACGACGACGAAGAAGAAGAAGCAGAGGAAGAAAAAAAGGAGAAGTTGCTTCCACCTCGGAGGAGTTTGAGCATAATGGCTTAACAGTTTCACGGGGCCGTCCGGGCCCAGGCGCGGCCGCCTTCCAGGTCTAGAACAGGCCCACCAGCTGGTCGGGGCGCTCCGGGTTCAGCGCCAGCACCTTGGACACGATGTTGAGGTCCTCCTGCGGCGCCGAGATGCCCGACTGGTGCAGCAGCGTCTGCAGCTGGCCGTCCAGGCCGCGCTGCCGCTGCGTGTGCGGCTGCAGCTGCTGCAGCGGCTGGCTGTTGAAGAACAGGTTCCTGCTCTGCTCGAAGTTGTTGAAGCCGAAGTTGGCCGTGGAGCCGAAGGGCTCGTGCCTGTTGGGCCGCGAGTTGGACGGCTGGCTGAGGGGCGGCGCCTGCTGGGGCGCCACGGGCGCGAACGACTGCGCCGAGACCTGCAAGCGAGTCGTCAGCATTAGCGCGCGTTACCGAGTCGGACACACACGACAAGATCAAATGCAAGGGGAAACAAGTCAAAAAAATTTGTACACCGAAATTCATGGTCAATCTTGAATTTTAGTCGAATTTCTTCCAAATTCATGAAAATTAGTCGCAATTCAAAGAAATTCTTCAAAATCCAGTGAAATACATATCGAAATTCATAGAAATTTGGCTGCAATTCATTGAAATATATCCGAAATTCATGTGGAATTCAAAAATTTGTACACTGAAATTCAAAGTTATTTCCCCTTGATCAAATGGGTGCTTAGTACACAACTGAGGGAGCGTACTTACTACCACACAGCTGTAGATGTATGCTTGGCAAGCACACAGCTATAGATGTCTGCTTGGCAAAGCACACAGCTGTAGATGTATGCTTGGCAAGCACACAGCTATAGATGTATGCTTGGCCAAGCACACAGCTGTAGGCTGTAGGAGTGTGCTTTTTAATGGGTGGGATAAAAGTGTGCTTGGCCAAGCATACACCTATAGCTGTGTACTTGCCAAGCATACACCTATAGATGTGTACTTGTAAGTACGCTCCCACACATTTGATCTTGTAGTGCAGGGAGTGGCGTTGGCACAGTACCTGGATGGCGGGCTGGATGGTGGGCTGCTCAGGCTGGGACGGCTGGAACGACGGGAACTGCTGGAAGCTGGCGCCGAAGCCGCTGCTCTGCTGGAAGCCCGGATGGAAGCCCGCCTGCGGCTGCTGAGGGAAGATGTTGTTGCTGAACACATTGTTGTTGTTGAGGGAGGAGGGCAGCGGGGGTGGCTCCTGCTGGAAGCTGCGGTACGTCAGTCGCTGCTCTTCGGAGGGCTCGCGCGGCGCGGAGGCGGCGGCGGGGGCGGGCGCGACGGCCGCGGGGCCGGTGGAGCCGGCGGCGGCGGCGGCAGGAGGGGCGGCGATCTGCTGCGCGTTGAACTCGACGCTCCGCTGGAAGGTGAGGTCCAGCGAGGCCAGCCGCTGCCGCTCCTGCTCCTGCAGCCGCAGCCGGTGCTGCTCCTCGTAGAACTGCTGCAGCTGCCGCTGGCGCGCGTTCTCCGCCTCGATGATCTTCTGCTGCCGCTCGCGCTCCAGCGCCTCCAGGATGGACTGCTTCCGCGCGCGCTCCAGCTCCAGGGTGCGCTGCTTGTCGTACTCCTCGATCTGCTTCTGGCGCTCCGTGTCGCCCTGCGAGTGGTGGATCTGCACGGCGGCTTCGGGGGTCGAGCTCTGCGCCACCTGCCGGGGAAGAGGGGAATCAGAGACGGAGTAACGAAGGGAGGGTAGAGTCCTCTGGTGGGAGAGAAACGTGAACCAACTGAATTTGCCATACGCTGATCGCCAGCTACCCTCGAAATCAAAGGGGGATATCTCGATATCTCTTATGGGTGCGCGTGGGCCGTCTGCGCAGCGCACCGACAGCAGAGGTGCCAACATCTGAACCAAAAAATGGGAGCCGACCCTGCATGGTCCGCCAAGATGCTGTGCTGGACCGCTATCCCCTCATGTGACTGATTGCGCAATGGATAGCGTAGTTGTCAGAGGCCCTGCAGATGCGGGTTCGACACTCGCACGGAGCGACCACTTTTATAGCTGTTACGGTTCTTCAAGTTGGTACCACTGACTTAGGGGCGCTGACGTTACGATTGGAAGGCCGTATCTCATAGCATGGAGTTACCCTCCCTTTGCTCGAAATGCTCTTTACTATTTCTCATACTTTGGTCAAAACAGGAAAAAAGTTGCGCGTAGTTTTTCATGCAGTGGCCAGAACCTTGTGTGGTGTCTGCCCTCAGCGCCATCTGTTGTATCACCGAGTGTTGGTTGGGTGAACCGAAACCCTGGCCGATCTTTGGTCACTACGGAAAATCAAGCCTGGATGAAAAACTACGCGCAACTCTTTTCCCGTTTTGGCCGAAGTATGAGAAATTCGCCGCTCGGGCGAGCCTTGTTCTGCGAGGACAGGGCTAACGTTTCTCTCCAACTATAGAACTCTAAGAGCAGCATGCTTTACTCGCATCCGAATCCGAGCGAGCACGAAGAGTTTGTTCGTTCGGAGAGATAACACATCAAAGTGTCTTAAGACAACTCTGACGCTTAGGTAGCGCTGTTAGGCCTCGACAGACCTTAGCGTTCGAGTATCCCCTGTTTGCCCCATTGGACAGTGGTACTCACCAGGGTGGGCTGGGCAGTGGGCGCGGGCACGGTGGTGGGGGGCTGCGTGATGTAAGTGGACTCGGCCACCGACGCGGCCGTCACTCTGGCCAGCTGCTGGTGATGCTGTTGCTGCAGGTCATGTTGCTGTTGCTGCTGTTGTTGCTGTAGTTGCTGTTGTTGCTGTTGCTGCAGGTCATGTTGCTGTTGTTGCTGTAGTTGCTGTTGTTGCTGCAGTTGCTGTTGCTGTAGTTGCTGTTGTTGCTGTAGTTGCTGTTGCTGCTGTAGTGGCTGTTGTTGCTGCTGCTGGTCCTGCGGCGCGGCGGTGGCGGCGGCCTTGGCGAGGTGGGCCTTCTTGAGCTGGCGCTGGCGCTCCTGCTCCTGCGTGAGGAACTGCTGCAGCTTGAGCAGCTGCTGCTGCTTGGCCTGCAGCTCCTGCAGGCGGCGCAGCTGTTCCTCGAGCAGCAGCTGCTGCTGCTTCAGCTCCTGCTCCTCGTCCAGCTTGGTGGCGGCCGTGGGCGAGACGGCGGCCGTGGGCGAGACGGCGGCCTGCTGCTTGCGGTACAGCGGCACGATGCGCTGCGGCGTGCCGTGGGCGTCCTGGTGCAGCGTGAACGCCGCCAGCAGCGGCGCCTGCGAGTGGCGCACCGTCATTAGCGTTCCCTCGCCCGTCATTGAGAGAAAGGAGGAAAAATGGAGCTGGTTTTACCGCAAGTTGACGTCAACTTGGGTAATACGAGACTACTATTTTGAGTTGACTTGAGACACCCTTTTGGTCACTAAGAAGGCTACTGCACACTAAATTCTTGTGTACTTTTTTGTACCTAGTTATGCACGATTTTGAACATGCGTTTGTTATGCATAATATTATACGTTGTAATGCGTAATTTATTCATAACTATGCATAAATTATACGTTGTTATGCATTATATTATGCAGAAGCTTACGCATGGGCAAAATCGTTCATAACTAAGTACAAAAAAGCATAAGGATTTAGTGTGTACTTAAACACATTCACGTTTTTGGCTGCTACAATTTTTCGATGCGCAGCTTGACAGGGGAGAGTCATCAAATTCAACTACAATTACAATTACAAAGAGTAAGATCATGGGTCTCAAGTAACCCCACAATTGTCTCATATTGCCCCAGTTTACGGTACGTACCTGGAAAATCTTGATGTCCTCGGTGGTGGAGGCCGGCTTGGCCGTGGTGATGGTGGTGACGGCGGCCTCAACGGTGGTGTCCTGCGTCGGCAGGGCCGTGGTGTCCGTGGGCGTCTCCGCCGTGGGGATGGTGTTGGCGGGCACGCTGCGCTGCTCCTGGTCCTTGGCGCCCTCCTTGCCGATGCTGTTGTCGCGGCCGTCGTCCTGGACGGGGTCCGGGCTCTGGAAGAAGAAGCCGTCGACCTGCCTGCCCGTGGGGTTGGCGGCAGGGGCGGACGCGGGGGCCGACGGTGGCACCGCCGTGGTCGGGTACTCGTCGGTGGGGTTCGCCGTCTGGTAGTAGTCCGTGGTGGTGGGCACGGGCTGCTCCGTCGTGGCGTTGTAGTTGTGGTTGCTGTAGGGGTCCTGCGTGGTGTAGTCCGTCTGGAAGTTGAGCGCGAGGCGCGTGTCGTCGTAGTTCTGCGAGGGCAGGGCGGTCTGCAGTTCCAGCCCGGCGTCCGCGGCCTGGTTGTACTGCTGGCCTGCCTGCTGCTGCTGTTCAGCATTGTAGACTTGTTGTTGTTGCTGCTGCTGGTCCGTGTTGTAGTTTTGCTGCTGCTGGTTGTACGGCAGCTGGTGTCCGTTGTACTGCTGGTCCTGGGTCTGCGCGGGCTGCTCGGCGTACGCGTTCACCTGCGTGCCGGCGGCGGGGACAGAGCCCGGGTGGCTGCCGCTGATCTCGTTGGCGTACTTGATGTACTCGGCCATGCTGGCGGGGATGTCGCGCTGCTGCGGGTTGTGTTGCTGTTGCTGTTGCTGCTGCTGCTGCTGCTGCTGCGCGGGCGGGCTGTCTGTCGGGAAGTTCTCGTCCATGTAGTTGCGCAGGAAGTTGTTCTGCTCCCGGGCGTCGCGCAGAGCCTGCTTCTCCTTGGCGTTGAGCTCGGAGGCGGCCTCCTCCTGGGCGCGCTTGTCGAGGTCCTCGGCCTCCAGGTGGATGAGGACGCGCAGCAGGGCGCGGCGCAGGGCGGGGTCCTTGAGCACGGCGGGCGCGGTGCGGTGGTACTCGCCGATGACGGGCACGCCGTTGGACAGGGCGCGGCCCGCCTCCAGGGCCTGCTGCTGCTGGTACTCGGCCTCCAGGTGGTACAGCGCGCGCAGCAGCGACCGCCGCAGGTAGGGGTTCAGGTTGATGGGCGTGCGCCGCAGGTCGTTCTCGGCGGACGGCGACAGGATGGGCGCCGTCTGGTCCTGCCTCGGGTCGGCCCGCACGGCCGCCGCCACGGCCAGCATCGCCAGCGCCAGCACCTGGAACACGAGCACGGCGGTGAGTCGACCTGCACCAGCCTGGCGCGCCGGCTGTCCCTGCTTCTTGCTCGGGAGGGACCCGGCGGCGCCCTGATTGGTGGGGGCCGCAGGGCCGCAGGGTGACGCAAAAAGGGAGTCGGCCGCGCCTTTAGCAAGACGGATGTGCCGGCCGGCCGACGGGGCTAATCCCTCATGCCAGTCCGGCCGTCGGCGCCGTCGGCCCGCCGCTCTGTCTCTGTTAGTCTGTTGTGACGCGCGGTGACGGTGGTCGCCCAGTAATTCGCGCAAAGGCCGTACTTAATCTGTCAAATTAAATTTCACTTTAGCGGCCGGGCGGCAGTGGCAGCAGTGCCTCCTAATTGACTGGCTAGGCTAACCAAGCCTAACCGGGACCGAAAAGAGACGCGCTTCCCACGAGGAGCCGCGGGGAGGGGGCGGGGAGGGGGACGCGCTCGCCGTTTTGTTGGTGGCAGGAAAATCGATCCCGGCCGGAGGAAAGAAGGAATCGATGATTCAATTCAACTTGATTCCTTCCAAGGCGAGCAAAAGCAAACAAAAGAAAGTGTTAACAGCTTTACGAAGTTTCGGCTAGAACTCGTCCATCAAATGTTTTTTTCCTTCATTTTTTTTTTTTGGTGGGTTTGTGGATTGATTGGACTGGCTGACGCCCAGTGGACGTGAAAAATGATGCTTAAGAGGCCTCTTTTAGTTAACATTTGCCAGCCCCGCGCCTCGCGACTGTGACAGATCGCCGAGCTCACGCCGCCATGCCGATGGGGCCACCAATCAGGCGTGGAGCGGGGCGGGGCGGGGCCGCGGGGTGGCGCGGCAGATTAATAGCGGCACAATATGAGAAGGACGCCGCCGCCGGCAGAGCTGGAAAGAACTTCCCTTTTAATCAGTTAAAATGTCAATCTACTTAGTTGTCCGTGCGAGTCTGCCAACCGCCCTTGGGGTCCGCTTGAGGCCGGACCGGGTGGAGCGAGGTGGGGCGGGGTGGAGCGGGGTGGGGCAGGGTGGGGCGGGGTGGAGCGGCGTGGGGCGGGGTGGGGCAGGGTGGGGCGGGGTGGGCCACGTCGCGGTGATCCACACCACCGCCACGGCGCACGCAGACACGCTCCACAGTAGGTCAGAAGACTGTTGAGGCGGCCAAAATTCTAGACGCGTTCTGAGCTCCAGACTCGCTAAATGGGACTTGAATCGAACGTGTGGATTCCTCGTTTGGAGGGCAATGAGGACACGCGTTCGATTCGAGTCCCATTTAGCGAATCTGGAGCTCAAAATGCGTCCGAGATTTCGGCCGCCTACACGGTGTTCTGACCCACTGTGCGCTCCACGCAGCCCACGCCGCCGCCGGGTCGGGTCAGGCTAGGTCGGGCTGGTTGCGCTCTGTCTGCCTGGGAGTGCGGTGCCAGCAGAGGGCCACTCGCTGGCGCCAGCCCCTAATGGGTGCGAGCGAGATGGAAACACTTCACCTTGGGGTTGGTTGCGTCACGTCAGCCCTGGGTCCTAGGGGAGGGCGGGGCGTGGGCTGGAAGGGCCGGCCGGCGGTGTGTAATAACGACCAGGGCGGCGCGGCGCGGCAGACCGGTCTAGCGGACTAGACAATTAGTTCGTCACAGAGGTGTGGCCCTGCGGCCCTTTGGCTGGGAATACCACGCCGCTGGCGGCGCGCGAAGAAACAAAGGCACCCGGCCCCGCGCCGATCCAGCACGGTGACTGCCCGTAACGACGCCATTCGACCGGACGAGAGCACCAGTGCGCATACCCCGACCGCCGTGAACCGGTGTCCGAGTCAGTCCCAGATGCGCGGGCCCTCGGAGGACGCTGTCGACCCCCCGGGCGTCATCGTCTGAGCCGCGACACAGCGTGAGAAAGAGAGAGAGCAGAGCCGCGGCCGCCTTGTTGACAGAGTGCCGTCCACAAACGACCGTCCGGACCGAAAACACGGCGCTCTTCACTTCCACGCCGCTGCACGCGCAAGGACGGGCCGACGGGCCGCGCCGCCCCCTGACCCCGGCACGACCCCGCTCGATTAGCTCCGAGTTTCTCGCTACTGCTGCTGTGTGTGTGTGTGTGAGTGTGTGTATGTATGTATGTATGTGTGTGTGTGTGTGTGAGTGTGTGTATGTATGTATGTATGTGTGTGTGTGTGTGTGAGTGTTTGTGTGCGCGCGCGGGAGAGGGTGTCCGTTTAAAGTGCCACCATTCATTCCAGTTTCGCGCCGCACGCTGCCGCACACTGGGCCGCAGGGCCTGGGCCACACTGGTAAAACTAAAGCGTAGTTCTACGCTTCATTCAAGCATACAACTACGCTTGAAGACTCTACGCCCTTTTTGAAGCGTACAACTACGCTTCAAGGAAATTCCCCCATGCATTTAGATAGGAGGAAAGGAGCGCATAAGCTCTTGTACGCTTCAAGAAGGGCGCACAAACTGTACGCTTCACGAAGGGCGTAGTACTACGCCTTAGTTTTACCAGTGCATTCTTCGCCGCCATAGGGCCTGCATGGCCTGCACGGCCATGGCCTCTAGGGAGGGGGAGGGGGGAGGTTTACCTATCTCATCTCGCTATGGCTACCTTGCTGCTGCGATAAGCCGGGCGGCTGGCGAGAGCGCCTGGCGGGTAGGCAGCCTCCCACATTCAGCGCACGCGTGCGGACGGGCGGCCTACCTCGCAGGCGCCATGATGCCGCCGGCCACGCCGCCACGTGCAGCCCAACTTCTGGGCCGCGATAAGGAGTCGGCGGCAAGGCGGCCGGCGACGCCGAGGCGGGACTGGTAACCGGAAGGAGGTGCACAGTGGGTCAGGAGACCGTTCAGGCGGCCAAAATTCTAGACGCGTTTGGAGCTCCAGAGTCGCTAAATGGGCTCGAATCAAACGTGTGACCCCACCGATGGATTCCTCGTTTGAAGAGTAATCTATTGGTGGGGTCACACGTTCGATTCGAGTCCCATTTAGCGACTCTGGAGGTCAAACGCGTCTAGAATTTTGGCCACCTCAACGGTCTTCTCACCCACTGTGAGGCGCACGGAAACAGGATCGAGGGGAAGGAGGGGAGGGCGACCGACCTCGGCCTCGTGGGGGAGAGGGAACCGTGCCTTGCCGTTACCCGCACGTTCCTAAATGTTGCGCCTGACTCGGGGCCGGCCTGCCTTACACTACACCGTCGTGCCTCGTGTGCTGCGAGGCGTGCTCCCGGACGCACCGCGCCATGCCATGCCCTGCTCTCTCTCCCTTGTGATTGTGCTGGATCGACGGTGGGACCCTCAAAACCGAGCCAACGCCGCCGCCCAGGAACTGTCTCTCTCTCTCTCCCCCTTGATTAAATTCAGCCGGCACGGCAGCTGCCCACCATGACCCCGTGCGGCGCGGGGCGGAGGGCGCGGGGCTCTATACCGCCACGGCTTGGGATGACAGTAACAGCTCTCTTACGGAGAACGGCCGCCGTCCCGACCAGCAAACGGACGCTCCCGTTTTAGCCAGCCTCCGTATGTGCACGTTGTTCGTTATTCCGCTCGCACACAATCGCCCGAAGGCAGAAACAATCTGATGCAAAAAATAAAAATCGTTTCCTCCGCGATATTATCTAAAATTAAGCACGTAAATTTAAAAAAAAAAAAAAAAAAAAACAGGAAAAAACCACGCAGACAGCCACAATCCCGCCCCCCGCGCCCCGGCAGCGCCAGACGCTTGGTTCCTCGACTCGGAAGTAAAAGCAAGCTGATACCTTCATGTGTCTTGCAGTTTCAGATACGTGTAAAGTGTAAAGGTGTCATCTGCCAACATAAAAAAAGGGCCTAAACGTAAAATGGAAGAAAATAGGAGGGTCGTAAATTAATAACACGAGCGGCCGTTCAGACCGTTTAGGCGGCGGCCGTTCAACCGGGCAATAATCGCGAAGGGCCCCGCGTCCCTCGCGGCCGGGCGGGCGGTCGCCATGGCAACGGCTTCATTCCGGACCGCCATAAAAGCAGCCCTTCGTCGTACATGCGGCGACAGACAACCCCCGGACAGGTGGGCCGCTCCGCCGCACGCCCCGCCACGCCCCGCCACGCCCCGCCACGCCCCGCCAACCGGGCCGCACGCAGAACGCGTTGCCGGAGGCGGGTTCGCCGGAGCGCTGGAAACACATGCATGCACAGGACCCTTTATTCCTCCAGCAGCCCGGATCCAGCAGCCGTCTCTCCAGCCAGTGCGCGCGCCGGTCCCGTTTCCGCGAGGCAAATAAGCGCGCCAGCCTGGAGCCCGGCCCGGAGCGGCACGGAGCGGCCCGGGGCGTAAGCGCGTTATCAGTGGAGCGAGAGGGAGAGAGAAAGAGAGTCGAGTCGAAGCCAAGACCCCGTGTGTACTGCTGCGTATAGCACTCATGGCCCCGCAGAGACACTCCACTTCCTTTCTCAGGCAAATCGCGTCGGAGTTCTCTTATCGAATTTCGCAGACCGGAACAAACAAGGCCGACAGGTGGTGGAATAAATTGCTGAGGAGCGCGCAGCACCTCCACGTGATGGCCTTCTTCGCGGCCAGGGGGCGCCAAACTGAAATATCGCCCCGGGGAATGGACGGCGATGGCATAGGCGCAGCGTGAAAGGAATTTCGGCAAGCAAGCCCTGCGAGTCAGCAGCCCCTAGGGAGGCTCCAAGGGGGGCAAATTATTTTATCAGAAACGATAGCTGGAGCACGGCGGCAGAGCGGCGGAACGCGCGCCTCGCGCCTGATCGCCTCACATCGAAAGTTCGAACAACAACAACAACAACAACGAAAGCGCTGCCAGCAGAAGCGGGGCCGGCGATACGCGCGCCTCGCCTGATCGCCTCACATCGACAGTTCGAACAACAACAACAACTAAAGCGCTGCCAGCAGAAGCTGGGCCGGCGATACCCCGCGCGAGAGAGGCCTTGCGCGCCGCGCCGCGCCGCGGGGTACAGACGGACGGTGGGCGGCTCTGCAGGCCGGTCCTCCCGGCCTAATATCCCGAGACCGTTCGGAGCACGGTACCGTATCGAGTTGCCACTGCCACGCCGTGATAAATGAGTTTGCGCGGCGCCGGGAGTCGAACCCGGGGCCTAGGGCGCCAGCTGCCAAGAGTGCGCGCGCGTGGCGAAAACAGAGCCGAGACACCCACCCGTCTTTGGGCCCCGAGCCGTCCGTCGACGTGGAGGGGCACTCAATCAATTAGATTGCCGCTCGGTGTGAGTGAGTGGCGAGTCCGGTTCTCTGATTGGTCGGCTCGCGGATGCAATCCACACCTCGCTCCGGCCAGGCGGCGCGCCGCGGTGAGCCCCCCGGGGATTACGCGCCAGCGATGGGCAAGAGGCATCCAGATAAAAGGATGTAATAGGGCAGCGCTGTCGTAGGCCGTGCCGTGCCGTGCCCAGCCGCATTGGCATATCGTTTCCATACACAGGTATTACAAGTGGGGCGTGGTGGCGGTGGGAGTTGGAGGGGGGGGGGGGGCACGACCTGGCGCGGGAGGCTGAGCAGCGCATTTCTATTCCAGAAACTCGGCGCCGGTAGACATAAAGAATAAAACCGCAAGAAAAGTAAACTGGGATTCGATCCCGCGCCTCGCGGTCCGCACTGTCTCAGCATACTATTCCGGAGGGTACTTGAGCCATTTTCCATCAGGCCTGCTGCCCCTGCTGCTCATGACTCATGCATGGCGAGCCTCCCGCGGGGCTGGCACGGTCACGGCGCGCACCTGGGGCGGCCAGCGCGGCCAGGGCGCTTCGGCTGCCAGCTCGGCCAGGGCGGCGGCTCGTGGCTGCCGGCTCGGTCGGGGCGGCTGTCGCGCCGTGTTATGTCTGATTTATCGACCGCGGGCCGCGCCAAGTAGCGCCACATTCTCTCGCACATTCTAGCATGGTGCTCCGGGCCGCGCGGGGAGTCAGTGCAGCGCGACCGGCCTGGCTCTGCCTGGCTGGGGTCATTAGTCACTGGCTGACCTCTGGGGGAAAAAGTGTCCCGCAAAAAGGTGGCTCGGCAGGGGCAGGTTTTGGCCGCGGGGGAAAGGTTGGCTGGCGACGCCAATGTCCGCGGCCCTCGCGGCGCGCCCCCGCGAGCGCGCCGTAACACAGTGGGTCAGAGGACCGTCGAGGCGGCCAAAATTCTAGACGCGTTTTGAGCTCCAGAGTCGCTAAATGGGACACGAATCGAACGTGTGACCCCACCAATGGATTGCTCTGCGAACGAGAAATCCATTGGTGGGGTCACACGTTCGATTCGAGTCCAATTTAGCGACTCTGGAGCTCAAAACGTGTCCGGGATTTAGGCCGCCTGAACGGTCTTCTGACCCACTGTGCGTCAGAGAGCATGGTGTAACCACTCGAGGCAATTGGTGCGCGTATTTGCCGTGCGCTTCGCAGCTTCGCGCCACTTCGCACTTGTTATTGCACTGGGAGACTCGGCCCGCATGTTACGTTCAGCGTGTACAGTGCAAACACAGCGCGCGCTGTCGTCAATTATGCAAAACTAGACGCTCAGTATGGATCTGAGATAGGGAGAGGTGGGCTGCAAAACCACGCCACAATTTTCAGCGCGGTTGTTCCTTGGCCTTTCCGGGAAATTGGTCTAGTTAGCAACTTCTTTCTCGGGCGAGTGCGGGGCATCGGTTTATCGGCTTGACTTCCGGCCCAGTTTGCCACGTCATCATCGGCAGCAAAGTGCCGGATTACGGCCTGGCTCTGCGTGCTTTGCGGGGCCCCGGGCCCAAGCGACGTGGATCAGAAGACCGTTGAGGCGGCCAAAATTCAAGACGCGTATTGAAGCTCCAAAGTCACTAAATGAGACTCGAATCGAACGTGTGATCCCATCAATGGATTCCTCGTTCGGAGAGCAATCCATAGGTGTGGTCACACGTTCGATTTGAGTCCCATTTAGCGACTCTGGAGCTCAAAACGTGTCCGGGATTTTGGCCGCCTCAGCGGTCTTCTGACCCACTGTGCCTAGGCGGCGAGGACTCCATCGCCCCGACGCACTGTTTGGCCACCGCCGGCCGCGCCGACCGCGGCCAACGCCGCCAATTCACTGCGACCGCCGAACGGCCGAGTTCGGGGTGGCCGCCGTCTCGCCGTAAAAATAGCCCTAAATCGAGTTTGAAACTCATGCAAGGGGACAACAGGCTACCGCGGGCACCGCCGCCGGTGTGACGCGATGGATGTACCCCCGCGATGAATGTACCGGGGTACATTTATCGCGCGATAGATGTACCCGGCAGGAGAGGGTCGTCCGCTGTTTGCTGTTTTGTTTTTCGTTGCTTTTCGCCGAAAGTCATTTGGCCGCCGCTGGCGCGGTGAGACAGCTGAAACACAGCGAGCCGGACACAGTGGGCCGGACCGTGCAGCTGGCGGCTATCAGATGGCCGGGCCGTGACAGGCAGGGCGGCCAGGCGGCCAGGCCACTCGGCGGCTCACAGTGGGTCAGAAGACCGTTTAGGCGGCCATAATTCTGGACGCGTTTGGGGCTCTACAGTCGCTCAATGGGACTCGAATCGAGCGTGTGACCCCACCAATGGATTCCTCGTGTGGAGAGCATTCCATTGGTGGGGTCACACGTTCGATTCGAGTCCCATTTAGCAACGCGTCTAGAATTTTGACCGCCTCAACGGTCTTCTGACCCACTGTGCGGCGCGTCGGCACGCCGACGTCACCGCCGACGCCCCTTCCGAGTAACCATAAACCCAGGTCGACGATGGAGGCGGCCGCGTCCCGTACCGTTCCCGCTTGACGGGCGCGCCCCCCGTGTCACCGCCTCGTCGAAAAGTCGTAGCGGACAGAAAACTTTTCCGCCACTCCCGCGGCGCACGGCGCACGCAACAGCGGCGCGCACAACGTGAAGGGCTGCTTCGTGATCGCGCGCCGGAGAGGACGACGGCGTTGATGGCGGTGCCTGAAGGTGCGTCGCCCCGCGGCCCACCGGCCGACCCACAGTGGGTCCAGAAGACCGTTGAGGCGGTCAAAATTCTAGACGTGCTTTGAGCTCTAGAGTAGCCAAATGGGACTCGAATCAAACGTGTGACCCCACCAACAGATCGCTCTCCAAACGAGGAATCCATTCGTCGGGTCACACGTTCGATTCTAGTCCCATTTAGCGACTCTGGAGCTCAAAGCGCTTCTAGAAGTTTGGCCGCCTCCACAGTCTTCTGACCCACTGCGCGACCCAGCGTCCACGGTGTCGCTGCAGTCCGCAACCCCACGTTCGTGTGCTCGCAATACGATCGGGCGGCGATAGGGCGCGCCACCACGCGCCAGTTTGCACGCCGACACAAAAGTGCAGCGGAGGCTATCGGGGGAGCATCGGCTGGGCGTGCCCCGTCGTTCGCCCTGTCGTTGGGTTGTTGGCGGGCCGAGCGCCGAGCAGGCGTGTTGCCGGCTGCTGCTGATGCCATCCGTCGCCCAACTTGTCCAGGTTGGTTTTTTTACCCCGGTCTCGGACACTGTTTTTTGCCAGTCCCCGATCGCGACTCGCGGCCGCGTCCAACCTTGTACGGCGTGACAGGAAGAGCCCTCCAGCCCGGCGGCCAGCGTGGCGTGGCGCACAGTGGGTCAGAAGACCGCTGACGCGGCCAAAATCCCGGACACGTTTTGAGGTCCAGAGTCGCTAAATCGGGACTCGAATCGAACGTCTGACCCCACCAATGGATTTCTCGTTCGGAGAACAATCCATTGGTGGCGTCACACGTTCGATTCAAGTCCCATTACGCAACTCTGGAGCTCAAAACGCGTCCAGAATTTTGGCCGCCTCAACGGTCTTCTGACCCACTCTGCGGCGGCGCGGGGATCCTCCTCCTGCTTATCGTCATCTTGGCTGAGCCAAACGCGGCGCGGCTTGGCGCCGAGGAGTGGGACAAATAGCACGCGTCGC
>CM060090.1:1084124-1154286 GCA_030522485.1 Stenchaetothrips biformis
GCGTGTTTTTCCCCGAGGAGGCCTTTTAACCTATTCAGCGGTAGCTCAACGTGGCTGCCTATATGTAGCAGCCGTGGTTTCGATCTGGTATCACTTACAAATCCAAAGGTCAGACTTCTCGCCACTCCAGGGGTGAGACATAAAGTCTCGACAAGTTTCGGTCAGACCTGAGAGTCTCACCAAATTTTGGTCAGACAAAAATGTCTCGCCACAAAATGGCGAAACTTTCTTGTCTGACCACTGTCAAGGCGCTAATTCCGGTGCGCCGCATGGACGCTTAGCGCCTTTACAGTGGTCAGACAAGAAAGTCTCGCCATTTTGTGGCGAGACATTTGTGTCTGACCAAAATTTGGCGAGACATTCAGGTCTGACCGAAACTTGGTGAGACTTTATGTCTCGCTATATTTTGCCGCGAAGTCTTTCCATGTGATTTGTAGAGATAAGGGAACCCTCACTTACACACACACACTTGCACATGCACACATGAGTCGCAAGAAAACACAGTCCCACACGCCGGCGCAACGAACATAACTGCCATTACAACGCGTTTAATCGTGTTTGAAAATATTCGCACCACTGCGGTATAACTAATGTGAGAGGACGGTGGGAGACCGCTGCCGTGCTCGGCCCCGACCGGCCCCGACCGCACTTCAGGACGCAGACAGCCACAACAAAGTGGATTCTGTTATGCGAAAATGTTCCCGCTCCGGTGTGTGGAGTGAATTGGTGTGTGTGTGTGTGTGTGTGTGTGTGTGTGTGTGTGTGTGTGTGTGTGCGCGCGCGCGTTTGCAGACGCCGAGACAACTTCTAACGACAGCGTTGTTGTGGAGGCGTGGCGCACTGTTTCAGCCGCAGGGAGAATATTGAAGCGTACTTTTTTTCTCGGTATGAGAAATTTAAATGCGTGCGTTCGCCTCGGGCCTCAGTGTGTGTGTGTGTGTGTGTGTAAGGAGGGGTGGGTGTGTGGAAGGAGGTGTGTGTGTGTGTGTGTGTGCGCGCGCGCGCCCGCGCGAATACGCGTTGTATGCGTGTCCGTGCCAGCATGGCACACGGCGTGCATTGCAGCCCGTTCAATTAGCACGGGTCATGCAACTAGCATCGCGTTGCATAAGGCACGTGTCTGCTTGACAAGCCTGCTGCAGAGCGGCGCAGGGCGGCGCAGGGCGGCGCAGAGCGCTGCGGGGCATTGACACGCATCGACAGCATTGACACGCGGGGCGAGACCGAACGCGCACTTCTGCCCGCTCCAGTGCCAGCGCCTTGTGGTGCCCCTGCCGCCGAGCAGCACAAGCTGCCCCTCGTGGATGCAGTGTGCGGCCGATAGAAAAAAAGTACATAATAATTACACGGAAAATGTCAGGTCAATTTTTAGCAGATGATACATTTATGTACACAGCTATTCGCAAAAATAGAAACAAAAATTAAAATTGGTCATCTGGCCCACGGTGGGTCGCTTCACTCACGGGCCAACCTCGCCGCCTGCACCACCACGCCGAGCGCCACGCCGCCGCCAGCAGTTTGCAGGTGGAGTTGTTGACACGTACGAACGAGCGCGCCGCGCACGGTGTTAAGCATCCACCCCCCGTTTTATCGCTTCGAAAAAAAAAGAGGGGAAAGAGAGACGGTAGCGGTACCACCTGAGCCCACAGTGGGTCAGAAGACCGTTGAGGCGGCCAAAATGACGGACGCGTTTTGAGCTCCAGAGTCGCGAAATGGGACTCGAATCGAACGAGTGGCCCCACCAATGGATTGCTCTCCAAACGAGGAATCCATTGGTGGGGTCACACGTTCGATTCGAGTCCCACTAAGCGACTCTGGAGCTCAAAACGCGTCCGGGATTTTGGCCGCCTCAACGGTCTTCTGACCCACTCAGGAGCCCAGCCCTGGGGCGAATGAAGTCCTACGCGCGCACGGCGCCGCGGCATGGGCTGGGTTGCCGCGGGGCGCAGGCGAGCGGCAGGGCGCTGCAGTAAAGTGCGCGGCGGCTGATCGCCTCTAAAGTACTGCAGTAACGGCCCTCGCCGTCGGACTCTCGGTCCATCGGACACCGGCCGACACGGCGCGCCTGAACCGCTGCCAAGCTGCCGAACAAACAGGTGCAGGCCGGCATCGGCGAGGCCCGCCATGCCACAGTGGGCCAGAAGACCGTTGAGGCGGACAAAATCCCGGCCTCGTTTTGAGCTCCAGAGTCGCTGAATGGGACTCCGAGCAGGTGACCCCACCAATGGATTCCTCGTTCGGAGTCTATTGGTGGGGTCACACGTTCGATTCGAGTCCCATTGCGCGACTCTGGAGCTCAAGACACGTCTTGAGGTTTGGCCGGCTCAACGGTCTTCTGGTCCACCGTGTGCATGCACCAGCGCGGCCCGCCATGCACGGCGCCTCGCCCAGATCATATCAGCTAATGAGGGAGAAACGCAATGAGCCGCGGGATTAATTGCATGCGAAATGGTACACGGCTGGGATGAGGGCGGGCGGAGCGCAGCGGGCGTGGTCATGGGGGCAGCTGCGCAGCTCAAAGAGAATGACTGATTGCGGCCGGGACGGGGGGCGTTCCTTCTACCACGAGTGAATAGTCCCGGACCGCAGAATCAAGAGGAAGTAATTCAGCGCCGGCAAAAAAAATAGGTGTGAAACCAGGAAAACAGCGTGTCGGCGCGGACGGCGTCGTCGACGCGTTCGGGACACGTGTCCCCACCCGGCCTGTCACCGACGCCGACGTGACGACGGCCGTGACAGCCGGCCGCCAGCGCCGCCCGGACACACACGTGCGTGTACCCGCCCCGCCCGCCCGCCTCACCAGCGCGCACGGCACGCCGTCACCGTGTCATTTTCATCGTCAATTTTCTTTTATACGATTTTCGGCGCGCGACGCGGGGGTTCGGCGTTCTCCCCGGCCGGCGGGTGTCATCACGCTGCCGCAGGCGCCACAGGCAGCGCGCCGCCACTCGCCGTCGTTATTAATTGCAATTTGGCGGCGCGCCTCCGCATGACGGCGCTGCCAGCGTAGTGCACCAATTATTCGCCCATAGCGCCCGGCCCGGCCCGCGCGGAGAGAGCGGGCACGGCGGCGGCGGCGCGGAGGACATGGATGTCACTTGGAGGCGCACGCCGCGGCCCGGCGCAGCCCGGCGCAGCCCGGCGCAGCCAGATATTGAGCTCTTTGATGGAGCTTGACGCCGTGGTCGGCCAGAGAAAGCCGACGTCAGTGCATGGCCGTGCTCGCGCCGGAGTGCCTCGAGAAGAAGCCGCGCGCGTCGCAGGCGGCGGTGAAACCCGCCGTGGAAGTCGGGCGGCCGTGGTAGGTAGCAGAGGCTCCAAATGGGTAACGAAATGCGGGCAAAGGCGTAGCGGCCGGTAGCTCTCATTACCCGACCCGAACCCGACCCGCAAAACGCCTACCCTACCCCAACCCGACCCACGCCGAACGGCCTAGCCCGCACGAGACTCGGCGGGTAACGCCACCCGCAAGTCTGGAGACGCCCGCACGCCGCCGCCGACCCTGTAAGTACAGTATATTCAGTCATCCCTGAGCTAGCGGTGACCAAAGGAAAGTTAAACAGCCATGCCCCACCGGGGGCCGCATTGTCGGAGTGCCGTTCCGGTGTGTTATAAGGGTTCGATCCTTTGTTTAGCTCGTTGTTTCGAGGCTGTTTGCCACACTCATGATGGCACCAAGAAAAGACCTGCATAGCAAAGGGTCGCCGCTAGCTCAGGGATGACTGAATGTACTGTAGGCAAGGAAGCACGCGTGCCTGCGTTGTCGGCTGCCTACCTGGCGGGCTATGCGGGTAAGTGCGGGTATCGATGCTTAGCCGACCGCTGCCTCCGGAGTTCGGCTCACGGTCCACCTTCCCCCACCACAACGGCACGGGCCAACACAGGGCCAATACCCGCAGTTCGTTACCCAATTGGAGGCTCTTGGTAGCTAGGCGACGGCCTGCAGGCGCGGCCCTGGCCGGCCGGGGCGCGCCGGACGCACAGTGGGACGGCCGTCCGCGTGGACGTGTGTCTTTGTGGCGGCAGCGATCCCTCCCCTGGTCGACGCCCCTTCTCTAGACACCTTACACTGAAGGGTTGAGCGCCCACTGCTCTCTATTGCGAGTTTCTTTGGCGCGTTGCTGACGGCGGTGCCACCGGGGTACGGCCTTCGACTTGCGTCTTTTTATCTTTACGTATTCGGGAATAGTTGTTGTCTTTTAAGGGTGCTTGCGCCTAGTCTTCGACTGTTCGGCCTGGTCCGCGACGTAATGACTTTTAAATAGGTGTTACGGAACCCAAAGTGGCGAAATGGTCTGGACGCGGCGCCCTGCAGTGGCTACCGCGCTGTCTCTCTCTCTCTCTCTCTCTCTCTCTCTCTCTCTCTCTCTCTCTCTCTCTCTCTCTCACACACACACACACACACACACACGCACGCACGCACAGCAAAAGCCGGCAGTATTTCTCCGCTGCTGCGGCCCATAGCGCACACAGTGCGCCCCACACTCACGCCCCGGCCCGCCAATCCCGAGAGTAGAAGCCCATCATCGTCGTAGGCCTAGACAGAAGCGCTATCCCTTACAACGCAGCGGCTCCACGCCTTCTCTCCACCACTCACAAAAAGTTCTCCTTATTTTTTTTGCCTTTTCTTTCTTTCTTTCTTTCTTTTCTTTTTGCAGTTCGGCACCTTGCCCGGCGTGTGTGGCGGCAGCAGATCGGCAACGGGATTGCAAGCCTTGACGGGGGGGTTTCTATCCCTGAGTGAGAGAGATAGGGAGCGCGGGATGGACAGGCGGAGCGGGGGAGGGGGGGGGATATAATACGAGCCCCGGCGTGGTGGTGGTCCCTGTCCATTTGTGCTCCAGCCGTGCTGAGCTCGGCGCTGCGCCGCGCGCTGGCTGGCCCGCTAATCTGATAGCACTGTCCGGACACCCAGCTGCGCGCACCGCCCAGCCTGTCTCCTGGGAGCGCGCCAAGCCAAGCCCGGCCGAACCCGGCCGAGCCGCGCCGCGCCGCCGGCCCGACCCCGCGTGCAATAATTTTTCGTGCGTGCGGCGGGGGCGGGACCAGGGCGGCAACGCGGGCGGCGTCAATGAATAACTGGCAGCCAATCAAGGAGCAACCTCGTCCGGAAGACTTCCAGCGACGAGAGTGGGAAGGCAGGCGCGGCGCCGCCGCCACCGACGGGATTCGAACCGGGGTTTGAAACCCGGGATTCGAACCTCGGACTCGGGCCTTCTACCGAAAAGCATGGCGTCGTTCGTGCTCGCCCTGACCACGCTCCGCGCGGTGTTCCCCGAGAAGGTAAACACTAGCGTAATGCCCTGTACACAAAATACCAGTATTACGCGTAATACACGTAATTGTAAAACCACTTTAGGGTCAAATACGACAAAATTGTAGCATTTCGATGCCGTAATACACGTGTATAAAACCACCGTCATACAGCGGAATACCGAGTAGTCTGTACGCGATTCCTCGAAGTGCTTACCCCCTCGGCCTTTCCTCCCCGTTTGTTCGGCTCGTCTCCGCGGTCGTCGCGCCCATAACGCTCTCGGCTCGTCACCTTCCGTCGGGGAAAGTGATAAAATTTATGGCGCGCGCGCCTCGTCCGCCACGTCAGTCCTGACCACTTTTTACACCCCGGAAAAATTTCGAAAAATAAAAATGTATGTTTCCCGAACTAACTAAATGCCCGTAATCCTGCGTGCTGCGGGTGGCAATGGGAGGCGCGCGGACGGGAAGAAAGCGACGTGTTTAAAACGCGGCGGCTCATTGCATACAAAAGGCGCCGACTAACGCGTGAACTTCGGCCACGGCAGGCCACGCTGCCGCGCGCGATAAAAGAAAGCTGACGCAACGGCAGAAAAGATGCGCAAGATTTATGAACAACAACAACAGCAGCAGCAGCATCCGCGGTTGATTGCCGCGCGGACGAGCCGGAAGAAAAAGGGTATAGACAGAGGCAAGGGTATGAAAAATGAAGACCGCAGCCACGTGGGGCGGAGTGGGGCGGAGCGGGGCGGGGTGGGGTGGGGCGGGGCGAGGTGGGGCGGGGCGGTCGAGGGGGCCAAAAGCAGCAGCTAGTAACGAGCATGTAGCTGCGCGGTTTTCACGGATCGTACGGCAGTCGTTTGCGGCGGCCGGGACGACGAGCTTGGACGGGAGGGGCGTGCAGTGAGTCAGACGACCGTTGAGGCGGCCAAAATTCTAGACGCGTTTTGAGCTCCAGAGTCGCTAAATGGGACTCGAATCGAACGCGTGACCCCACCGATGGATTCCTCGTTTGGAGAGCAATCCATTGGCGGGGTTACACGTTCGATTCGAGTCCCATTTAGCGACTCTGGAGCTCTAAACGCGTCTGTAATTTTGGCCGCCACAACGGCCTTCTGACCCACTGTGGGGCAGCGGCTCCCGCGCGGTGTTGTGAAGCCCCGCGCGCCGGAATTCGTCATTCCGGGCGCCGTAAAGCACTGCACTTTAAAGGTCGAGACGAGAGGTCCACCGACTCGGGTTTGTGTCCAGGGTACCGCTTCCCTTGCGGACCACCTTGCGAGAAGAGGGACAGACAAACGACTGCCGGTACTTGGCTGCACTTTATTATTCCGAGTTATCTGGAGTGAGGGGCGACCGCTGTGACTGGCAGGGAAACGGACGGACGCTATTACTGGGAGAAAAAGGGAGACATTTCTAGAAAATTGATCAAACCATTACAGCGGCTGGCGGGATGCGGTAGGCGAGCGCGGCGTCGTGAAATGGCGATCATCTTGTCCAGGAAGCTTAATCCGACACACTGTACTGGGCCAAGGGCTTCTTTAACGACAACATCAGCCGACATTAGCGGATGACCCGAGCGGCCCACGCGCGCCACGCCCCCTTATACAATTTGTGGCATAACTGGCGGAGCACCCGACGTCTCTCAATACCGCACGGCACGCACGGGACCGGGTCGTTAGGGCCGAGAAGAAGGAGAGGACGAGCGATAATGACACGCGCTCAAGGAGTGGGTCATTTCCTTTAGTCAGCAGCCGTATTGGCGCCAGACGGACTCTGTTCACACGCGCACAGTGGGCCGGAGGACCGTCGAGGCGGCCACAATTTCGGACATATTTTGAGCTCCAGAGTCGCTAAATGGGACTCGAATCGATCGTTTGACCCCACCAATGGATTGCTCTCCAAACGAGGAACCCATCGGTCACCAGTTCGATTATTGGCGACTCTGGAGCTCAAAACGTGTCCGGGATTTCGCCCGCCTCGACGGTCGTCTGGCCCACTGTGTACACGCGGCGTGTTTTCTCCCGACAACTGTTTGGCTGGCCCGGGGCGCCGCCCTGCCCTGGCGAATCGAGCGCCGCCACGCCACTGCAACTGGCACCCGAGCGCGGCCCAGTTGCCCGCCTGTGCGCGCGGCTCGGCGAGGAAATGTCAGTGGTACACAACAACGGCACACACACCGCCGGCTGAGAAGAGCGAGAAGTATGGGAGGCACGATACCTGCCTTGCATCCACTCCGCTCCGCGTGGTGCCGTGCGCCGTGCGCCCCGAGACAAAAAGTTGGTTCTGTGAGCCCCTCTCGGCGCAGCGCTCGTGCCCGAGCACAGTGGGTCAGAAGACCGGCGCAGGCGGCCAAAACCCTTGACGCGTTTCGAGCTCCAGAGTCGCCCCAATGGGACTCGAACTGAACGTGCGATTCCACCAATGGATTCCTCGCTCGGAGAGCAATCCATTGGTGGTGTCACACGTTCGGTTCGGGTCCCATTTAGCGACTCTGGAGCTCAACACGCGTCCAGGGGTTTCGACCGCCTGCGCCGTTCTTCTGGCCCGCTGTGCCGAGTCCCGTAGAGACGCCAGCGAGACAGTGACAGGCGTGAAATCGGCCGGGGATCGATCTGACGCGCGCAGCACGTCTGTCTGTCTCTCTCCCTCGCGGTGAGTGAGTCTGTCTGTCTCTCTCCCTCGCGGTGTGTGAGTCTGTCTGTCTCTCTCCCTCGCGGTGTGTGAGTCTGTCTGTCTCTCTCCCCCGCGGTGTGTGAGTCTGTCTGTCTCTCTCCCTCGCGGTGTGTGAGTCTGTCTGTCTCTCTCCCCCGCGGTGTGTGAGTCCGCCCGTCTCCCTTTGCGGCGGGAAACGCCCTGCCGGCCGGTGTAAGCTGAATCTCACGTGTTATGAAATCGAATGCTAGGGGTCACGTCGGTCTAGCACCGTTGCGAACCCAGCCGAGCGAGGGGCGTGGTGGGGAGGATGGCAAACACACTTGTTCCTCCGGCGAGAATGAAGATGGAACGCCGCCCTGGCCACAGCCAGGCACCATTTAGACCGGAAGTGCTGCTCATGGAGTCAAAACTGGCCGCAGGCGTAACACTCTAGGCCCGGACTGGCCAGTCTGGTCTTTGGTACCAGGATTCTAATTAACGTTGCAAAACCTTTTTGTTTTTTCAGTGCATTTCGGCAGAGAAATATGCCGGGCCTGCGCGGCCGCAGGCTACGCTGCGGCCAAACCTCAACGCCTCAGGTTATACCCGTGAGCGGGTATTCTCCAAGGTAAAGTTTTATAAAACCAGACCGAGGAGTGTGTTATCACAGGAGCTGATTGAGCCGCTGGTATTTATGAATGTCGAGCGGAAGTAGGCCCTAACATTGGACAAAAATAATGCAATAAACAAATTTTGCAAGTAGTTCCCGGGAACTCAGCAGGCTTCTTCTAGGAACCCACTATATTATTACTGTACTCCCAGTACTGTTTGTTAAATAGTATATAATTTTTCATACCCATTAAAAATCTATCAATTAAAAAAAAGAGCTATGAACCGGGTAAAAAATTGTGACGGTGGGGGCCCTGCGCATCATTTTCCGCCGGGGCCCTTTCTGTGCCAGTCCGGGCCTGCGTAACACCGGTTTCGGGCCTAACCTACAGCCTCTCTAATTTGAGGTTCCCGCTTCTCGCTACCCGTAGAGCAGGCAGTGCGGCGCAGTGCGGTGGCGAGCGCCTGGGAGATAGGCCACGCGGCCGCTGCGGTGCTCGGCGGGGCGGCCCATCCCCCCGCTGGCAGGCGCTCGGCCAGCCACGCTCGCTGGGGGGCTGCCACCTGCCAACCCCTCCCCGCCAAACAGGTCGGCCCACTCGCTGCCGCCGAGTGCCCGTCCGTCCGCCGGGAGCCTGGCGGCCAAAAGCGCCGCGTCTGCGCTTTCCGGCACGACGCCCTCTGTGTTGTGCGCCGGGGCCGTCGGCATGGCCGTCGGCGCATGGCGCCCACCCTGGCCGGGCCCTCGTAACCTGAGGGTGTCGCGTGGAACAAAGGCAACTCGATACACTGAAGGGACGGGCCGGATCGGCAGCAGCCTCGGCGCCGCACAGTGGGTCAGAAGACCGTTGAGGCGGCAAAAAATCTAGACGCGTTTTGAGCTCCAGAGTCGGTAAATGGGACTAGAATCGAACGGGTGGCCCCACCAATCGATTCCTCGTTTGCAGAGCGATCCATTGGTGGTGCCACACGTTCGATTCGAGTCTCATTTAGCGACTCTGGAGCTCAAAACGTGTCCGGGATTTTGGCCGCCTCAACGGTCTTCTGACCCACTGAGCGCCGGCCTGGCCCGCTATTCGGTCTGCCTGGGTCCGCCCTAGTGCGTCTGGGTCCGCACACCGCACGCCGAAATTAAAGACGAGGCGTCGCGGCGCCGACGTGCACGCATCTCCATTACGACACGAGGCAGACGCGCCGCGGGGCAGGCTGGGCAGCCAGGCCGGGCAGCCAGACCGAGCAGCCAGACTGAGCAGGCAGACCCGGCCTGCAGTCCCGACCGGTAGCAGGACCAGAAGACGCTTCCGAGTGATGCCTCTTCCATCTTCTGGCGGCCGCTACGCCTGCCTCTGCCTTTTTACTACGCCAACCCTTTATGGGACGGGACAACAAACAAGGAGCCCTCGGATGAGTCGCCACCTCAAGTATCCTGCACGGTAAAAACGGTTCCTGGTTTTCCCAGGAACTTCCGGGAAATCGCCTTTGTCTTTTCTACAGGCTTCTGGGAAAACCGGAAACCGTTTTTACCGTGTGCATCTGGTTTTTCTGAAGACGCATTGTCAACGTCATCCAGATACATCTCGTAAATATAGATCTTCTCGATACTCACGAAGAGAAATGGATATTGGCGCGTGACCTAGCGGCTTTCTCTTCCTTATTCTTCTTTTTTTTCGACAGTATGAAGGAACAAAAAAAAAATCGGGCAAATGGGTCCCAATGTGCCTAGGCGGCGGTTTCCTGTTGCACGCGTGGGTGGTGGGGGCAGGTAGGCAGGCAGGCCCGGGTGGGTAGGCGGGCGCGGCCCGACCAAATTCGTACCTTCGGAGCGGGCGGCGCGTTGTCGAAAAGCGAAGCCGGGTCTCGGTGCGTCGTCGTCGTCGGCGTTACCTGTTACGTCACGGACGCGGCCGCGCCGGACGGACGGGTTAGCCGGGATCGAGTTCTTCTTCCAGGACGCCGGGGTCGTGGTGGCCTAGTGCAGGTCCGCGGCCCCGCGGCCCCTGATTTGACGGGTCACTTGCGCCAAGTCAATGAGGAGCGTGACGAGGCGGCCGTGCGTGCCGCGGACTCGCGTGCGGCGCGTAATACGTGCGAAAAAAAGACACACGCACACACACGCACACACACACACGCCGATTACAAAAGTGTGACGCCCGCGGGGAGGTGTGGCCTTTTGAACTAGTTGGCTGGAGGAGATTGGCTGAGCGACAACTTTTGTAAGTCGATAACACGGACTCACGGACTCGGCGTGGACTGCCGCGGGGTTACCCGACTCACCTGCAACAAAGAAGCAAACAATCAGGGAATTAAATTAGAGTCACTCAGATCCGGGGAACCGCTCCACTGCCGCCACCGGCGACTTTCTCGACGGAGCCAGCCACCCACACTCAACGCGGCGCGATAGAATTTGGCCCCGGTGCCCGGCAGGCGAGCTGGTTTCAAAGATTGCATATCGCATACTCATTTCCAGCGGAGAAACGGTGAAGATTATCGGTGAAACCCGAGCCTAAATCAATGAACCCGAATGAACGCTCTTCGGCGGGCCACCTCGCGCTCTTGCGAGTAAAGGACTGGGTTGCGCTATCGCTGGGAGGAGATCCCCCCCGTCCTCGGGGCCCTGTGGGCACCGCCGGAAAACAGTCCGGCCACACGGCCGCGCGCCACCGCCCCCTCACGCGCCGCGCTACGCTGTGATTCCGGTGAAAGGACAAGGCGGTGAGGTTCCGAGAGCGATCAAGGCACCAAGCGCTTACAAAGGCACACGACTTCAAAATTTAAAGTGTGTGAATTTCGTTTCTCTCTGAAAAATGGGTTGTGCGAACGCGGCAACTCATTTAAGCCGACTGGCAAATTTCCCTTTCGTCGGAAAGAAGAAGCAAACGCACCAAGAGCGTCAGAAAGACGGAGGCAAAAAAGAAATGGGGGACGAAAGAAAGACGGCGCGCATCTCTCCGACTGTATAGGCCGCCTCCTCCGTTACCTCCGCTGCCACCTCCGCACGAAACGCTGGAGGAATTTGTCATCCCATCCCCTGCTCTGTCACCGACACCTCGTCAAATCGGGCCGTGGGCCTCGTGGCTCGGCGGCCAGCGCACGACCAGCGTTACGACTTCCGAGGAGGAGACGCGGCCGCACTCCCCGCCCCGCCCCCCCCCCCCCCGCCTTGTCATGAAAAATTCTTGCGAGCGCACTCAGCGCAGTAGGTCGGGTGGAATATATGAGTGGAGGCTCTTTCATCGAACCGTTGCGGTGCACACTAAATTACTTTGCCTAGTTTTCTGTGCGCAAGATTCGCACAAAATTGTGCATGCGTTTTAAAATGCACGAATTTGTGCGTAACTAAGCACGAAAGTGTGCGTTGTAGCGCATAAAGTTCGTGCACATTGAAACGCATGCATAACTTTGAACTTTGTGCACTATAAATGTCTTACAATGAAATTTGACCTATGTTATTCGCATGTTACAGTGAATTCGGCGCAAGCATAATGCGAAGCAATTTTTCTTCGTTATACAAATCTTTTTAGCCTTTTCATTAAGATACAGTCGACTCTGGTTAGCTGGCACGACATTCGGGAGGCGCCGTGGTCAGCTATCCAGAGGCCGGGCAGTCCGGCCGGCCGGCGAGGGATTACCGGCGGCCTAATCCGCTCGCTTCCAGTAGAAATATTAAAACTTTTTCTGTTCATTTTTCTAACAATCTTTTAACAGAAATGCATAGATGAGTTAAAAACAACAAGGATGAAAAAAAACCGCACCTCGAAACTCGAATTTTTACCAAGACGGTCGGCATGTCGTCTCGTTTTCCGACAACCACGCCGGTCAGCTAAGCAGAGTCTGTTGTCGAAATTCGAATTTCGAGGTGCGGTTTTTTTTCATCCTTGTTGTTTTTAACTCATCTATGCATTTCTGTTAAAAGATTGTTAGAAAAATGAACAGAAAAAGTTTTAATGTTTCTACTGGAAGCGAGCGGATTAAGCCGCCGGTAATCCCTCGCCGGCCAGCCGGACCCTTCGTCCCGGCTGAGCCTGGCCGCGCTGGCCGAGCCGAGGTGGCGGGGATGACTCCGTGCCAACTATCCAGTGGTCAAAGCGTGTCAGCTAACCAGAGTCCACTGTACAAAGAAAACCCTTCGTAACACGAAGGAAAACAACCTTCGTACTATGCTTGCGCCATTTCCTTCGTATAATTGGAAATTTCTTCGTTAGACATTTAGAGTGTGCAAAGGTTAAAAAGTACACAGTAATTTAGTGAGTGGCGACCGATGCCCGCCGATGCCGCACCAGACTAATCCATGGACTAATCTATGCGACGCGAATGCTGCTCGTTTAAATGCGGCCGAGGCTGAGAGGCATTACCCCTCCAGGCGGACCCAGCCGCTCCAGTGATGCATCGATTAGGGTTACCGCGTTTCGGTGTCATGTCCAGGTCGCCATGTCAGTGATGATTGCGCTACCGGAATCCAGTGCCTCCGACCGCGGCCGAACAACGTAATCAGGCGTCGGGAGTGCGAGAGAGAAGGAGGAGAAAAAAAAACGAAACACCTCTCATACCAGCTGAACCACCACCTGCAGGAGGCACGTTTTTCTAAAGCCCGCCCGACGGGATGCGGGCCCCAGAATCTGCACTCCGGAATCCGAAACCCGGAAGGCGCGCGGCCACACTCAACAGACTCTCAATTTGGCGCGCTCCACGCTTCTCTCATTTCGCACCGCACGTTTATTGCTCCTCCCCGAGGACTTTCTTCTCTCCCCTGGCCGCTAGCGGCGATAAGGATTCAATTTGACAAAAAGGCCAAGCCGGCCGGGCCAGGCCCAAGCACAGTGGGTCAGGAGACCGTTAAGGCGGCTGAAATTCTAGAAGCGTTTTGGGCTCCAGAGTCGCTAAATCAGACTCGAACCGAACGTGTTACCCCACTAATGGATTGCTCTCCGAAAGAGGAATCCATTGGTGAGGTCACACGTTCGATTCGAGTCCCATTCAGCGACTCCGGAGCTCAAAATGCGTCTAGAGTTTTGGCCGCCTCTACGGTCTTCTGGCCCACTGTGCCAAGGCAGGGCCGTCTTGCATGACTGGGCCGGGGAGCGCGCGGCTCGGATAAAGCAGCCGAACGTCTCTATGGCGGTCCGCCCGGTCGGTCCGCGGCGGCCCGGTCGGGCTAGGTCGGGTTCCCGGGTCACAGCTCCCGTCCGTACGCCGGGCCTGCCGGGCCACGCGGCTGCGCACCGGACAAGAGCGCGCCGCCGCGGTTACGCCCCGGCGATAAGGTTACGTGATGGTGCACCGGGCTACACTGCAAAGCACGCAGCGGGTTATGAGAAGAGACACACACTAAATTTTATGTACTACAATTTTGTACGAGACATCACAGTTTTTGGTGCAGATGAACTTTTCTTACAGTTTTCGTACGAAAATCTGCACACAGTTTCTCATTTTCGTACAAAATCTCGTAGAAAATTGTACAAAAAGTTCATCTTCACAAAAAACTGTGATGTCTCGTACAAAAATTGTGCGAAAAGTTCTTCTGCAGAAAAAAAGACTGTGATGTATATGACAGAATCAGTACATAACATTTAGTGTAAACCAAGGACCCCGCTCGCAGTGTATTTTGTGGGAAAAAAATTGATTTGTTCTGCATCGTTTTAAGCAACTCATATGCCTTGGGATTTTTTTTTGCGCCATTTGAAGTGGCTGTGATCAATTTAGCTAGAGCTGGGATGACCTTTTTCGCGTGACCTGAGCCGAGCAGGGTGCGCGCCTGCGCGGGCCGGCCCCTAAATCCGGCAGGTGGCAGGCGCTGCGCTGCGCTGCCGGCGCGCAGACGCGGGGACATCCGCCTTCGAAATAACGTTCCTTGTTATCCGTCGTGTTCCCCGGCGGGAGGGTCTCGCGGGTGGCGACTGTCACCGGCATAAAGCACTGCCGGGCGCGCGCGTTTAAAACTTGTTGAATGACGCGCCGGCCGAGCGCGGCGCCGCGGCGTGCGCTACGCCCCGACGCACCGCGGAACGGACAACGTCGTTATCCAGGAGGAAACACTGCCCGCATTTGCTCGAGTTGAACATTAATCCGCCATTAACCGCCTTATCCGCTTATCCACCGCACGACGCCGTGGCGCAGGCTGGACCTGGCCACGCCGCACAGTGGGTCAGAAGACCGTGGAGGCGGCCAAAATTCTAGACGCGTTTAGAGCCCGCTGAATGGGACCCGAATCGAACGTATGACCCCATCAATGGATTGCTCTCTGAACGAGGAAGCCATTGGTGGGGCCACACGTTCGAGTCACATATAGTGACTCTGGAGCTCGAAACGCGTCTAGAATTTTGGCCGCCTTAATGGTCTTCTGACCCACTGTGCGCCGCCGCGGGGCCGCCTAACCTCAATCTAGCGCTTGACCAGCGCAGCGCAGCAGTCCGTCTGGACGGTCTATTTCCGCGCGGACTGCGCCCATTAAGCGGTGAATTATGAACGCATTCTGTGCATGCGCACACGCCACCATTGTCCTGGGAACCGATTCCGGGGATCGCTGTACCCTGTGAAAAGAAATAATGAGCAGGGTTCGAGGAGGCGGTGTTGCTCTGCAGTTTGTTCTCTCGAAGAAGGGAAAAAAAGGTGTATTTTTCTTTCGACGTCGAGGTGCTGCTTTAACGTATTTGGTGGACACTCAACGACTCTTGGCGACAGTTCTGACAGTAGTGAAGGTCCCCCACTGCCGTCGACGGCCAGATCCCTTTACTTCATGGAATCAAATTGGCAGCCCCACACACTAAATGTATTTGTACAATTTTGTACGTGGTCTAACTCAATTTTTAACAAGCGACCATTTTCGTACATATTTGTACGTAGAATCGCACAACTTTGTGCGAAATTTCGTACAAATTTGTACGAAAAGCACCTACAGTGTTATTCAACGAATGTGACGTCACATTCGTTAGAATGTGAATTTTGTCACGTTCGTTTGAATACGATATCACATTCGTTTGAACGTGACACGGACGTTAAATTAGGGTGTCACATTCGTTTGCACGTGGATCAATATTCAAACGAATGTGACGTCATATTTAAAGGAAAGTGACAAAATTCACATTCAAACGAATATGACGTCACATGCGTTGAATAACAGTGTGAAAAATTGTGTGAGAGCACGTGCAAAAATTCTACAAAGGAATTTAGTGTGCATGGGGGATCCTCAACACAGACAAAACCTCAGTTGAATCTCGCGGCATAAAAGGTGCATCCCGGCGAGTGTAACGCAGCGCTAAGTAGGCAGACTCGATTGCTTTACGACTAATCATCAGAAGCCAGCCCATCCCACCGCCCGGGCGCGTTCGCCCTGACATTTCCCAGCAGCCGCCATCGCCAGTGTATGCATGCCCGCCCGAGGGGTCCACCACTCTAGCAATCCTGTGTACACTTCGTCCAGTAATCATTGGTAATCCCATGCCAAAACTGAATATTTTCGCTGTTTTTATCGGCTTTTGCGGGTTTTCTTAAGAAAATAAACTAAAAATGCTCTCATCTGGCTAAAATTAGAGAGTTTTTTCTAGATTTTAAGTAGGTAATCCTGTGCACACTCCTGAGCTGAGTGGTGGACTCCTCGTGCATGCCCCTGTGCCAAACTGCCGCCGCGCCAACGTTACGACGTGGCAAAACACCAACGGCACTGACTGTCTGTCAACGGTTCAAAAAGTCGACGGATACTTTTTTTTTTCCTGTGTACACATTTGTATTGCACTAACAGAATCGATGGCATGCACAGCATTACATGAACGCAAGACGGATGCCCGGGGAGGCAAACAAAACCACACACACACACACACACACACACGCACACACACACACACACACCCACGTCGACGCACAGACGACACACGCCGACGCCGTGCAATGTCAACCATCCGCTGGGTCGTGCGGCCGTTGCGCCGCGCTCGTTGCGCAACCCTCCGGCGGATGATGACTTGCGCGCGGCATGGCCTGGCCTCGGACATCATCAGGCGATATTGCGATGTGCGGAACCCAATTGTGTTCGGGACGGAAGCGGAATAAGGGCATATTCGAAGGTCGGCGCCGCGACGCCCCGCGATGCCTCCGGAGAAAGCTATGATGCATTCCGCGACCTCTCCACCGGCCGTGGCGGCGACCGCCGCCGCCGGCACTGAAAAATTTGTCAGTGACGTAAAGAAGGAGGAATGGAAGTTGAGGACTGGCCGAGTGGGTCCTCATGGCGGGTTCCCGCGGTGACGCTACGGCGTGTTTATGGGCCGTCGTCCCGGCTCCGGCTCCTCACTTGTGTTCCCGGCACTATGCTTTAGGGTAAAGTATACAGTTACTGTCGGTTTTAAAACATAGTGTTCTTTCCGAGGGCCTCGACGGTAGGTTATGGCATTTAGGCCCGTGCGACTTGTTCCAGGCTGCTCTGAAAGGTCTAGACAACGAAGTTGCTGACAAATATTTCACTAAAAAAATTCTTGCCTTGTTCTTCTTTGATCTGCAATAACAAATACCAAAAACACAGTTATCGGCAGCCAAAATACAGTTATCGGCACCCAATGTGACAGTTATCGTCACCCTTGGTTTTACAGGAAAAACTTGACCGAAAGTAACGAAAAAAACTTGACTGAAAGTAACGAAAATTTTTATCAGTCATCACAGACACTCGATATCACCCCGCAACGTGTTACAAACCCCCTTTCTCTTCATTTAAGGCTCTTAATTAAGCCCTTCATATCAGACTCGCAGACAACCAGCACTATGGTCTGCAAAATGATAACTTTTCGAAGCACCGTGAATGACACCACTTAAATCGCATAGATCGCCTGGAAAAAGTGGTCCGATTTCGCTCAAATTTGGTAGGGGTCTTCCTATGATCATAATGCATCAAAATATTAACCCATGAACTACTTCCGAAACATCAGAAAAGTTTTAGGCTACCTTGACGATAACTGTGTTGTTTGTGATTTCTTAGGTACAGTCATCGGCACCCCCCGATCAAGGCCAAGCAAGAGGTATTTCTGTACACACAGCACAGTATGGAGAGTAGGAACCTGACAAAAAGAATAATTTTTTTTTACCCAAATTCACGACTTTTACAAAAGATTAAACTCCTGTTCCTAGCAGATAAGACAAGGACGGGCGGCCGTAGCTGATTCCATCTGCACTTGAATAGAAACATAGCTCTGTCGGCTAATACGATCAATCGAACGCTCTGCTGTCAACGCTACGGCATGCTGTGCCTCCTGCGACCAGCACTTGCCGCGTCACTACCGGACGCGTACTTGCAGCGCAGGACCCAACAATCGCCGAGGTAGACGATAACTGTACGAGGGGTCCACTACTCAGCTCAGGAGTGTACACAGGATTACCGATTACCAGTGATTACCTACCAAAAATCTCAAAAAACTCTATAATTTTGGCCAGCAAGGAGCATTGTTTGCCTATTTTCTTAAGAAGAACCCCCAAAATCCGATAAAAACCGCGAAAATATCCAGTTTTGGCATGTGATTACCAATGATTACCGGACCTAAGCGTACGCAGGATTACCAGAGTGGCGGACCCCTCGTAACTGTACCCCTGACGGTAACTGTATGGTTTACCCTATTACGCCGACCGGGTAATAGGCCGGGGATGGAACACCTGTTGTTGTTGTTGTTGTTGTTGACGCAAGCTCATGAAATCGATTTCCCCCGCCTGGCTTTGACGACGAGGACGGCATCGCTCATCGGACTTTCTCCGGAATAAAAATGATGATGATCGATTTTGAGGGTTAAGTTACGACGAGGGGCTCATTACCGGAAGGGACGGACTGCCTCGGGAAGAGGAGCTCGACCGGCGCGGAAAGCCTATGCTGCTGTCGGGATGCTGCCGGCACGGTGGGCCAGAAGACCTGCGCAGGCGGTCAAAACTCTCGACGCGTTTTGAGCTCCAGAGTCGCTTAAAGGGAATCATACCGAACGTGTGACCCCACCAATGGATTTCCCGTTCGAAGAACAATCCATTGGTGGGGTCACACGTTCGGTTCGAGTCCCATTTAGCGACTCTGGAGCTCAAAACGCGTCAAGAGCATTGGCCGCCTGCGCCGGTCCTCTGGCCCACTGTGCGTTGTTACTGACGCGCCAACAAAGACCTAGGAGAGGGCCCTGCCCGAGGCCCTGCTGTGATGCCCGCAAAGGCCTAAGCGACAGCGAGAAAGAGCCGACTAGCCACTTAGCAGCATGGAGGTTATCCCTCGGTGATTCATTGGGATGCACCTGACGCCGTGCCCAGCCGAACAGGTATCCAAGGACACCTGGCCCTTGGACCCCGGCCGGCCCTCGGCCAGCCCGGCGTCAAATGGAAAGCGGTTTCAAATAAGCCACAAGTTTGTCCAACGTAACCGGCGGAGCGAGCGAGTCGAAAGATGCGGCCGGATAAAGCCGGGTAATTGAACGGTTGCGGTGCACAAGGGCGGCCGGGAGGGCAGCGTCTCAGACCGCACCATCAATCCCACGCCGCGTCCGCCAACACCGGCCTATCTCGGTGGGATCTCCCAGGCAGTTGCGGTCCTCTTGTCGGGAGTCCCCTGCCGGCTGGCCGCGAGCCAACAACACGGCCATGCGGGCGGCGGCGACAGCCTCACGCGTGTCAAACAAAAGGGAAGAAAGCAGAAGCAATTCATTATCGGGCAGACGTGACTGGCTGCGATTTACTCCCCCACCGTGTACACACTCTTTCCATGACGCACCCACTCCAGGCCCGCGGGCCCGCCCCCGTGTCTTCGCTGCAGCCCCGGGCGGGGTGGATGAATAACGATGCAGGCAGGCAGGCAGGCAGGCAGGCAGGCAGGCAGGCAGGCAGGCAGGCAGGCATAGGCAGGCCTGCCTACTCATTGCGCCGCTAATTGCGGATTGCCCCCGTCGCTAAGCCTGGCCTGGTGCGGCCAAACCAGAGAAAGCGTAAACAAACCCTTAACCTGTCGTTGAACCTTCCCACACATGAGAGCGGCCCCGCCCCGCGCCGTCACATCAGCGAGCCTTCTCTCCCGGCCGGCCCGGCCGCAGCCTCGCACTGTCCGTAACGATTGTTCGAAAACAACAAAACTGTCAACAACATGGTCGTTTTCCTACAACATCTTTGTTTAAAACTGAAACGACGGAAAAGTTGTCTTCCAACAAGTAAGTTGTTTTAGAATGACCCAAGTGTCATTTATCAACAACATTCTCTGTTCGTAAACGACTGCTGTCGTTTAAAAACAACTGTTGTCAGAAAAAAAATTAGCAATAGATTTGTTGTTAATTAACAACAAAATTTCTGACAGTGCGCGGGCCGAGGCGCGCACCCAAGCCAAGTTCATCGTCGTGGAGGAGGGAGCGATCGGACGACGAGGTGCGAAAATATGCAAACGGCCGCGCCGTTTCTCATACAAGCATTGCAATTGATATCCGGCGTGGCGATCGGCGCGGCGCCGCCGCGGGCCAGGCGGCCGTCGCGGTCCATCCGTCCGCCGTCCCTGCTCTTGGCGGTGCCGAGGCGGTGCACAGTGGGTCAGAAGACCGTGGAGGCGGCCAAAGTTCTGGACGCGTTTTGAGCTCCAGAGTCGCTAAATGGGACTCGCATAGAACGTGTGACCATACCAATGGATTTCTCTTCAAACGAAGAATCCATTGGTGGGGTCAGACGTTAGAGTCCCGTTTAGCGACTCTGGAGCTCAAACCGCGTCTAAAGAATTTAGGCCGCCTCAACGGTCTTCTGACCCACTGAGCGGTGCAGTGCGCGTGGAGGCCTGAGCCTCTACGACGGCTTCATCGGCCTGCCGGCCGGCGAACGGATGGCAGCACCCCATGCCGAGGCGGTCGACGCGATAAGCGCGGCCGGGCGGGGCGGCTAGACGACAACAACAGAATCTAAACGCATCGCTTTCACCGGTCCGTGTCGAGCCGTGGTCCAGACTGACTGGAAGGTCCAGCGCGGCAGGGCGGCCGGACACGTGCGTGCCACGTGCCGTCGACACGTCGTAAAGCGCGTCAGGGCGTGCCCCGCTTCCTGCGCGCCCACGCACGCGCGTGCCGTGGCCGCGTGCCGCGCACACACCTCACGCACCTCACGCCTGTGGCGCCACGTCCGCGTCGTGCGACCAGATTCCCGCGCGTCATAGCGTTTGATAGCCGCGGCGCCGCGGACCACCCGCCGCGCGGCCGGCCAGCCAGTCAGCCAGCCAGCCAGCCAGTCAGCCAGCCAGCCAGCCAGTCAGCCAGACGGCCAGTCAGCGAGGCGCCGGCCGATCTGGTGCAGCGCGGCGCTGATGCAACGTCAAGGCGCGCACGATGTGTCGATGCCACCGACCGCATTCCAAAACTTATTTTTTCCAAAATTTTTCTTTTTTTGTTTTTGTTTCTTTCTTTCTTTCTTTTTCTAGAAAAGCCTGCTGCACTAGGGCCGCGCCGACAGCGGAAGGTCAGGGAACCAGGCGGTCGAGAAACCTGTCGGGTTGCCGTCGACGACAGGAACAACGCAACGGTGTGCCTCCTGCGGTGAGGCAGAGAAGCAGGCAGAGAGGCAGCGCTGCCCTGGCGCTGCGCTACCGAACGCCGGTGCCTCGTCTTCACTTTCTTGACGTCCGTCTCGCTCGCACACCAGCGCCCACGCACGCGCACGCACACACAGAGAGAGGGAGAGAGAGAGAGAGAGAGAGAGAGAGAGAGAGAGAGAGAGAGAGAGAGAGAGAGAGAGAGAGAGAGAGAGAGAGAGAGAGAGAGAGAGAGAACCTTCCGTGCAGAGCGCGCGGGCCCGGCTCTGTCGCCCCTATGAATATTCAGCCGGCTTCCCCTCTTGTCCTCGTTCTTTCTCTTTCACACTACTTTCCTCGAGGTGTGTCTTCCCTTCCATTATCCTGTTTTCTTTTGGTATCTTCCTATGAAAACTTGTTGGCTGCTTGCAGTAAATTTTCTCCCCCGTATCCATAAACTCATAACTTTAAAAAAGAAAAAATAAAGATTTTGTTGTTTGTTTCTCAGCCACTCCCAACGTCTCTCGTCATCCCTGTCCCACTGTGCTCCGCTCCGCCCGGGCCGGCGTGTTCATTATCTTGATAACAATTTGCGCGGCAAATGAACGGCGCCTTCCTCCTCCCGCAATACGGTAAGTCAAATTAAAATAGTAATAACGCTGTCGCTCGACACCGCGCCTCCTCGTTTTATGCAAGCTGCTCCCGAAGAAAAGAACCGCCGCCGCTTTAAAACACAATCAACTTTTTTTCCGTTACAAATGAAAGAAAAGAGAACTAGGCTTCCATGTCTGGCCGCGCCGCTCGGCATTGCCGGGATTCGGCTCGGAGAAAGCCGAAGACGACTACGCGGGCGCATCCAGGCGGGGCCCCTGCTGCAGGGGTCAAGCCCGAGGTCAGACGGGGCCAATTATTCATTTATTTGTCGTGTTTTCTGTGCGCATGTGACGTGTATGTGTGGTATGTGACGTGTGCGTGTGTGCGTGCGTGCGAATGTGTGCACGTCGCGGACGCGCACCCACACGAACACGCGCGTGTCTGTGTGGTACGTGCGTCGTTGCCTTCCGGAGGAGCCAGCCCCGCCTCAGTCACTCGCAGCACATAATAAATTTCATCGCGTTGCGGATTCTGCGCTCGCAACGCATCTGCAGCCGCGCACATGTTCAGCTAGTTTTACGCTATAGTTTTCTTCTCGTTAAGTTATCTGTATTTTTTGGTTTTTCGTTTTGTTTGTTGTTGTTGTTGTTGTTGTTTGTTTTTGTTTTGTTTTTGTCGAGTTTTGTTATTATTATTTTTATTTTATTTTTTACTTTTGGCCAGGGGTCAGGGCACTCCGCGTGCTCCGGGGGCTTTACACAGCAACCGTGGGAACGGGTCCCGGCAGTGTGTTCCGTCACCCCGTCCGTCTGACACTCTACAAACTAAAGTGTGTACTCAGTATGCATCTACTGATGCATACTTGGCTTCGTCCACACCTACAACCTATGCATCTGTAGGCGTGTGTACTGAACCAAGTATGCATGTGAGGGGACAACCACTCAAGAAATCATGTGTCCCCTTCAGCGCCAGAAATCTCTGGAAATCGGAAATCTTTCCCCCCGAAATGGAAAAAAACCAAGCATATTTTGTGCGTAAGATCGGTCGAAATCTTGTGAAATTCGACTTGTAGGTATGCATCGGCGAGGGGCCCACCACCCCGGGAATCCCGTGTACAAAATGACTGGTAATCTCCGTTAAACCATGCCGTAACCACTGTAATCCTTGATAAAATTCTGTCCTTTTTTTAAAACGTTTTCCAACCTATTTTTCGAAATTTTACGCGTAATCCCTAGTAGAGTTCCCGAGATCCCGTAATCTTGTGTACTTACACCAGAAATGAGAGTGGCGGCCCCCTCGTGCATCTGTAGACCTGTGCATACTGAGTACACGGTGCAGAGCGGCAGCGGAGTGGCGCCGCAGTGGCAGTGACACTGACCCGCCGAGGCAGCTGCATCGGCGCGATGAGGCGCGGCGCTTCCCTGATTAGCCAACTCCCACGATTACTGCAGCCCGCCGCCGCCTCGCCGCCCAGCCCGCCTCTCTCTCACACCGACTTCGATAGCTCGAGAGTGCAGTCAGTGCATTCAGTGGTGCATCGCCCCGCTCCTTCTCAGCGTGTCGTTCAAACGCGGTTGACTCTCTCTATATTTTCACCGAGTGTGAGTGGCGAGCGGGGCTACAGGCCGTAAAGAAGGAGTAAAGAGGGTGGATTGTGTGGTCCAAAAGTGGGTTGCATTAATAAGGATGGTTCCCTTCCGCGCGGCACGCGGCACGCGCGCGTCTGGGGCGCACGCGACCGAGCGTTGGCGCAGGCCCAGCGTGACATAACGAGACACGCGGCGGACCCGCGCACAGTGGGTCAGAAGACCGTTCGGGCGGCCAAAATCGCGGACGCGTTTTGAGCTCCAGAGTCGCTAAATAGGACTCTAATCAAACGTGTGACCCCACCAATGGATCGCTCTCCGAACGAGGAATCCGTAGGTGGGGCCACACGTTCGATTCGAATCCCAATTAGCGACTCTGGAGCTCAAAAAGCGTCTTGAATTTTGGCCGCCTCAACGGTCTTCTGACCGACTGTGACGCGGGGGACGCGGACACCGCTATCACCCCCACATTTCATGCATGGGCGACAGCTGGAAAGCATGCCGGCGATGGGAGAAACCCATACACGTGTACACGTGTCACGGCCACTCCCTCGTGACTCCGGTATCAGCCCCACCACAAGGCGCGCGGCGGGTAGGGTTATGGTTCGGAACATGGGAAACGAAAATAAAGCCACGTTTTGTCACTTTCGGAGAAACAATGCGACGTCCACGCGTGGAATGGAATGGCGCTCCACAGAGGGTCAGAAGTACGTTGAGACGTCCTAAATTGTAGATGCGTTCTGAGCTCCAGAGTCGCTAAATGGGACTCGAATCGAACGTCTGACCCCACCAATGGATAGCTCTCCGAACGAGGAATCTATTGGTGGGGTCACACGTTCGATTAGAGTCCAATATAGTGACTCTGGATTTCAAAACGTGTCCGGGATTTTAGCCGCCTGAACGGTCTTCTGACCCACTGTGCGCTCCGAGGTTTGGGGCGCGTCGCTGCGTCGGACGAGGAAGAAAGATGGCGGTGTCGGGTTACCCGGTGTTGCCTGGGCGCGGCGCGACAACGCAGACTCACTCGCACTCCCATTTCCTGCTCCTTATCGCCCCATTCCCGTGCATGGCGCATGCGTGCAGCGCACAGTGGGTCAGAAGACCGTTGAGGCGGCCGAAATTCTAGACGCGTTCTGAGCTCCAGAGTCGCTAAATGGGACTCGAATCGAACGTGTGACCCCACCTATGGATTGCTCTCCAAACGAGGAATCTATTGGTGGGGTCGCACGCAAATTAGAGTCCCATGGAGCGACTCTGGAGCTCAAAACACGTCCGGGATTTTAAACGCCTCCACGATCCTCTGACCCACTCTGCAGTGCAGTGCGCTGCGAGAACGCGTTCTGTTTTCCGCCCTTAAAACTTTTGCGATAATCGCAACGCACCCCGACTGCAGCAAGTCGATGCGGCGGCGATGCGCGGGGATTTGGCTTGGCGCATGTAAAAAGACAGACGGCACTTCAACAGTTACACCACCGGAAAGGCGGCAGCGGCGGCGGCTGCTCTCTCCCGTCATTTGCAGCACTATAAAAAAGAAAAAGGGAGGAAGGGGGAAGGGGAGCTGGCCGGGCCTCGGCGTGAGGACGGCCCGGCCCGATTATTGATTTAAGACGCATTCTGCCCCAGAAGGCACGGCGGCCGGCGCCACTTTCCATTTTACTGGAGTCGACGGCGAGGTGCTCGGCGAGGTGCTCGGCGCGCCCCGGGAGGCCCGAAGGGAGGCGCGCGCCGCCCGCGCCGCCCAAGACAAATGCGCGGTCATGGCAGGTGGCCGAGGAGCCGGCCGGGCCAACGGGGCCCACGCAAAAAGGCAAACAGGGTGGCCGTCGGTGGCTGGCCGATGGCTGGCCGATGGCTGGCCCACCGGTCGGGGACTTTATGACGGAAGGTCGCTGTTGCATCACGACAATGTGTCGCGCCACCCAGCAGCACTGTATAAATTTTAGTTGTCACTTGATGACAATACACTGTTATTCAACGAATGTGACGTCATATTCGTTCGAATGTCAATAATTTTGTCACGTTCGTTTGAATATGACGTCACGTTCGTTTCAATGTTGACGTACGTTCAAACGAATGTGACACCCTAATTTAACGGCCGTGTCACGTTCAAACGAATGTGACATCGTATTCAAACGAACGTGACAAAATTCATATTTGAATGAATATGACGTCACTTTCGTTGAATAACAGTGTACCAAGACTAATTTTCCTTACCAGGATGTCATCAAAACGAGTGATGACATTTTTGTCACGCCCATGCAAAAGGTATTGGAGCTTTGATGAAAATGTCATCAATTTGCGATGAAATTGTCAGCATGTAAGAGTGATGAAAAGATCATCCACGCTGCTGTCAGAAAGTGACAACATATTTTTGCAGTGAGGGGGCGGGGGCGGAAGGAGCGCCCCACCCGCTTCCTCCGAAAAGCTGAGAAAGCAAAAGTTGCAGATACACCCGATAAATACGAGTACGTATATAGCGCGGTCAGGCGGGGCTGGCAGGGCTGGCGGGGAGGCATGCCGCCAGGGCTATCCGATGCGCGGATCTGCACGCGGTGGCTCGGCGGCCTGCCCGGGGCTGCCTGCGCGCGAAATTTCAAACGTGTCGGTCGGCGAGCCCCCCACTAGCACCGCCAGCCCCGGGCTGGGGAAACGAAGGGATCCGAGATGTGGGAGGGAGCCTGACCCCCGACCCTCACGCCGGCCTGCTGCGCTGCTCGCGGGGCCCTGGGCGCCCCGGGAGGGGGGGGGGGGTCCGACCGGGCCGCCGCCCCGCCGTCAAGCGCCGCTCCAGCCGCGCCTCGCGAGAACAGGTGTTTAGTCAATGAACCATTACACCGGACAAACCAGGGCTGTGCCGGCTGGCCGGGCCATCTCCCTCTGCCATCTCTCTCGCTCCGTTCCCTCGCGGTTCCGCAGGTTCGCGTCCCTGACTCCCAGGCGTGCTTTCGGCGCTGACATCCTCCCGCGCGTTGGAGTCTCCGCCGGATCGCCTCCCCGCCGCGACGCCGCCGCCGCGACGCCGCGGGCTCTCAGCAGAAAAACTCTTGCTCCTCTCTCATGCGAACGTGTTCCCGATTTTTATCTGGAATTGTTCGATGCCTCCATCGCAACTGTGTCCCTCTTTTCGCCCTGCAGGGAATCATAAAATAATGAGCCGACCGAAAAAATTCACTTTTCGAAGGAAGCCGACAAAAGGAACGTCACGTGGAGAGGCGAATGGCAAGTGTCGGTATCGAGGTGTCCCTCACTCAGAATTTCGGTGTGCACAGATTGTTTGATTGCGTTATATAATCTATAGATTGTTTGGTGTTTTGGATGATTTTGTCGCGCTATTTGCCTGCTTACAAGCGTTTTTGAGGCAAGATTGTGGGATTGTATTCTCCAAGCGTACGTACACAGATTGTTGAAGTGGGGGACCCTTTGGTCGGTGTGGAATGTCGGGTGACATTGTGCCGGGTTAGCTCGTGGGATCACCCCTACATCTCTCTCTTTTTCTCTCCCCTCTGTCTCCCCTCTGTCTCCCCTCTCTCTCTCTCTCTCTCTCTCTCTCTCTCTCTTTCTCTCTCTCTCTCTCTCTCTCTCTCCCTCTCTCTCTCCCTCTCCCTCTCTCTCTCCCTCTCTCTCTCCCCCTCTCTCCCTCCCCCTCTCTCTCTCTCTCTCTCTCTCTCTCTCTCTCTCTCTCTCTCTCTCTCTCTCTCTCTCTCTCTCACTCTGTGTGTGTGTAAAAGGGTCGCGAAGACGAACGTGAGCCGGTGGGCGATAGCGAGAGTTAGCAGATAACTCGTCTGGCCCGTCGCGTCTGCTTGCCTGCCGGGTCGTACGAGGCTGCAACCAGACATGTAACCGAGTGCAAACCGTTATGCATGCACAATTTCATTTTCATTTTAATATTTTTCTTTGTTTTTTTTTAAAAAACTTCTTGTCTTCTTTTTTTTTTAGAAAGCGAACCGTCTCCCCGCCCGCGGCGACCTCGCGGGTACAGTAATGCGGCGTATTTTGCAAAGCACCCCGGGTTCACGCGGCCGTGTTTGGCCAATCGGGAGAGAGCGGTCACGACGGTGCGCACTGCCGTGCACTGATTAGCGGCATTGGCCGCCGTTTACCAATCCATCGGCGACACGCCGCGCAGCCGCGCACGCGAGCAGCCCGTCGGCACCTGCTTATTGGCCGCACAGCCAGCAGCCTCAGGGAGCACGGCGAGCGGGGCCTTGGCTCCGGCTCGCCTCGGCCACTCCAGAACCTTGGCGAACTCTTCCAAAACAACTTCCAAGCCCAGAGAAAACTTCTTTTCAACTTTGAACAAAAGCACCTTTTTTTTTCTTTTTTCTTTTTAAGGCGACCGATAACGCTTGCGTCGGTGACAAGGCCTGGACTTCCCTGCGGCTTGGTCGATCGCTGTCCCTGTTGCCTCGTTAACGCGTTGTATGGCGGGGTGGCCAGCGCTGTGTCTATGGCGTGTCCAGCGCTATGGGGTGTCCAGCACCCCGTCGAGGCCGGCGCCATTGAGCGCCGTGCCCCCACCCACCCGTCTCTCTCGCACCCCCCTCGGGTGCCACTGTCCAGAACGCGTCCCACGGGTGCGAGAGAGACAGAACGAGGAGAGCGACGCGTCGCGTGAGATAAGCGCATCGGCAATTAATCATGACCCCTATGCGCGGCAGTAGCATAAGGCGGCGGCGTCACGACACATAAACCGCGCGGTTTGTCGAACGCCGTGCTCTCTCTGGCCGCTGGCCGGGACCGCCCAAACGGCGTGCTTCGTTGCTCTGCCCCCTTTCTCTCTTTTTCTTTCTTTCTTTCTTTCTCTCTCTCTCTCTCTCTCTCTCTCTCTCTCTCTCTCTCTCTCTCTCTCTCTCTCTCTCTCTCTCTCTGTCGGGGCGTTCCTCCATAGGTCTCCGAGGAAGACAGAGCGACGAAGGTCCGTCTCGTAATCAGCCTGCAGGCCGGCAGGGTGCAGATCGGACGGATCAACGGCGGTCGACACCGCGGCCGGGGCGGGGCGGGGTGGGGCGGGGTGGGGCGGGGTGGGACGGGGTGGGGCGGGGTGGGGCGGGGCGGGCCGCGCCGCGCCGCGTCGTCTGCTGCGACAGAACACGCGCCCGCTGGCCGCTATCGATACATCACCACAATAGGGCCATTGCATTTGCATGCGCGATGATCTAACTGACACGGCGCGCGCCGCCGGACCGCGGCCGCGCCTCGCTCGGACCGCGGAACAGGTTTGCCACCCAGGAGTGCGGTGCGCGCGGTCCAGTGGTGGTGAATCTCCGCGCCGCCGAAACAAAAAAAAAATAGGGGGGGGGGGGGGGGGTTACGAGGCGGTGTGTAGTGGTGGAACACAAACAAGACAGTTTCACCGCGAGCTGCGCGTCGGGTCGGCAGTAGAGAAGATTATGAGATCGAAGCGCTAATCACAGCCGAGAGGAGCAGCGGCGGTAAAATAGTCGCGGCTTGGCCGGGGTTGGCATATGGCACTGCCATAAACTACTTTCGGAAAGGATTGCGCCATTGAGTCCCTGGGAACGAAGGCTCCCTTTCAATCTGGTTCGAATGGGGCAGATTTGCATGTGTGTGCGTGCACGCACGCGCGTGTGAGCGCCTGTTGGCGGTGTGTTGACGCATGCGTGAGCGACGTATACAGCGAAACCAAGGGTCACCCGACCCCTGACACGCCGAGCACCTCTCTCATCCAAAGCCGCAAACATTCACACATACAGATACACACACACGCACACACGTGGACGTTTTCTCACACCACACTCACGAAGGCGCATGTGCAAACATACTAGAAAATATAAGCATTTTTTTTTTCTCCACATTCCAGATAACTCTTTTTCTGCTTGGGTTGGCTAAACGCACGCGGAAACACAGATCTGGAGCTGTGCGCAGTGGCGAAACGCGCAGTAGGCACGGCTGCATGCATGATGATTCATTGGAAGCCGCTGCAGTCGGCGTGTGGCATCGGGCCCAGTTCCGCGAGGCGGGCAATGGCATCGCATCGGCATACCGCACGGCGCCTTCCCCCTCCAGGCCGCCACCCACCCACTCCAGGCTCCCTTGGGCTCCAGGCGGGCTCCAGGCCGGCTCCAGGCGGGCTGTCGTCGGTCCACATATCGGCCCATTGTTTCACATAACGCGCCGCACAGTGGGTCAGAAGACCGTTGAGACGGCTGAAAATTCTAGACGCGTTTTGAGCTCCAGAGTCACTAAATGGGACTCGAATCGGACTTGTGACCCCACCAATGGATTCCCCGTTCGGAGAGCCATCCATTGGTGGGGTCACACGTTCGATTCGAGTCCCATTTAGCCATTTGGCCGCCTCAACAGTCTTCTGACCCACTGTGCGGCGGCCTGTCGCGTTGTGTCAACCCCTCTGGGCGGACACGGGCCGCTGGTGGTCATCGCACCACGGCATGCCGTCGCCGCGCCAATCGAACCAACGCGTCGCTGCTCCCATTGATTCCTCGCCGCTTGTTACGAAGGGAGAGAAATAAAGAAAGAAGACGAAGACACCCATCATTTTTTTCCACGCCGATAATAATAATGAGAAAGAGAGAGAGAGAGAGAGAGAGAGAGAGAGAGAGAGAGAGAGAGAGAGAGAGAGAGAGAGAGAGAGAGAGAGAGAGAGAGAGAGAGAGAGAGAGAGAGAAGTAACAACGAATGGCGCGATGGAATCGGACGACATTCATTTTGAATTTATGACGGCGGGAAAGGGCGCCGCACGTCGCCATTGTTTCGCGTGTTGACTGCTTGTTGTGGAACCGAGACATTGTAGCCAACTGGACGCAGCCTGCCCGCGCCTCGCCGCGTCGCTGCCGCCGGCCCAAAAAAACACCAGATAGAAAGAAACGAGCTAGCCGCAACTAATAATATTATTATCATATTTTTTTTGTTTGTTAGGTTAATTTTTTTGCAGGGACCTGCGTGCCCGGCCGCGCCAGAACAGGGAGCCTAAACACCGCTCCATATCGGGAAGAAAGGGAAACGGAAACGTGGCCACATTTTCGGCACGACTCCAGGGAACGCTGGCAAGGGCTTACCGTCTCATTTTATTTTAAACAAAAAAAAATCTTTCTTTAAACCACACACACACACACGTAACGCTTTTGTGCTTTCTCCGCCATCACTCCTGGCAGAGCCACGCGCGCACGCGCGCGCACACACACACACACACACACACACACACTCACACCAGCGAGCACGCACACACGGACACGCAGCGGGCCAGGGTGGGTGTCGGCCAAATTTATGATGATTATCGGCGTCATTAAAAGGTGACGTCTGCGCGCGCGCCGCCCCACACACGGCCATGTTGCACACAGTCAGCGACAAACACACGCACACACAGGCCGCGCTGTATGGCCTTGCGGATGCCCTCCGACCTTTGCGCGTCGGTTCGGCGCGCGGCCGCCGCTGGCCCTCTGGCACGCTCGGCGGGACTGGCAGGGTGTATCCCGTTAGCATCGGTGAGAAAGCGGCCGCGGATTCGGGGAGGAGGGCTGCGGAAGCCGGCGCGGGAGGGAGAGAGACAGGGACACACACACACACACACACACACACACACACACACACTCACACACACACACACACACACACACACCCACACACACACACACACACACACACACACACACACACACACACACGGCCGAGCAAGAGGGATGAGGCGCACGTCGCGGCGGCGCGAACAATAAATATGGCGCGATGGCTCCCATTAGACAACGCCGCTTTGTCGGTGCCACACGTCGTGTCCGTCGTGTCCGCCGTGTCCGCGGGGCGCGTGTTGTCGCGTTCGTCACGCAGCACAGTGGGTCAGAAGATCGTTGGGGCGGCCAGAATTCTAGACGCGTTTTGAGCTCCAGTAGTTGCTCAATGGGACTCGAATCGAACGTGTGACCCCCACCAATGGATTGCTCGTTTGAAGACCAAACGACGAATCCATTGGTGGGGTCACGCGCGTTCGATTCGAGTCCCATTGAGCGACTCTGCAGCTCAAAACGCGTCTAGAATTCTGGCCGCCTCAACGATCTTCTGACCCACTGCGCGCAACAGTCACGTGGGCTGTGACTACTTCCTGCGCTAACGCGGTTCTAATTTTCTCCGGCGACCGTAAACCGCTATTGCGGTGTGTGCCCGCCCGCCGCGCACCGGTCGGTCGTCTCAAGAGATTGCCGTTCCTTGAATGGCTGCTCGTGTTTCCTCCCGGGCGCGAAGTGCGCTGACTTTGACAAACAGTAAAAGGTTTAGGTCCCGCGTCTCGCAAACGACGAGAGTCGGAAGCACCAGGCGTACTATGATAAAAAAGTAAAAAGTAAAAAAATTAAATTAAAAAAGAAAACTTTCAGCGAAATTTGATACCGAATTCGTTCAATGCATACGGCTTTTTCACTCGAACCGTTGACGAGATAAAGACAGCATTTTCTCTATTGGAAAAGATTGTAAATTTTGTAAAGTTGGCTCTCTCCACCCTGTCCTGGAACGCATCCCGCGCCGCGCCCAGGACCGGTCGAGTGCACACGCAACGCGCATCGCGGCTCGCAATATTGGCCGGGCCGACGGCGCGGCGCGGCGTGGCAGGGGTCGCCGTGACAGGTCAGCCAATCACAGCGCGATGCATCAGTCTGGGTAATGGCCGGCCGGAGCATCCAGGGAGGCGGCAAGCGCGGCTAGCACCGTACGGTGGGTCAGAGGACCGTTGCGGCGGCCAAAGTCCCGGACACGTTTTGAGCTCCAGAGTCGCTAAATGGGACTCGACTCGAACGTGTGACCCCACCATTGGATTGCTTTTCAAGTGAGTCAGCGACTCCGGGGGTCGAACCGCGTCAAGAATTTTTGCCGCCTCAACGGTCTTCCGAGCCATTGTGCAGCGTGGCCAGCATCGCGGCGGCCAGCGCGACGGGGGCCGGCAGCGCAATAGGAAAGTCCAAACTGGACCGCGACTGTTACGTGTGGCCTTTAATTTGATCAAAGATGGCATCTTCGTCATCATTCGGGGCGCCCCAGCTTGTGAGCCTCGGAGTGGAACGAGGAGCAGCCGCCCATTGTCCGGGGCCATCCTCGTGGGCCAGCCGAGAAGAAGAAGGAGGAGGAGGAGGAGGAGGAGGAGGGGCCGAGCGGCGCCACTTCCATCTGCATATCGCACTCGAGGGATGACACATGGTGATTGTGCACACGGAGCGCACCTGCAGGGCCCGGCCACGCGCAGCAGGTTTCCAACAAATTTTCAGCCGCGCACCACAGAGAGGCACACTCGCACGCACTCTCACTACTCGCGGCCGGAGCCCTCAGGTCAAGTGCTGCTTCCGTATTGCCAGCAAGTAGCATCTCATTGCATCAATCGGCCCAGGAAACGGCACGGTCGGGTCGGGTCAACGTGCACCCGGCAAAGAGGAGCCGCCGCTCAGTGGGTCGGAAGACCGTTGAGGCGGCCCAAATTCTAGACGCGTTTTTGAGCTCCACAGTCGCTAAACAGGACTCGGATCGAACGTGCGACCCCACCAATGGATTAGTCTCCATACGAGGAATCCATTGGTGGGGTCACACGTTCGATTCGAGTCGCACTTAGCGACTCTGGAGCTCAAAACGCGTCCGGGTTTTTGGCCGCCTCAACGGTCTTTTGACCCACTGTGCGCCGAGCCGGCCGTGCGGCGCCTTGTGCCTGCCGGCCGCCCGCCCACCGCGCCCGGCACTGCAGAGAGGGCGGCAAAAAGTGGCGGCCGGCCGGGCCCTTCCTGTTGCTGCTCGGCCCCGCGCCCCGCGCTACGGAAGAGGGCCTCGTCAGGGGCCCCCGGAGCACAGTGGGCCAGAAGACCGTAGAGGCGGCCAAAACTCTAGACGCATTTTAAGGTCCAGAGTCGCACGGAAAAAAATAAAATACGGTCAATGTAGTCAGGAAGGTCGTTCGTAGGGGTCAACTTTTGGTCGATGACCAACTTCCAGTTGTGCACGATCGACCTCCAATTACCGCTATCAGGTTGGTTGGTTACCTCAATCAGAAAAATGGTCATCACGACCAGATTTCATCAACCGACCCAATCCGACCGCTGTGACCAACCATTTTTTTTCCGTGCGCTAAATGGGACTCGAATCGAACGCGTGACCCCACCAATGGATTCCTCTTCCTGAGAGCAATCCATTAGTGGGGTTACACGTTCGATTCGAGTCCGATTTAGCGACTCCGGAGCTCAAAACTGTTCTAGAATTTTGGCCGCGTCTACGGTGCACTGACCCACTGTGCGGAGCGGTGTCTTACTCGCAGACTGATCACGAAGGGTCGTTCCGTACGAATAAGCGACTCGGAATCGTCCTGCTGGAGTCTCGCTGGAGCGAGCGGCTTCCAGGATCCGGCCTGAAGCCGCTGCGGCCGTCAATGGGAAGGGCAGGCCTTGTCATCATGCAGAGCCTGCAGCCATATCGAGCTGTGCCTGGAGTACCTCTTCACTCCATCCAAATGGCATGCAGGCAATTCGTTGTTGATGTTGTTGTTGTTGTTGTTGTTGTTGTTGCCGCTTCTGCTGCTGTCGCGATCGTAAAGCGTGCACGTCTGCGGGCGGCGGCGTGGCGGCGGGGCGTTGACAGCGCGCGTACTACTCTCCCAGAAAGCGGGACTTGTCCTGCTGCTGCAGCAGCCTGACCCCTCGTCCGGGAATCATCGCTGGCGCCTCGCCGCCGGCCTCGCCGCCGGCCCCGCCGGGCGTGCCAGGCCCTTGGCGCAGCGTCGCACAGTGGGTCAGAGGACCGTTGACGCGGCCAAAATCCCGGACACATTTTAAGCTTCAGAACGTGTGACCCCACCAATGGATCCCTCGTTTGGAGAGCAATCCATTGGTGGGGTCACAAGTTTGATTCGAGTCTCATTTAGCGACTTTTGTGGAGCTCAAAACGCGTCTGGAGTTTTGGCCGCCTGCGCCGGTCTTCGGGCCCACTGTGCGTCGCGGCCTTTGCTTCACCGGTCCCCGAAAAACAACGAAACAACAACACGACGAGTCCACACGTTCGGCGGTGACCTTTTGGCTCCTTCGCGTCGCTTTGCGTACGACGTGAACGCGGCGTCGAGGACCGCAAGAAAGCCAATTGGAGTCAAACGGAAGTCGAGCCGTGGCGCGGCGCGGGGACGAAGGCACCTCAATGCGTCTTCGGGCCCGGCAGGCACGGCGCGGCGCGGCACGGCACGGCGCGGCCAGATCGCGCGATTTCCCCGAGCCGAGTTGAACCGCAAAGGTTCCGGTCGGTGCCGTTCGTTCGTTCGTTCCCTTCCGTTCCGTTCCGAACTGCACACCGCGTTCCATTCCGGGGAACGACGACGCCGAGGACGCCGAGGACGCCGAGGACGGCGACGACGCTTTGCCGTGCCGCAGGTGCACGCCGGCCAATCTCCATCCGATCGCGCTGCCGCGGGGGCGGCGGGCGCCAGTACGTACGTCGTGAGATGGTGCCACCGATGGCCGTTAATAAATGAATCTTTTGGAGAGGTGAGCCGGGTGGGTGGCGAGCGCAGCGGCAGCGCGACACCGCGAGTGTTGATAGCCGCGCTGCCAGCAGCAATTACACATCGCGTTGCGCCGAACGCGCGGCGGGGGAGGGGAGGGGGAGGGGAGGGGGGGGAGGGGGAGGGGAGGGGGAGGGGAGGGGGAGGGGAGGGGGAGGGGAGGGGGCGATCGCGGGTGGATGGCCGCTTTCCCCTGGCCTGACCCCGCCGCGGGCCCGCGCCCTGCCAGGGCCCTGCCAGGGCCCCTCACAGGACCCAAAGTCAAGGCGTCAGAGGCGGGGGAGCAGGGCAGGACAGCGCAGGGCGGGCCGGCAGGGTCAGTCGCCAGATCCGCGCAGAATATCGCCGCATTGTGTCCGGGACTATGGCGGGGCCGCGGGGCTTCCGGTCGGTACAGCACCCGGGACAGCCGCAAGTACACTCTCGTCTGCAAGTGCGTAAAAACGAGGCGCGTTTCCCGAGCGGCTCCCATGCCCTGCTTGGCCATCGTCATTGTTTCATAAACACGCTTCCCGCGCGACAAGAGGCGGCCACGTTCCGCGGCGCCCCGCAGACCCTCGCGGGGCCTCCTCCTGGAGCCCGCCGACGGACCGGTGGCAGTGGCGGTGTTCAGACCGCCTCTCCATCCTCCAGGCAGTGAAACAACCAACGGTAGCTTTCGTTTTCGTTCTTTTGTCGCCTGATTTTTTTTTTCAAATCCATACAATTTTGCCCTTTTTTTTTCTTTTCAATTTTTTGGGAATTGTTTTCGCTTTTGGGACCGATTTTTCTACTTTCTCGTACGCACATATGACCACTGCTAACCTCATCCTCAAATAATAAAATTTAACCCTTTTTCTGCTAGCGACTTAAAACCTCTTGTCTTTACAGCATTTTTAGACTTTCTAGTGCAGTAACACCGTGCAATGCGTTAGTGTTTCCACTTTCCAGTTTTTAACATTCACACCACCACACGCACCTTAAAAAGAAATATTCCAGTGCCGGAACACCATGCAATGCTTTAGCATTGAAATTTTTATTTATTTATCTTTTTTTTGTAAGCTTAGCATGCCAAATTATTTCTTGCAGCTCGTACACCGTGTCAAAATCCAACGAAGACCATTTTCCGCGTCGACTTGAAAAAGTTTTTTTTAGCAGTGGTGTTGCATCCCCGCGGCATGCGGCCTGCATCAGGAACCACGACCCGCACTGGACCAGGCAAGACCCGGCGGGACCGACCTATTAGGAAAACCAGATTCCCACGAGGAGGCACTCGGGCCGGAGTGGGGGCCAAACGAACCCATTGCGCCACCCAGTCGACAGCACAACTCTGTTTACAGACTGACAGACTGGGCTCCGCGCTAGAGGGAGGAGGCGGCCGGCCCATATGTGTGCGGTTCGATTACCGAAAATTAGTCGCGCGTTTCCGTGAAAATTAAAAACAGCAAACGCCAAAATAAGAAGAAAAAAAAGAAGAAAAAAAAGACTCGGCATTGATGACACTTTCTCCGTCGAGCACATGATGCCTTTTTTACGGGACACCGCACGGCCGCTGCCGGGGCTGCCGGCACGCCGAGACCTGCGCTGCGTCCCGCCGCCTTGATGTGACGATGCTCCGGGAGGACATTACGGCCGGGCTCCGGGCTCCAGGCTCCAGGCTCCGGGTGTCAACGGAAGAGAGACCCCTTGTTATCCTCCGGGCTGGCGGCGGGGCGAGCGGCGAGGCCAGGAAGGGCGTCTTTCTCCTCGGCTCCGGCCGCAGACACCGCCGCGCGGCGCGCAGCCATGGCGCAGCCATGGCGCAGCCCGGCCCGACCACGACGGCATGGCTTTGCATTGGGAGGCCCCGGACCTGTCTCAACGTCGTAAAAGGAAATCGATGCACGACGCGCATATCGACAATACGCGCAGCCCTGCGCTCGACGAGAGGCATGCACGAGTACGTCGAGCAGGCGGGGGACGGTTAAACATCCCGAGTTCAGCAATCTCTCAAACCGTCTCGCAGAATCCAGTTTCCTGAGCGCGAGCGCCTGGGGGATACGCAACGCGCGCGCAGCTGCGGCGGTGGCTGCCTACCTGGCGGTTGACGGGCGCCTCCCGGCCACTCCATCACCGTCACGTGTGCATCGCGGGCCGCCACCGCACCGCCGCGACAAACCGCACGCCGCGTCCACGCCGCGTCCATGCCGCGTCCTCGCCGCGTCCACGCCGCGTCCTCGCCGCGTCCACGCCGCGTCCTCGCCGCGTCCACGCCGCGTCCACGCCGCGTCCACGCCGCGTCCTCGCCGCGTCCACGCCGCGCGCTGCAGGGCCAGGCCGCGGGGCCAGGACCACGCCGCGGCCCTCCACTCGGCAATCACTCGGATCGCGGCGTGCGTGCGCGGTGACGCAAGGCGCGCGGCGACGGGCAGGCGGGCCGCGCAGCCGCGTCCAGCGCGGTGACCCGGACGGCGAGCCCCTCCGTCATAATTTAACGGCGCCATTCGAGACACTGGAGACACTGCCGCTGGCCATTCCGCGCCGCCAGCGAAGCCAGCGACACTACCGACGCCAAAAACTTTCTCCGCGGCGTTCCTCTTTTTCTTTTTCCTTTTTTGCATTGCGTTGGGCTGCATAATGAACCGCAATGAACACGTCATGCATACGCATCGCGCGCGTGGCGTGGCCCGGCGCGGCTTGGCGGGCACGCACGCGGGCAGTGGCGGCGCGGGTTACTCCGCAGAGCAATGCCGGCGTGCGAGGGCCGCTATTCTCATTTCAGGTGTAACACAAGATAACGGGAATTTTACTAAGGATTACGCGTAAAATTTTGGAAAAAATGGTTCAAAAACGCTTTAAAAGGACAGAATTTTAGCAAGGATAACGTGATTACGGCATGGATTACCGGATATTACATTAATTTGTACACGGGATTCCCGGGGTGGTGGCCCCCTCGCCGGCTAGGTTACGGCGCACGGCATCTCCAGTGCGCCCATTGAGCAGGGCACTCGGTGATAAAAAGGCAAAGAACCGTCGGGGTATCGGAACCCGGGACCGGCGCATCCAGGTCACACACTCACCCAGTTCATCTTGGCTGCGGCGGTTAGGTCAGCGTACTCCAGGGGCTTGTCGCACTGCACTGCACCACACACTGCACCACAAACTCGCGCTCCGCCGGTGGCGGCACTATGGGCGCGCGGCCAGAGGTTCAACACCCGTCGAGCGGAAAAAAAAAGGATCAAGTTGAAAACGGCGCGCGCGAGGCGCGAGGACGCTCGCGGCTGGGACGCGGTTCGGCCCGGGCGCGGGCTGGCTGCCTTGATGAGCGCCACGCTGCCACGCTGCGCTGCCTGGGTACCTGCTCTGGTACCTGCTGGAACACGGCTGCGGTGCCCAGCGCGCCGCCAGTGAGAGTGGCGCCTGAGAAGAGTGAAGCTGGCCGCCCCGCCACGCCCCACCAGCCCCACCAGCCGCGCGGACCCGGCGGGGAGCGGGGGTGGGGTGGCGGTGGGGGCCCCGGCACGTGGCCTGGACTCCATGCCGTGTCCGAAGCCGTAATCGCAGTGTCCACTTCACACTTGTCTTTGCTTTGCATTTTATGGGAAACGGGTCAATAAGGTGGCTCGCTCCGGAGCCACCCTCACCATGCCTCCGCGTAAGGCATTCGGACGATAAACCGTTTAGCTCTTTTTGTATTGTTTTACGCTCCTCACACCTACGCGGTGAAAAGAAGCCCTTTTTACGAGTGGGAAACGGGCGGCGGGCGACCACCTCCTCGACACTCAGCCGTCCGCTCCACGCGCAGGCGCGCGCGCGCGCGCACACACACACAAACACACACACACACACACACGCACACACACACACACACACACACACACGAGCCGCGGCTCCTGCCCAAACGACAGGTGTGGGAGGGCGCCTGCGACACCAAATAATAGACCGGGACTTATTGAGACGCCTCGCACGTTGCGCGGCGGCCCGGATTCCCCCGGAAAGGCCGGAAAGGCCGCACCACCTGTTGCAAAAATGTCACACCCGGCAGGACCGAAACCCACCGCGCCCCCGCCGACGTAGAGAGAGGCGAGGATTTGGCGGAGCCGCCTCGTCGTTCGAGAGCTGTTGTGTGCACACCGCGAGCAGAGTGGCTTCTCGTGCGGCTATAGTCGCCCCCGTACAAGGATAAAACGCTTCTAGCGAGCCGCCGTTTACCGGATACGCATCGTACCGGAGAGGCCGTGGTCGGCTGCTGGTCGGGTCCGCTCACGGTGGCAAAAAGTTACAGAGACTTCTGTAAACAACTTGTGCTGATTCTCTGAAACCCTAAGCCCAGTATTTCCTATAGTCTTCTTTAACAGTATTCACTGTGCGACTCGCAGTATTCTCTGTAGGACTTACAGTCGTCTCCGTGCACGTCAATGGTCTGCGACGGGCATGCGGAGGATTCTGTGAGTCGCACAGAGAATACTGTCAAGAGGCTACAGGAAATACTGGGTTTATAGGGTTACAGACAATCCTGGCAAAAAAACTAATTGACGTTTCCGTAGTTTTTTGCCACAGTGCTGGCCGGGGCGCCTGCGAGGCCGGCACCGCGCGCACGGCTGTGGTCGGCGGGGCGGCCTACCCTGCGGTTTCACAGGCGCTACAGACGAAACGATGCCTATCCGACTTCGAAAGGGGAAAAAGTGGACGACCCGAGCCGGGGTGATGATGCGCACCAGTCGGCCCGCCGCGCCTTGCAAAGGGGGCCAATTGTTTTGCCCGGCAGAAAGAACCGGCCGTAAATCTCGGATGAGATAACGGTAATGGCGGGACGAATTAAAATCGGCTTTTGAAACGCGCCCCTCTGATGCCGGGTCAGGATGGCAGCTCTGCGTACTCGCACTCACTTCGCACTCACTCACACTCACACTCTCACTCTCACTCCCTCCCTCCCTCCCTCCCTCCCCTCTCTCTCTCTCTCTCTCTCACTCACACACACACTGTCGCGCACTCACTTCCTGCAGTGTCTAGCCCTGCGTCACTGGCCGGCGGGGCGTGGTGCACGATTTGCCTTTTATCACGGAAACAGACTACATTCCCCGCGTGCGTTCCGACGACGGCGTCCTGACCCAGTAAGGCGGGCGGCGAGGCCGGCGAGGCCGGCGAGGCGGCCGCCCCCATACCGGGCAATCACGCCCCGAGAGCGCCATGAGTACCACGGCGCAGCACACAGGAGGCCCCGTTTTGTAGTAGGTCGACACCCCGCCGAGAACCTGGCACCGTCTGGCGCGCGTTCTGTACCGCGGGCAGACGAGAAGTGTGTAGTAGTCGAGTAGTTGGAGCTCTCCCGGCTGGAAACGGCGAGGAGAATATCCATCTCACGCTGAGACACACGGGCAGAGTTGGAGTCTCTAGTAGCGAGGAGGCGCAGTCCACGCAGTCGTAACTTGGGGCCTCTTGCTGCTGTAGGGTGGGCACAGTGGGTGAAAAGACCGTTGAGGGGCCAAAAATCCCGGACACGTTTTGAGCGGCAAGAGTCGCTACATGGGACTTCGAATCAAACGTGTGACCCCCGCCAATGGATTCCTCAGTTGGAGAACACGTTTGATTCGTGTCCCTAGGGGTTTTGATTCGTGACTCTGGGGATCAAAACGCGTCTAGAATTTTGACCGCCTCAACGGTCTTCTGACCCACTGTGCACTGGGCCTCCCTTACTACTGGACACAAAGGTTCATCATCTCAGCCCTTCATGAGGTTCACAACCGCCGGCACTCCGTGGCGACACCTGGTGGCCGTTATCTCTCGCCGACAGCTCGTCGTCGTCCGTCGTCGTCGTCGTCCCGGTGATTGATCTGCCAGACACACGGCCACCCGCCGCCCACACCGGCGGGGAGCACCGCGAAAGAGTGGCTCATTAGTTGACAATGCGGACCGCGGGCGGGGCGGGGCGGGGGCGGGGGAGGGACCGGGCGGGGCACCGCGGGGCGGGGCGATGAAATGCGCCGTGCAGCACATGGAGTGCGTTTATTGTTTCGACGCGCCAACGCGCTGCTCGCCCGCACGGCCGCACCGTTCCCCGTTACGTCTCGCGAGTCGCGCACCTCTGGCCTCGCGCGCCAGCATGCCGCTGAATCTCCGTTTAAATGTGCGGATGGCTGGACCTCACGCAAACCGCCGGCAGCTTATCCGGCAACAACGCGGTGCATCCGTATCATTTTTTTTTTATTTTTTTGGAGAGGGATACGGGAAGTCGAAAAACATATATCTTCAGCAGAACGTGAGGTTTTTTTGTTTTTTGTTTTTTTCGGATGCAGCTAGAGAGCAATTAAAACGAGGCGGTCAAGCTCTTGAGTTGTCAAAAAAGTAAAGATCTCTCCGTCCGCACTTCACGCTGCGTGAGGTCCGGACTATCTTTCAGCACAACAACGCGCGTTGAATAAGCTTGCCGACGGCAAAGGCATATGCCTGGGAGTGAATCTCGTCTCTCATCGGCATCCTCGCTTGGCCTCCGCGAGACCCCGGGACCCCACCGGCCGGGCCGCCGAGGGTGGAGCCAGAGAGGACGTCCTCTCTGGGTGGGGCCCGGCCGGCATCCACCAGGACCACGACAACGCCCGGCGCCCTTGAGGATCACCAGTATCCCAGAGAAAGTCCACATGAAATTCCTTTGAATGTATCGCGGGCGCTGAGACTCTGCCCCACCCCACCGGGCAGACAGACACACGGGCCGACAGGCGGGCAGACAGACGGGCAGACAGACAGGCTTCACCACTTTCCATCTCCGCATATCCCCAACCTGTCGCACTCTTCGTTTCATTTCCCACGCCTCGCGACAATGACTTGATATGTGAGTGACGGCACGCCGTTCCTGGCGAGCCACAGCTGACGCTTCCGAAGCCATCTGGAGAGAAACAGAAGAAGGAGGAGAAACAAGTGCTATGCTCGAGCCTGTCCTGCAGCGGCATCCACCCGATAGGTTTCATTTTGCCCCTTTGTCTCTTGGGGCCCGGGCCAACATTAGTCACGAGTAGTTTGGGCCTCCTAGTTGGCCCCGAGGGGCACAGCCGGCGCGGCCCCGGCCGCCGGGGCGCGGAGGAGTATAAATCAAACAGCGAAAGTCAATTTGTCAGCGTATTCCTGTTTGAACAACAGCGACCGATCGTATACTTCCAGCTTAAAGCGACACAATGGCCGCTTGCCACACAGGTCGTATCTTGTTATTTCGTTTCTTTCCGTTATTCCTCACCTCGCGACTTGACTTTCGCACCCATTTCCCCGCCGCTGCCCACGCGAGTAGTGCGCTGCCATTGGGCACACTCACACACGCAGACGCACAAACACACACGCACACGCACTGACACACACTGAGTGAATTCGGCGCGCGCCGACAGCGTGTCCGGTTGCCCCGCGACGTCACAGTGGGTCAGAAGACCATTGAGTGCGGCCAAAATCCCGGACTGGTTTTGAGCTCCAGAGTCGCTAAGTGGGACTCGAATCGGACGTGAGACCCCACCAGGGGATTGCGCGTTTGGAGAGCAATCCATTGGTGGGGTCACAGGTTCAATTCCAGTCCTATTTAGCGACTCTGGGGCTCAAAACGCGTCAAGACTTTTGACCGCCTCAACGGTCTTCCGACCCACTGTGCGCCGTGGCGGCGGCGACGAGCGGCGGTGAGCAGACGAAGACAACGTCTGTCTGTCAGGAACCGCAACGACGCCGCGCACGGCAACGCCAGGCAACGCGGCAACGGCACCAGTTTCACTACGTCCCCGCTGGGACCGGCGGGCCGCTGCGAGGACCATGAGGACAAGAAGGACGAGGCGGCAATAACGTACTGCATTTAAATGGACGGGCCCACACCGATTGCATCCGATCCGATGGCGAGCCGATCCTGGGCTCATCCGGCAACGGCTGGGGCGAGGTGGGGCGGGGCGGTTGGGGAAGGACCGCGCGCTTTAGTTTGCGCAACGCGCTGCGGGGGGGGGGGGGCTTATGGCACACGCACTCACACACGCTCACGTGGACGCACACGGACACGACGGATTTGGGAGGAACAAGAAGAGAGCACAGCGCACACTAGTGTATAAATCAAACGGTTTGGTGGACCCGGCGCCGCGCCAACGCTTTCCACGAACGGACTGCCGCTCCTGCGCGCCTCGGTGAACAAATGTGCATTTCGTTCATTCTCAACATTCGCTTCGTTTTCTTCTGTCCTTCCGTTCCCCGCCCGGGAAACACGCCCGCACACGCCCGCGGTTTTTCTTTAGAACGCGATAGCATATTTGGGTTAATAATCCCACTGCGCCCTTTCACCTTTCGCTCACCACGCCGGGAGCGAAAAAACGGGCGCGAGCAGCAATCAGTGCTGCTGACCTGTTGTCGAGCATGGCAAGCAGCATGGCTAGCAGCATGGCAAGCAGCGTGGCGGCGCGGAGGCAAACGGAGGGCCTGGGGCGCGGGGCCCGGCCGCCCGGCCGCCCACACGGCCGGCATAACACTGCGGCAAGGAAGCGGCGCGCGCCCCGGCCGCCTCATCTGCAAACGAGCGGCGTTCGACGATTGTGGATAGTAAACGGGCGGTGCGGCGCCGGGCGCGGCCGAGACAACGAGTCCGGCCATCGCGCACCTCGCGGATCTCGCGCGGCGCGGCGTGCTAATTGGAGCCTCGCTTCGCCACACAGTGGGTCAGAGGACCGTTGAGGCGGCCACGCGTGTTGAGCTCCAGAGCCGCTAAATGGGACTCGATTCGACCGTGTGACCCCACCAATGGATTCCTCGTTCCGCGAGCAATCCATTGGTGGGTCACTCGTTTGATTCGAGTCCCATTTAGCGACTCTTGAGATCAAAACGTGTCCGGGATTTTGGCCGCCTGAACGGTCTTCTGACCCACTGTGCGCCACCACGCGGCGACCGCGGGGACGGCGTCGTCGGCGTCGGCCGGCAGTGACGAAGACGGATGGCGCCCCCCCGTTGCGCACCCCACCGATTTGGGAGGTCCTCTCCCTCCTCGCGGCCGCCGCGCGCCGCGCCATCGGCCATCTCGGCAGGCAATTAAACAGCCCAATCCGCGGCGATTCCGATGCGACGTGTTTCCTGACATGGCCGCGCCGTCGCACCGCCGGCCGCTTTCGCCGGGCGCGCCGCCATGTGTCGCAAAGGGTGAATCACGCGATGCTGCCGAAAGAGAAACCCCGCCATAACGCGGCCGCGCGGCGAGCACCCCCATCGCGTCGCGTCTCCGCACAGTGGAACAGTCAGAAGACGGTTGAGGCGGCCAAAATCCCGGACACGTTTTGAGCTCCAGAGTCGCTAAATGGGACACGAATCGAACGAGTGACCCCACCAGTGGATTGCGCGTTGGGAGAGCAATCCATTGGTGGGGACACAGGTTCGATATCCAGTCCTATTAAGCAACTCTGGAGCTCAAAACGCGTCTAGACTTTTGACCGCCTAAACGGTCTTCCGACCCATTGTGCTCTGTTTCTCTTTGCCGTCGCGTTTCCTTGCATTTCTGACGGGAGGGGCCACTTGATCAGGTGCCTTCAGGCGCCGCAGCCCCGAGCCGCGTCCGGTTATTATTTTCGTAAGCGACTGAACCAATAACGCGCGCGCGGGGAGGGGCGGCATTCTTAGCCGTCCTCGAGACCCCGAGCGGCGCAATTTTGTTATCATTTCCCAGCCGGCCCCGCGGTGGTTCACTCGAGACATTTTTACTCCAAATATTTTCCTACCCACCTCCACGAGAGTGGCGACGGCGACGGCAGGGCGAGCACACCGCGAGCCGTTTCGCTTTGCAGTAGCTGGGCCCGGCAAGGCCGAAGAAGAACGCAAGCCGTGACTCGCCTTTTATCTTGCCGATTCTTCCTTAATTTATTTGTGGTCGGTGTGTGGCGTCTCGTCAAGACACCCGGTGGACGCGGAGGAAACTCGACGTTTACGACTGTGCACCGCCCGAAAATCGGGGGCATCGTTAGATTGCGGGCCTCGTCGGAAGTGATACAACTAAGTCGGGGCGAGCAGGGGACAGTGGGCCGCACCCGAGAGGGCAACCACTCAAGAAATCATGTGTCCCCTTGAGCGCCAGAAATCCACTGGAAATCGGAAATCCTCCCCCCCCCCCCAAAGGCAAAAAACGAGCTAATTTTGGGCGAAAAATCGGTCGAAATCTTTCGAAATCCGTAGAAATCTCTTACCTAGAGAAATCTTGTGTCCCCAAACAAACTAAGTGAGCGCCGCGCGGCCCTGCCAACCCAACCCCAAGTGGCGGCGGCGGCCCAGCGGGTAGCGCCTGGGTAGTAGCGCCGCGCCGGCCGGGCTGGCACCGCTGGCACGCCCGACCGGCGCCACGCAACAGGCGCTGCAGTAGTAGCATGGAGTAGCGGCGGTGGAATGAGAACCATTAGCCGCGCCAGTCCTACAATTTACGTTCTATTCATAAGGTCAGGGCGCGCCGCGCTCGCACAGCACGCGCGATTTAACGCGCCCAAAAATTATTTAATGAGTGCCGGGAGTTGAACCCCGGACTTGAGGGCCTCGTACTGCCCTCACTGCAAACCCAGTGACGAGTTTCCTCACCACTGGAGTGGCACTATCTCTAGACTACCAAAAATTTGGCGTTCCCATCCCTGGTTACCAGATTCCATACCAAATTTTAAGGCTCCAAAGAGAGCACCAAAATTTGATTTTCCATTCCCCGAAGCACCTCAGACCACAACACAAAAATTTGGCGCTCCAAAATGTATGCAATAACCTAGTGTGAAAACCGATACTCGTTCACAGAAAAATAAATGTTTAAACAACTGCTTTCATTGCTAAGTATCCCAAGGTCAAACCACAGCTATGATACTATGAAGAGCAGGACTGGACCAATAAAATAGAAGACCAGCATCAGTATTTTCAGATTACGTATCATTGTCGCTAGAATACTTTGGAATGTCTTTGGTTCGGCCAGCGATACCTCAATCACTTAAAGGATGGTACTCACATTGACACGAAGAGCTGGTATTAGGGAATCGCTCTCTCTTGATGAGAGGTTGACGCAGCAGACCGTCTCACTCGTTTCTCGAATCAGGAAAGCTTGAGCCAACTTCCTAACCCCATGAAACTCGCCGCCGGTCCCCCGTCAAAACCTCCCTCAGTTTACAACAGTTTACTAGTCTTGCGATGGCCCGAGCGCACCTGACCTTTCAAAAACTCTCGAACACGATAAAGCGCGATAAAAATAAGACATGGTCGACAACGGCGAGACAGAATGCACACTACTGTAACGTATTTGGCGTTTGAACGGCCGTGTTTGGTTTTTTCTTTGTTCTTGAGCTACGTTTCGCAAACTCGAGTTGGAATATGAGAAATTGTGCTGCGCAGATCAATCAAGGTGGATAAAAGCGAACCGAACTAACATGGCAAACATGGCCTCGTTGTCAACGATGTCTTATTTCTTGCACGATTCATCGCGTTCTACCACGTTTTGAAGGCCAAGAGTGCGTTTGGGCCATCGCAAAATTAGCAAAACTGTTGTAAGCAGATGAAAGATTAACGTAGAAGAGGGACTGACGTCCTGGTAGGGTTAGGAAGCTCCTTTCAAGTTTTCCTGATTTGCGAAAGGACTGAGGCTGTGTGCTGTGTCAACCCTTCATCAAGAGAGCGTTTCCGTAATATCCAGCTTCTTCGTGTTGATGTGAGTACCATCTTCAAGTGCCCTGACGTATCGCTGGCCCAACCAAAGAGATTCCAAAGTATTCCAGCAACAATGATACGTAATCTGAAAATACAGTTGCTGGTCTTGTATTTTATTGGTCCAGTCCTGCTGTTCATAGTATCATAGCTGTGAATTGACCTTGAGATCCTTAACACTGAAAGCGGTTGTTTGAACATTAGTTTTTTCTGTGAACAAGTATACAAGTAATGTTTTTCACACAAGGTTATTGCATATATTTTGGAGCACCAATTTTTGGCGTTCTGGTCTGTTGTTCTCTGGGAATGGGAGGTCAAACTTTGGTGCTCTCTATGGAGCCCTAAAATCTGGCATGTAATCCGGAAACCAGGGATAGGGACGCCAAATTTCGGTGGTCTGGAGAGAGCGCCACTCCAGTGGCGAGGAATCTTGCTGCTGGGTTTGCAGTGAGTGTGTGTCTTGACTCACTATCCGATGATGTACTCCCTTTCCAAGTTTCGACCAGTACAATCGTCGCTCTGTCTCTCTCGCACTGACGAGGTTGCCTGGAGGGGTGCTAGAGAGGACACTTCGGAAAATTAGTCTGGCCGCGCTCCGCCCCCTCGCCGCTTTCTCGGCGTGGGTCGCCGCCTCGTTTCGGCAACCCCGGGCCGGGCTGGCTTTGTTCCGGGTGCGATACTGCGTGCGGCTCGGTTATTGATTGTATCGCCTATAATTTTCGCGGTCGTGAGCAAAATGCAGCAAACGGCGAGGAAGGGCCGAACGAAGGGGTGCAGGCGGCCGCCGCGTCCGCAGTCCGTGCACGCGCGGCCCGGGCGGGCACGGCGGGCACGGCCTGGTTGGTGGGGGCCAGGTCGCTGCGTCCTGTGTGCGCACGGCAGCACGCACACCAAGACGGGGATTGGCTCCAGTCAGCCGAAACGCAGCGAGGCAGCATTGCGACCTCGACAAGGGTCGGGAAGCAGGGCGAGTACGTCCTTACCGTCGACGGCGGCCTCGCGAGGGGCACGCCGCCACCGCGTTTCACCGCGGCGTGCGCGCCGGGGAAGGAATTTTCATTGGCCTCGATTGATCAGGAAGGCAGCCGCAATCGCGGCCACCCTTTGCCCCCGCCGCCATTAGCCGGTCTGCGAGGCCGAACAGCAGCCGTCTCCCTCATCGCGGAGGGCGCGAGAGGGACAGAGCGCCGCACAGTGGGTCAGAAGACCGTATTGAGGCGGACAAAATTCTGGACGCGTTTTGAGCTCCAGAGTTCCAGAGTCGCTGATTGGGACTCGATTCGAACGTGTGACCCCGTTAATGGATCCCTTGTTTGGAGAGCAATCCATTGGTGTGGTCATACGTTAGATTCGAGTTCCATTTAGCGACTCTGGAGCTCAAAACGCGTCCGGGATTTTGACCGCCACAACAGTCTTCTGGCCCATCGTGCGCCGAAGCACCACGGCCAGCCCCACCACCACCAGCCCGTTGACAGAGTCCGGGACGACCCGCCGAGTGGTGTGCCCGGCCCGTCGCTTTACAACCAATTTGGCCAAACACCCCCGTTGATCGCGGTGCAATCGGCGGGGCTGGCCGTAGACAGCGGGGCTGGCCGTAGACAGCGGGGCTGGCCGCAGACAGCGGGGCTGGCCGCAGACAGCGGGGCTGGCCGCAGACAGCGGGGCTGGCCGCAGACAGCGGGGCTGGCCGCAGACAGCGGGGCTGGCCGCAGACAGCGGGGCTGGCCGCAGACAGCGGGGCTGGCCGCAGACAGCGGGGCTGGCCGCAGACAGCGGGGCTGGCCGCAGACAGCGGCGGGGCCTCGCGGTGGCAGGCCGGCCGGCCTAACACACGCGGCTGTAAACCCCATGGGGAGCTTTCCTTCTCCAGCGTGGCGCACTACACCGCGGCGGCAGCGCAGGCGGCCGGCTGCGGAGATGAAATAAATGTCAGACGTCAGTCGGAACAGCTCTCTTAGTTACGGATAAAGCGCCGCGCCTCCACGGGGCCCGGTCCCATCGCTTTGACAGCCAGTGACTAATGCGACAAAAATACGTGGTGCGGCGACTCTGCGAGGCGCAGTCGACTCCCAGAAGGCCCTGCCGGCGCCGAGCATCTCTGCACCGGCCGAGGGCTTCCATCGGGTGCGCCGCGGGCCGATTCCCAACGGCGCTTTCGTCTGTCTCTCTCTCTCTCTCTCTCTCTCTCTCTCTCTCGCGCCTATGCAGGCGCCCCATGAGTGCGACAGAGACAGAGCGATGAAAGCACTTTTGGTAAGCAGCCAACTGCTGCTCCTCGGTAGTGCAGTCTACCGCGCCGTTTTACAGCCTCTTGGCATTCTGACCCCGCGAGTGCGACTCCACCACGCCCCGCCCCACCCCGCCACGCCGCGCCACGCCGCACCCCGCCACGCCCCGCCACGCCACGCCCGGCCACGCCAACGCCCCGCCACGCCCCATCACGCCAAACAAAGCCGCAGCGCGGCAGAAGAGCGACAAACCAGAGAGAGTTCCGTTTCGAACCTCGGGCTGCCTGCTGCTTAACGGCGCTAGGACCGCTCGCACCGACTGCCAGCACTAATTCCCCGCCACCACAGTGGGCCGCACCACAGTGGGCCGCAGCCGCCAACAATGGACGCGGCGCGCAAGGTGCACGTCGTAGGCCGCGCGTCGGCCGCGCGCTTCTGGCGTCGACCGCGTTCACTAAACGTTTTCTGGCCTTTCTTTTCCAAACCGCTATGTTTTTTTCACGCGATGCTTTTCGCTGGGTTCGCAGGCCTGGCGGCGCGCAACAGGGTGGCCGCCGCCACTGGCCATCTCGACGACAGCAGTGCACGGCGGTGCTGCCACTTTAAGCGATGATATTCCCGATCCTTATGCAGCGATTCGTTTCGCAACGCGCACGCACCGCGGCGGCGGGGCCGGCGATGCTGGCGGGCCGGCCGGCCGGCCGTCTGGATGAGGGCAGCGAGGGAGGGCGCGGCCGCGCGGCCCGCTGGACTTTACAGCGCAGTAAACCAAACCAAAAACGCAACGCCCGCCTCCGTGTGTGACGCCAGTGACGCCATTGACGCCGCGGCATTGCGACGGCGACTCCACTGCAGGCTGATCCCGAACCGCGCGTCGTCGCCGCCCCAAGAGTGCGAGAGAGGCGCGGCGACTTCGGAACGACTGGAATGCGCGCCGCCATGCCGTCGTCGGGGTGTGTGATGTGTATTAAATGGGAGCCGATGGTGGCGCAAAGGCGAGGTGCGAGGCGATGCGGGTCGGGGTAGTGGCTGGGCGCGGGGTAGGGCGGGGTCGAGGGCGGGGTAGCGGCGGGTAGGGGTCGGGGTAGGGGGGCGGGGCGGGGCGGGGCGGGGGGGCGGGTATGGGTCGGGGCGGGGTAGGCGGGGCGGGTAGGAAGCGGGGCGGGGTAGGGGCGGGGTCGGGGTAGGGCTGGGCGGGGTAGGCGGGCGGGGCGGGGGGGGCGGGGCGGGGTAGGGCGGGGCGGGGCTGGCGGGGTAGGGCGGCGGGGCGGGGCGGGTCGCCGGTATGCCTCAATGTCGCACAATGTGTGCGTGAGGTGACGCTCCGCGGCTCCGCGATCACTTAACGGGACAATAATACTGGAGAGAAAGTGGCGGTGCGTCGTCGTACCTCAAAGTCCCAGACGCCGCGTGGCTGCCTGCTGAGCAAACGCCGGCAAACACGTTGTGGGTGTCGTTGCCGCAATCCGGCGCGGAGCATGCGGGCCACGGGCCAGGGCCCCTTGGACGCGATGCGCGGCCATTCAAACGGGCGCGCGCTGGCAGACTCCTGGCCGCACCGGCCACCAGAGCGCAGCACCGGCAGCGCCGCTCGCCGCGGCGTGGGGTAGCGCCAGCGCCGCGACGCCTGGAGACACCCCACGCGCCCAGCGCCAGGCAGGTCCGCGGACGGGTTGCCTGTGCCTGCGTGGCGAGGGGGCGAGGGCCGGAAGACTTTCTTCGGGGAAAACAACCAGGTCGTCGGCGACGCGGAAGGACCGTCGCCGCGGCCGCCGCGGTTGTCATGGGCCTACACGGCGTGGGCATGCAGGCCGTGGTCGACGTGTCAGGCCGGGCCGTGGATGTGTTCGCGAGCGGAAGTCTACACTCGTGGCAATCAGGGCACATGGAGCGCCCTATTGTCCGCGAACGGGTCACCCCCGCCCCGCCCCGCCACGGCTCTCCCGACCAGTCCCGACCATCCCGGACCATGCCAGGTTCGCGACGCCGTGCCTAACCTAACCTCCGCAGACGAAACAAAAATAAGTCCTGTGGTAAACAGTTGGGACAAGCGACCCTGGACCGACCCGAGCCGACCCCAACCGACGACCCCCGCAGCCGAATTTCTGGGCAATAATGCGACAGGGTTGCCAACCAACTCGTTTCTAAATTCTCGCAGTGTTAGTCACTCTCACCCCTTGCAAAACAAAATGTAAAAAAAAAAAAATAACCACAAAAAAAAAAACTGCAAATAATAAAAACCTGCAAAATGACGGTAATCCGGGCGCCTTTGGACGACGATGGGCGACGCGAGCGTGGTGGAGCAGACGGAGGCGAAGCGGAGCGTCACCAAGGCGGTCGGCAGGAGCATCAAGTACATTCGGCGCGTGCTGGGAATCAAAAACAAAAGGAGAACGCGCAGAAAACTGAGGTGCGCCTTAAGCAGCACTACAGTGCACAGTGAGACAGAAGACCGTTGAGGCGGCCAAAATTCTAGACGCGTTTTCCAGCTCTAGAGTACGCTAAATGGGACTCGAATCGAAGATGTGACCCCACCAATGGATTCTTCGTTTGGAGAGCAAATCCATTGGTGGGGTCATTTGTTTGATATCGAGTCCCATTTAGCGGACTGTGGAGCTCAAGACGTGTCCGGGATTTTGGCCGCCGCGACCCACTGTGCAGTGCTGCACTCCCAATTTCCTACTGAGAAATGCCGTGCTGTTATAATACTAAGCTGATTCTCAGTACTATAGGACACAAATGAATCATAGTACAGAGAAATTTGTTCGTAATACGAAGAAATTGGTCACAAGTCACTGAGAATCCTTCTCCATAGGTTACTACCTCCGCTGTGCTGTTATAATACTAAGCTTTTTGTTTCTCTTACGAAGAAAAAGCTTAGTAGGAATCTTGAGAGTGTGCGTCGCTCTTTGTCGCCGCCGAGAGTGCGCGACGACGCAGTGTGGAAGCCAGCGTAGGCAAACAAACGCCAACTGTGTGATCCCCAGGGCGCCGCCGGGTTTCAAGGCGACGCGGAACCCGTTCTTCAACTTCCCTGCGGCACCTGCAGGTCGAGCTGCAGGGCTTCTCCGCGGCCGAGGTGGCGCGGGAGGGCGGCCGCCGCTTGCGGCACATGACGGACCGCGACAAGCTGCCCTACCGGCAAATGGCGCAGCGGGCGCGCAGGGGCTCCAGGCAAGTCCTGCGCGGCGTGCGACCATGGTGCGACCAGCGGCCATGGCCTCCACATTTTCCCTGGTTCAATTCGCTGCTTCGTCGCAGGACTCGGCGGCCACGCACCGGGAGCGCCAACCGCGCGGCCGCATCCCTGCGCGGCCCAGCAGGAGCAGGAGCAGAAGCAGGAGTCGGGGCAGGACAAGGAGCAGGACGGCGAGGAGTCGCAAGCGAAGGCGGGCCGGATAGAGCACAGCAATAAACGGAACCATTTCCAAGGAGTGCGATGGCTTTCGCGTTTTCCACCCTCTTGTCGTGGTGCGCGGTGCGCTGTTGGTGCGCGGCGGCCGAGGCTCGGGGGCCGGAAGGGGCGAGGGGCGAGGGGCCGCGAGGGGCCGCGAGGGGCTCTAGAGGACGGACAACCAATTGGTAAATGGCGAAGGCTAAAGGCTTGATTGCTGCAGATTGCCAGGCTGATGGGCGCGCGGCCCGCGGCGTGGTGGCCCGTCCACGGACCACGGGCGCGGCCTGGACGACGGCCTGGGTCATCGCGCGAGGTGTTTCGCACGCCAGGCCGGCGCAGTGCGCAAAGTGCAGCATGATGCACCGGTCCGATGTAACACGCGTGCGCAGGTGTCGTCCGCGTCCGGCGGCCGGTCCCTCCTCGAGGTGGCCGTCGGCCCCCCTCCCCTCCGCCCGAGCCGCGCCCATGGACCGCGCCGATGCCCCTAGGTGGCCCTCGCCGGCCCTCGCTGGCCCTTGGTGGCCGGGCGGGCGGGGGCGGGCCTTCCAGGGCGGGCCCTCGGCCGGCTGGGGGCGCCGTCGGAGCCTCGCCGTCAGTCGCGTCCGGGTTCGATGCGTCCGCCGTATCGGCCGACCGCGCGTGCCGACCGCCGTGCTGCCCGCCGCGAGCCCCTGCGTCCCTACCGAGAGCCGCCTCGGCGCGGGGCGAGGCGTGCTTCGTGTGTCTTGGCCGTCATGCAGCCCTCCGAGGTGGTGGTCGCCCTGCTAGGGGTGGCGCTGGTCGCCCTCTTTCTGCAGCACGCTGACGCGGCATCCGCCTTCCCGCCTGAGGTCAAGACCTACACCGAGAAGGAGGCCAAGAAGTTCCTCAAGAACCTCAATCTCGAGTGGGCCAAGAAGACCAACACCTACTACATGGCCAAGTGGGACTACGAACGGACATCTCGAAGAGGACGCTCGGCCAGGAGGTGGTGATTGCCAATACCGCGCACTATTATCCAATTCTACTAATATCCAAATTTTAAAATCTTTAATTTTGAAACGAATCACGGCAAACGAGCATTAAATTCAGCGGCCCGTTTCTGTTGCTTGCAGTTAAAAGTATCTTTCGATGTGGCCAAGTTTCCAAAAGCAGCAGCGCAAGGAGGCTGTCAAGTACCCGCGGGAGAAGTTCACCGACAAGGACATCAAGCGCCAGCTAGGGATGTACTCGAAGCTGGGTGCCCCCGGCTTGCCCGATGACAAGTACGTTAGTGTAAGTAGGGGCAAGCTAGACAGGAGGGGGAGGTGCAATAGTGTACAGGATGGATTTTTGAGCCTTCTTCCCGCCATGATGAAAACTGATTTTAATTTTTTTGGTGCGCTCTGATGGTTTGCACAGTTCCAGAACGCAGCAGCTGAGCTTGGGATTGCGCGAAGGTGCCAGCGCGTCTTCCAATGCGAACACAAGGAAGGCCTCGGAGCAGGTAATGTCCGCTTTGCGCCCAAGCAATTTATTTTTAAGTTTTTGCAAAGATAAGTTGATTTGCATTACTTTAAACGACTGATTTGTGACGTTCGCAGACGCCGAAATGAAGCAGCGCCTCCACTGCTGGATGCAGTTTCGCTACGGCAAGAACGCCACGGACACCTTCAGCAACCTGGTGGAGCTGTCGCAGCAGGCGGCGGCCCTGGACAGTGAGTGCTGGAAAAAGCGCAAAAAGCAAATTCGAAACTCCTTGTCTAAGGCACCCGGCGAGGGGGTAAACACTTTCGTAATGCCCTGTACAAAAAAGCCGAGTATTACGCGTAATACACGTATTTGTAATACCATTTTAGGGTCAAATGTGGCAAAATTTAGCATTTTAATGCCGTAATACACGTGTAATACCACCGTAATACAGCGTAATACCGAGTAGTCTGTACACGATTTCTTGAAGTGTTTACCCCCTCGGCACCCGGCATTTTGATAAGTGTGAACTGACGGCTTCCAGACTACACCGACTTCACGCTGTACATGTTGAGGAACTACGAGCAGGAGGACCTGGTGGCGCGCATGCAGGCCCTGGTGAACGGCGTGCACCCCCTGTACAAGCAGATGGTGGCCTACTGCCGCAACCGGCTGCGGCAGCGCTACGGCAACGACGCGGCGCCCAACGGGGGCCTCATCCCCGACCACCTCATCGGTGAAAACAAAACACGTGACGCGCAAAAGTAAACAACAACAACAAAAGAAAATGCAATTTAAATATTCCGTCTTCGCAGATGACCCTATTTGCCAGACGGACCCCGTTCCTCGCAAACCGCTGGACTTCCCCGGCGCCCTGCGAGCCAAGGTCAGCGCGTCACAGCAACGCTCACCGCGACGTGAACTGAAACCAAATTGAGGAGCACATTGAAGGAAAATTGGTTGGACTTGACAGGACTTTTCGGTACGGAAGCTGTTCGGGCTGCCGGACGAGTTCTACCGGTCGCTCAACATGACCGGCGTCCCCGACGCCGTCTGGGACAAGAGCATCCTGGAGCTGGGCGCCAACAAGACGATGAGCTGCCGTGCCGTGGCGCAGGACTTCCTGGACAACAAGGACTACCGGTAAGCCCACCGCTGGCGCCGCGTTCCGGCAGCGCCATTCTCAGGGCGGAGGCAGCGCGTTGTGGGAAAAGCACGATGATTCTTTTCTGGACCTCCCCGTCATTCCAGCATCCGCGTGTGCGGCAAGGTGTCCGAGCAGACGCTCTTCACCGCCTCCAGGCTCGTGACGGGGATCGTGTACGCCATGGAGATGCGGCCGCAGCCCAGCGTGTACCGGCAGACGGTCAACGACGGTCAGTGTCACTCGGCAGTCGTAAGGACTTTCGGCGAGAGCGTTCTGTGCGAATACCGTGCTGGCTGCTTCTTTGCAGCGTTCGTCGAGGGCGTCGGCGGGCTGGTGGCGCTGTCCCTCGTGTCGCCCAACTTCCTGCGCTACCAGGGCCTGCTGGCCGGCGACGACTCGGTGGAGATGGACGTGAACCTGCTCTTCATGATCGCGAGGAACACGTTGCTGCCGCGGTGCGCGCGCACGCCGCCGACCTGTGGCGCGTGGCCGCTATAAGCCGCTCCATCTCGGCCAGGGAGTACAACTGCAAGTGGTGGAAGCTGAGGTGAGCACGTCCACGCCGAGGAGGGCATCGGAAGGGATTTGAACGAGGGGGCAACCACTCAAGAAATCATGTGTCCCTTTGAGCGCCGGAAATCACTGGAAATCTGAAATCTTCCCCCACAAAAGGCAAAAAAACAAGCACATTTTGGGCGCAAAATCAGGCGGAGTCTTGCGAAATCCGACGAAATGTTTTCCCTGAAGAATCTTGTGTCCCCAAACATCATAAGTGGTTGACCCCTCGGATTTGAAGCAGCCGGCAGCAAACCATGTTGAAATTAATACGATGTCGAAAGAATTGGCAAACCTCAGTCTGCCCCTGCCTACTTGGCAACATCTCGTTCTTTCCCTCGATAAGTTGCCAAGTAGTCATGCTGACGTCGGCAATCCTTGGCAACTTTTGCCAACTTGGGTGGGAACACTGTTCGGAAGGCCATAAGTGAGCGCTCCTCTGGCAGGCACGAGATCGAGGGCGTGGGAGCAGCCGCTCAACAGGTCCTGGCGCGACTTCGACGCCGCCAACCCCGACATGATCATGGACCCGGCCTCCACCGCCGTTCCGGTACGCACGCCACTTGAAGACAAAGCGTCGCAGACGAGACTGCAGGCCGCTAAGGGACATGCTCGCTTGCAGGACGATGTTCGGCACGATCCTGGCCTTCCAGATGCACCGGCAGCTCTGCAGCGTGGCCGGCCTGTTCGACGCCGAGGACCCCAGCCGGCTGCCCCTGCACCGCTGCAACCTGCTCAACCAGCCGCTCGTCAGCGACCTCCTCAAGTCAGTGCGAGCCGCGGCGTCGTCGCACAGTGGGCCTTAAGTCCGGCGCAGGCGGCCAAAATTCTAGACGCGTTTGATGCTCCAGAGTCGCTAAACAGGACTCGAACAGGGACCGCGGAAGTACTTCATGACAGGGGGGAAGACTTTTCCAGGGGGAGGGGGGGGGGGCAGTAAAATGCGTGTTGTGTGAAATTTTCATTTTCAATTGTTGCAAAGCCGTTTTTACACTGGCTTTCTGAGTGTAGTAATGAACTCATTAAAAAAAGCAATAAGATTTTTATTGCATTAGTAGCGCCATGAAAAAGTTATTGCATTATAAGTGCAATAATTATTGTATTGCATTAGCATATTTATCACTTGAGAAGCGTAGTAATCATTTTATCACACCAAAACTGTGATAATCTGGGCCCAGACCGGCCAATACTTAAGAGACTTATTGCATTTTTAACGCGATGATTTTTTTTTATTGCTGCCACAGATGCGATAATTTGAAGGAATCACATTAGCCTTTTTATCGCTGCAAATTGTATGAAACTTATCACATTAGGAATATCAGTGTACTCTCGAAATTCAGTGAAACCCGAGCGAAGCGAGCGAAAAGGCATCGAAATTCGGAAAGTATGAACTTTAAGGGGGCCCATACAACTGAAAGCCATCGAATAATGGAAATAACAAATTAAATGCGAGCGAAGCGAGCTTAAAGTCAGCGAATTTCAGGAAATAATTAGCGTATTTCGGTTCCAATTTGGACATTTTAGACAAATTTGTGGACGCCCTTTCAGCAAAAGGGGGGGGGGGCATTTCCCCCCCCCCACACCCAATTATAATCAGGGGGCTGTTGACCCCCCTGCACCCTACTTCCGCGGTCGCTGACTCGAACCGAACTTGTGACCCCACCAATGCATTCCTTGTTCGGAGAGCAATCATTGGTGGGGTCTCACGTTTGGCTCGAGTCCCCTTTAGCGACTCTGGACCTCAAAACGCGTCTAGAATTTTGGCCGCCTGCGCTGGACTTCTGGCCCACTGTGCGTCGTGGTCCTGCGACAGGTGTAACGTATAACGGGGTAACCGTGACTGTTGTGTTGCAGGAAGATGATGCAGGTAGGCTCCTCCAAGCCGTGGCAGGAAATCCTGGAGCAGACCATCGGCACCAAGGACCTGGACTCGAGCGCCATGGTCACCTACTTCCAGCCGCTGCAGAAGTTCCTGGAGGACCACAACGTGCGCACGGGCGAGGTGGTGGGCTGGGGGAAGAGTCAAAAAGGTGAGCGACGAACCGCGCCCCCAATTACAAACAACAACAACACAGTGTTGTCTGACGGCCTGACGCTCGCGTTCGCAGAGTGCGGACTGTCCCGGCGGCGCCTCATCCAGATGGACCCCAAGGGCGGCGAGGCGGGCTACTATTCGTGCCCACTGGGCGAGTTCTCGGAGGAGGAGGAGCAGGAGGAGGAGGAGACGACCCTGGCGCCGACCACCAACGGCCGCGGCCACCACCGCCGCGGCCACCGCGGCGCCGAGCAACCGCGGCGCCCGTTGCCGTGACCGCCACGACGGCCGCGGCCAGCACCGCGGCCACCACCGAGGCCAGCAGTGCGGCCAGCAGCGCGCCCGCGGCCTCCACTGCAGCGACGGCGGCGGCGTGAGGGGCGGCCAAGGACTGACATTCAGCATCTGTGTGTTGTTTTTTTTTTAGTTTTCTTTTGGGGTTGCTTTCTTTTTGTACGGAGAGTCATTTGGTAAATGTGATTTTCTGCATGTGAATTCTTTTTGGGTAGGACAGTAAAAATGTACTTTTCTGAATTTACTATTTTTAAAAATACTGACGTTTCTTCATTCTGGACATATCAGTCAGGGATCTTAGATGTATTTAGTAAAGTTAAGTTGGGTCCGGTAGAGTAAGTTCTGTATTCAATCCGTTTAATGTTATGCACTATTTATCGATCCGTTATGAACTATATCCTTAATAAAGAATTGAAATAAAATGTATACAAATGCGTTTGTAATTCGGAACCAAGTGATACCTTTTTACTTCTGTGATGACTTTTGTATTTAGAAAAAAATCTATTTATTTTTCATTTTGAAATAAATCAAATAACCTCGAAATGAAAATTTGTGAACGTCCCTTTCTGAGTTCTTTGAAGGCCCTTGAAGCAGCCCTGGTCGGTCCCAGGCGGACTGGCGGACAACCACGGCAAGGAGGGACGAGGGGAATAAAGCGGACCCGGGAACCATGTCCAGTTGTGTGTAACGTTAGCATTTATTAGGAAAGTCAGTCTACTAAGACTACGTGAAATACTGCTGCAAAACATATAGTCGATACGTAGATAAATTCTTCCTCAGTCGGAAGTGATATAATAAATAAACCATTGACGTCGTCGTTCGTAATACAGTCAAGAAGAGTTGCGGCCGCCCTCACAGTGGGAGGCAAGACGTCCCTCGCGACGCCCTGCGTCACTCCGCGGCCGGGGCGAGGTCGGCGTCGCTCAGGCAGTCCGGGGAGTCAACCACGTCGGCGTCGTCGATGGGCCAGGCCATCGCCTTCTGCTGACGGCGCCGCTCGGCGGCGGCCTCCCGGGCAGCGTCCTCCAGCTCCTGCTTGAGCCGCCACCTGCACCAGTACGTGTCCCACGGCCCGATGGGGATCGGCGCCAGGGAGGAGGGCTTTGGTGGGTTCTTCGGCCGCAGGCATATGTCGTTCACCAGCGGCCGCCGGGCGTGTTGTCAGTGGGTCGCGGGGGCGGCTGCGGGGGTGGCGGTGGTGGGGGCGGGCGCGGCAGCGGGGGCTGCAGCGGGGGCGGCCTTCACTTCGGACTTGCCGCTTTTGCAGACTGAAATAATAAAAAAAAAAGTGAGTTAATCGAGTGAGTCGAGTTAGAGTGGAGATCGTCGGCACCCAAACCCACCGTGGCGCGCGGCGGACGGCGTCCACCCGATCTTCTCGCCGGTCTTCTTGTTCTCCGCCTCGAGCCACTTGAGCAGCGGGCGGAAGTACTCCATCAGTCCGGTGGCGTCCATCTTGCGCTGCCCGGTCACGACCTCCATCGCGTCGGGCCACGGCCTGGAGGACCCCATCGAGAGCATGCTCCTGGAGAAGCAAGGGGGCAATGAGATCGCCTGGGATTCCAAAGACCGGGCCGCGTACTGGGAACTGCCTCTCACCCGAACAGGTTGCCGGCCTCCTTGCTCTGGTAAATGTCGCACTCGTGCAGGGGCAGGCGGTCGGGGTCCTTGGGGTCAAACTGGCCGGCCTTCTCGCAGAGCGCGCGGTGGAACTGGAACTGCACGACGAAGCTCACGAAGTACCTGCAAAGCACAAACGTTAGTTCGGCCGTCCCCGGGAAGAATGCGACGTCCACGAGACGAGAGCAGCGTCACCTGATGTAGGGCACGCTGGCGATGATGTGGTACTTGGAGCCGGGGTCGAAGTTGTCCTCGGAGCGGTCAACGGGCGGCTCGATGCCCTGGTACTGCTGCCTGCAATGCGAAACACGCTTAGCCTCCTCAGCGCAGGGCTCAGCGGCACAGCACAGCGGGCCAGAAGACCGGCAGGCGGCCAGAACTCAAGACGCGTTTTGAGCTCCAGAGTCGCTAAATGGGACTCGAACCGAACGTGTGACCCCACCAATGGATTCCTCGTTCGGAGAGCAATCCATTGGTGGAGTAACACGTTCGGTTCGAGTCCCATTCAGCGACCCTGGAGCTCAAAACGCGTCTAGAGTCTTGGCCGCCTGGGCCGGTCTTCTGGCCCACTGTGCGCTGGCAGCGCCCGGCTGGGCAGGCCACCCAATTGCCTTCATTGGCGAAGCGCCCTGACCTGAGCTTCCACCACTCGCAGTTGTAGTTGTCGGGCGTGGTCTTGCCCTTGAAGACGTCCCAGCGCCACAGGTCCATGAGGTAGCCGAACGGCAGGAAGGCGATCTTCTCCAGGCCGATGTTGAACAGGTAGTTGAGCTGGCTCTCCGGGTCGTCCTTGGAGTCGGCGGGCAGCAGCCCCACCCTGCGGAGGTGCTTCGGGGTGGACACGGACAGCGCGATGGTGTCGCCCACGGCCTCGTGGAAGCCTGGAAGGACCGAGGAGGACATCCCGACGTTACCGCATGTCAAGCCGCTACCCGAGCAAATGCCAACAACACAAAGCTGGAACAACGACTATGTTGCACAACGCAAGAAAAGCGCGACGGGTGGCGGGCGGCCCACCCAACCGCCTCGCCAACACCGTCAGTCACCGGCGGTTGGGTGGGCCACCCATTGGCCAGCGCTGCTTTGCGGGTGTGCGAGGCGGACGGGGAAGCAGGGTCTTGAGGAGGTGGAGATGAGACACTTGTTGCGCGAACGTGAACGATCCCGAAGCGACAAGCGGGCAGCTTAGCGAGGCAGAAGGGACGGCGACGTGGCGTGGCTCTAGCGCGGAGGGCCTGGCGGAGCGCGCAGCCTAGGGCAACGGTGAGGACAACGTCTAGGGCAGCGTCTAGGGCAACGGCTAGGACAACTTCTAGAGCAGCGTATAGGACGTCTCAGGTTAGCGTCTAGGACAACGTCTAGGGTAGCGTCTAGGACAACGTCTACGGCAACGGCTCGGACGTCTACGGCAACGGCTCGGACGTCTACGGCAGCGTCCTGGGGCAGCGTCTAGTACAACGTCTCGGGCAGCGTGTAAGACAACGTCTAGCACATCGGCTAGGACAACGTCTAGTAGTGGTCCCCGACCTGAGTTGGCGCCCCGTCGGTACACCTTGGGCAGGTGCTTGTACTGCAGGTAGTACTGCACGTGGCCCATCTCGTGGTGCGCGGTCACCAGGTCACGGTGGTTGACGCGCGTGCACTGCTTGATCCTGGAGACACACAACAGAGGGGCCTCGTTGAGCACGCTCGCTTCGCCTCACCTGGGTTTGCGCCCTCGCGGAAGTTGCCGGGCTGGTCCTTGTACTGCAGGAAGTACTGGATGTGGCCCATCTCGTGGTGCGCCACCAGCAGGTTCTCCATGTTGATGCGCGAGCACTGCTTTATCCTGCAAAACTACTTCGTTAACGCCTTCGCTACGACTGTGTCGGTCGAGATGCTGCATCTCGTTCTTCTGCCACGGGTTCAACTCCCGACAGATGCGCGGCGGCACGCAGTGGGTCAGAAACCGTTAAGGCGGCCAAAATCCCGGATTTTGAGCTTCAGAGTCGCTACATAGGACTCGAACTGAACGTGTGACCCCACCAACGGATTTCTCGTTTGGAGAGCAATCCATTGGTGGGGCCACACGTTCGATTAGCGTCCCATTTAGCGACTCTAGAGCTCAAAACGCGTCTAGAACTTTGGCCGCCTCAACGGTCTTCTGACCCACTGTGCGGCATCGAAGTGTCCGTTCCGATAAGTGGGCGCGCTGTACCTGAAGTCCTTGCCGTCGTAGAAGTCCCAGGCGGAGGCGTGGCAGACGAGGTTGCGGCCGACGGGCTTCTCCAGGATGGAATTCTTCCAAAACGTTTCCGGCATGGCGGTCAAGTTGAGTGAGGTGAAGAACTCCTCCGAGAGCTTGAACATCTTGTGCGCATCGTAGCCCTGCCAAAGCAAACCAGAAAAAAACATTGAAAAACAAACGCAGGAGCAGAACACCATGGACAAGGTAACGCTATATCACATTTAGTCACCTTCTCCACCATATACGGGGTGGCATCAGAGGCGACTTTGCCTGGGTATGGTGTGGTGATTTCGTAGATGTTGCCCCAATTCTGAGACCACATGTTACCTGAAAAATAAAAACCACGTGTTTCAAATCTCGCCCCGGATAGGACCGAGGGGGTTTTTCACTCAAGATTTTGGCCTACGGAGTAATACTATTACGCTTATTACGCGTTATTACGCGTTATTACGCGGTATTACGCGTTATTACGCGGTATTACGCGTTATTACGCATTATTACGCGTTATTACGCATTGCGTGGGGTATCGCCTGCCGCCATTGTGAATACTCCCTAGTACAGGTCAGTAATGAGCGTTATTACGCGTTATTACGCGGTATTACGCGTTATTACGCGTTATTTACGCTCAGGACCTACGGAGTATTACGCGAGTGAAAACCCCCTCGGATAGGACGCCATGGCATTGAGAAACCTCGGTTCTAGAAATGCAACTGACCCAGGAGGTGCGCGGGAATGAGGCCGTCCTTGCTGACCACGCTGTCGCCGTACTTCTCGTTGAGGCGGCGGCGCACGTAGGCGTGGATCTGCTCGTACAGGGGCTTGAGCTGCTCCCAGAGCGCCTGGATCTGGTCGCGGAAGTCTGCCGTCTCGTAGTCCTTCAGCCACTCCTCCGACGCGTCCGAGAAGTCTGCAAAGTTCAAACCACAAATGAGGCGAGGGGTAGGTCCGGAAATACCCCAACCAAGAGCGGCGCGCTGACGTCCCTCTGGACACGCTAACACGGCGAGCAGTCCAACTCACTGTTGAGCTTGGCGGCCTCGTTGGTCAGGGCGACGTACTCGGCGAACTCCTTGCGCACCTTGTCGCCGGCCTCCTTGCGGAATTGCACCCAGAGGTGCTTCAGCTCCTCGGGGTTCCTGCTCTTGGCCATGAGCAGCGTGAGCTCTGCGAAAAGAAGGCATGGGTTAGCAGCAGCGAGGGGCCGCGGGTACGGGGAATCAACGGGAATGGGCGTGTGCGGGGCGTGTGTGGGGCGTGCTGCGCAGCACAGTGGGCCAGAAGACCGTTGAGGCGGCCAAAAATTCAAGACGCGTTTTGAGCTCCAGAGTCGCTAAATGGGACTCGAACCAAACGTGTGACCCCACCAGTGGATTGCTCTTCAAACGAGGAATCCATTGGTGGGGTCACACGTTCGATTCGAGTCCCATGTAGCGACTATGGAGCTGAAAGCGTGTCCGGGATTTTGGCCGCCTCAACGGTCTTCTGGACCCGCTGTGCGCAGCGCGCAGCGCGTCTCGCAGTGTGCGCGGCGACGCGTGGCGAGTGGGCAGGTGGCGTCGCTCCCACCGTTCATTACTGCAGTGGAGAGGCTGGCCACTTTATTGGAAGGCCCTCCACTCGGCGGCCCAGCCGGACCCACCCGGACCACCGCAAACAGACCTGCCACCCTCTGCTCCCCACCCTGCCACGACCACCGCGCACCCGGCTCGGGTTTTCATTTTCTGATTCCGTATTTACGTCATTCTGCGCCGCAAGGCCCGCAGGCACTGCCGACTGCCGCAGCGCCACGTGGAAACGACATCGATGCCGAGGCGATGATTGGAGCCGACACTGTACCGTACCCAACCCGGGGCGCAGCGCGCAGCGGCTCGGTTTCATTCAACCCCCTGCGGTCGTGCCTGCGGCGGTGGCCCCACCCATCCACGCCCTGCCTGGCCTCGCGCCGCAAATTGCCTTTGGCACCCTCGGCGTGCTCCGCGCCCCAGGGCGTTGCCGTTGCACAGCGAGATCTTCATGGAAAACAAGATGGCGATCGATTACCTGGCTCCAGGTTCAGGTCGCACTTGTCTTTGTTGTTGAAGTCGCAGATCTTCGCCACGCTGTACACGTTCTGCATCTCGCTGACGATCTTGTCGAGCTAGAGCGCAGGCACAAAAATATTTAGGATTTTTTAATATTTTTTTTTTTTTTTTAAGAAAATGTTGTGACTTGTCCGTTAGGGGTGCTCGCGCTCACCTTCTCGTACTTGTCTTCGGGCAGGACAGCCGAGCCAGCACGGACAGCTTCTTGAACTGGCGCCTCACGTCGGGGTCCTTGTACTCCTTCCACGGGTACTTGATGGTCTCCTTCCAGGCCTCCTTCTGGAAGCGCGCGGTCTCGGCGGCCACCTTCAGCTGCAAACGGAGAGCGGCGGAGCGTCAGACTCCTCCAACACTGATATTCAACGAATGTGACGTCAGATTCGTTTGAATGTGAATTTTGTCGTCACGTTCGTTTAAATATGACGTCACGTTCGTTTAAATATGTATGACGTCACGTTCGTTGACCCACGTTCAAAGGAATGTGACACCCTAATTTAACGGCCGTGTCACGTTCAAACGAATGTGACATCATATTCAAACGAACGTGACAAAATTCATATTCTAACGAATATGACATCAGATTCGTTGAAATAACAGGGAACACGACACAGGCGGCGAGGGGCTCCCGCGGACGAACACTGGAAGCTGCGAACCCATGCATGCACTGCGCTACGTTCTAGAGGCAGTGGGGAGGGGCGGGGGTAGAACCTAGAGCGAGACTCGAACCCGGGACTGTTCCCCCACTGTCCCTAGTACGAAAAAAATTAAAGCCCGCAATGCGGAAGAGGGTGGGGAAGCTATTCAAAAATTTCTCACTAAATGTTCTCGGGCGTGTCTGATCCTGCTGGTCTCTAGATATGGGACCACAGCTGTGCTATCCGCAGAGTACGATAAATTAACCTGGGAAGGAGAACAACTTTCCTCTTTGATCAATCCGCGCGACATCGGACAGCGTCGAACCACCCCCTGGCCACCCTTACCTTGTTCTGCAGGTTCTCCTCCGTGATGTTGGACGCGTACGCCCACTCTGCGACGGCGGCCATGTTGGAGTAGCGCAGGAGCTCCTTGTTGAGCTTGACGAGGTACTCCTTGCCCTCGGCCTCGCTGTACTTGGAGGCCTCGGGGGCGCCATTGGACTGCGGGAAGGCCCAGGCGCACTGGGCCGCCACGGCCAGCGCCAGAACTGCGAACCTCATGACCTGCGCGCGAAACAGACCCATGTAGTGGAGACTCGAGACAGAAGACTCAGGACGAGTGACAAGGGAACGTACCCCAGGCCTTAGGCTAACGCGGTGCGGCCGGTGCGCGTGTGGGAGGGAAACAAGACTAGACAGACAAGCAGCTGGGGGCAGGCGGGCAGGCACACGCAGCCTCCAAACTCCGGCGGCAGGCACACTACACTACGCGGCCGGCGGCGGAAGACGCAGGCAGACGGACGGCAGATTCGGGCCGCGGGTTGATAAGGCGACCGCCACTGACCTGTGACCGGGTGAGGCTCGACCCGGCCCGCCCGCCCTGGCGGCGAAGTGATGCGTCTAGGAGGCTTTCCTTGCCGCCGGGCTGTGTCTGGCAGGCTGATTCCGTGGGTGGCCTCTCTCTCACTATCTCTCTCGCACTCGTGAGACGTCCCGTGTAAGTGCGGGGGAGATAGGCGGACGGTCACACTGCGCGGAATCACCCTGCTGGCGCTGCCGCCAACAATCACTCTTATCACCAAGCCGTCCCCTTTCCGATGACGTCACCGCGGCCGCGCCAAATTCGAAAAGCGAGCCGCCGCGGGCATGGCCGTCGTCGTCGTTGCGCGCCGCAGCTGTCTAACGGGTTGCAGTGCCAGTCCCGCATCGCTCTGCTCTGCCCGCCTTCCGCGGCGAGGGTCACCCCGCCACGCCACACTCCGCCACGCCACGCCACACTCCGCCACGCCACACCCCGCCACGCCACGCCACACCCCGCCACACACCGCCACGCCACACCCCGCCACACAACGCCACGCCACCCCACACTGCAAGAAAAGACCACAACAAGAGTACTACAAATTCTGGCAAATTTTTTAGTCAGTTTTTGTTGTACTTTCAAGTTACAACAATTTTTGTACAAAGTACAGTACAACGATTATTGTACAAGGTACAGTGGGGTCCAGTGACGAAACGGTACCAGTCCAGGCGACATTGTACTTTTAACCATTCTGATTGTACTTTCCACAATCATCGTTGTACTTTATTTTCTACAATCCTTGTAGTGTTTTTGTTGTACTATCCACATTTTTTCGCGCAGTGCACGCCACGCCGCGCGGCGCCGCCCTCGAGAGGAAAGTCCATTTTCTTGGTTTTGGGCGCGAAGCATGGTGACCTTGACCCGCGGGGTCGCCGAGTCACTCACGTCGGGGCGCGGCATGTGCAGCGAGTGGGCGTCCGGAGGGGACGTCCATCCGGCCCACGCCCCACGCCCCACGCCCCACGCCCCACGCCACGCGCCCCACGCCCCACGCCCCACGCCCCACGCCCCAAGCCCACGCCCCACGCCCCGCGCCCCACGCCCCACGCCCACGCCCCACGCCCCACCCCACGCCCCACGCCCCACGCCCCACGCCCCACGCCCCACGCCCCACCCCACGCCCCACGCCCCACCCCACCCCAGCCCCACGCCCCACGCCCCACGCCCCACGCCCCACGCCCACGCCCCACGCCCCACGCCCCACGCCCTCCTCCGGCGCCGCGGTCACCCAAAACGAAGAGAAGCCCCTATTGCCGCGTACTTTGCCAGCAGCAGGCGGATTCGGAACGGCGCCGCTGTCTCTCTCGCAGCCCGGCGGGACGCCCCTCGAGTGCGACGGAAGCGGAGCGACGGAAAGCGCTGGTCGGTCGCGGAGCACGTGCGCGGTGCAGCATTGAGAATAAAACGAGCTGGCTCGATAAGAGATGAGACAAAAAGGTGGACCGTGGATTGTCCTGGATGACGTCCGCGCCCCGCCCCGCCCCGCCCCGCCCCGCCCCGCCCCGCCCCCACCCCGCCCCGTGCGCCGGATCGGCTTGCTGGTGGTGTTTGCCAGATCGAGTGACGGCCAGCCAGCCAGCCAGGCAGGGGTGCAATCCGCGGGGCTTAGCGCCACCTGCCAGCACCACTGCTGCAGATAAAGCACCGCCAGCAGACTGATTCAGCACAGTGCGTAGGGCCCCGCTGCGAGAGAGACAGGCCGAAACCTGCCCATGAGTGGGAGAGAGACAAAGTGATGCGAGTGGGCCCACTGTGCGAAATCAGTCTGCAGCTCAAGCCCCGCACCACGGCATGGCGGCCGCGCGGCACCGGCAGGCACCCTCCAGACTAGCGATGTTTCAAGGACGACGTCAGCTTGCCTGCAAATCGTATAGGCCACGCAGTCTTGGCCTCGTGGGGCTAGTCTGATGCCGATCAGAGCGTCGCGTCGCCCCGTCTCTCTGAGGGGATGCTGCCAGGAGTGCGAGAGCAGCGTCTGTTGGGACCAGCCTGCTCGGCGTCGCGTCGTCCTCCTGGCCGAGCGCTGCGCCGTAGGAGCCATTGGTCCGACCATTAGGCGGGGAATGAGTTTGCGCGAAAACGGCAAGGCGGAGAGCACACGAGGTGGTCGCGCAACCTGGGCCCCGCACCAGGGCTGTTAAAGTTACTTTTACGATTAACGACGGTTATCGATTTTCGATAAGTTAATGTAACGATTAACGATAACTCGATAACATTCCCGAGAGGTGTTAACGCTAACTAGTTATCGTTAACAGGGGTCGGAAATTAAATTAACGATAACTCGATAAGGAAAAAAAAGTAACTTTAACAACCCTGCCCCGCACAATGAGCGGCCGTTTGCAGATCGATGCGGCACGCCGTGGACGGCGCGGACGGCGTGCCAAGCAGGACGAGGACATTCACATGCGGAGCCCCACTCCGCGGGCCGCATCCTCTGGAAGACTGGAAGGTGCAGGGACCTTGTAACGACCCCGTCGCGCGCGACTCGTGCCAGCGCACAGTGGGTCAGAAGACCGTTGAGGCGGCCAAAATACCGGACGCGTTTTGAGCTCCAGAGTCGCTTAATGGGACTTCGAATCGAACGTGTGACCCCACCAATGGATTCCTTTTTCTGAGAGCAATCCACTAGTGGGGTCACACGTTCGATTCGAGTCCCATCTAGCGACTCTGGAGCTAAATGCGTCCGGTATTTCAGCCGCCTCAACGGTCTTCTGACCCACTGTGCAGCGGACAGAGGGAGGGACTCCGGACTCCGGCCGGCGGCGAGTTTATCTTTGGTTCGTCCGACGACGTGAGTGTCATATGGTAAACGAGCCGGCCGAGGGAGACGATGACCGCCGCGGAGGAGCGGCGTCGCCAACATGGCGCTCGCTAGGTGCCGCCCATCGGGGTGGACTTCGGCAAACTTCGACACTGTCTGTGAGCACCATTCGGAGCAACAGCGAACAAGGTGCTTTGGTTAAAAAAAATACGCTTTACCACCCGTCGAAATCATGGAGAAATTACTGTGAATTTCGGTGTACAAATCCAACGAATGTCATTCGAATTTCAATGAATTTCTGGCAAAAACTACTGAGTTTTGAGAAGATTTTCGCTGAATTTTAATGAATGTCAGTAAATTTGAAATATGTGGCGAATTTCGGTGAGCAAATTTGGCTGGAGTTATTTTTCCTCTTGGTCGAAATCACCCCAGGATGCCCCGCAGGAAGTCCCGCAGAATGTGAACAAGAGGGCGTGAGGTCCGCAACGGCCGTCCGAGACTCACCTGGCTGGCTGTCGCTGGTCCGGCGGCAGAGTCCAGACTGAGACCGGCGTTATCTCCCCGCCGCTTTATACGGGCCGCCCCTCCACTGCGCGCCGCCAGCAGGCACTGCCTCTACAGCGCCACCGGCGTCAACAATCACCTAACAATGTTTTGGCGTTTTCCGCGACGTTTTCGTCCCGTCGAGTCGGATTTCCAATTTCCGCGCCGCTCAAGGGGCGTAGGCAACCCAAGCCGACGACGCCTGATCTTACGGACTTATTTTCGCGACCGTGGCGACGCAACTTCACGGCTACGGAAGGACAGGGGAAGGGATGAAGGTTAGGTTAGTTTTTTAAAAAAATATTTAGGTTAGGTTAGGTTGGTCTGCAGACCAACCTGTAGTGCTTCGTAAAGTGCAGAAGCAGGGCCAGCCTCCAAGAGCCGGGCCGACGGCCGGACGCTCCGTCGGCACCGCTCTGCCGCGACAAATCGGCCGCCTGCCGGTGCTGGCCGCATGCTGGCCGGCCCGGTGGATTGGAACAGGACAAAACTGACCGGATCTATGCCACAATTTGGCCGGCCTATTTTATTTTTTCCTTCCCGCTCCCGCTAAAGACATTTTAGCCGGGCGGCCGGCGGCGATTTTCGGTCCGCGCCGAGTGAGTCGAATGACTCGGATGAGTCGAGGGGTCGACACTTCCGTTAGCTGCGTGCGAGGGAGTATACGTATATTGCCAGTAATATAGGTAATATATGTGTAATATATAGTAATATGGGGTAATATAGAGGAAAATTGTGGTAATATGCATATATTACATGGTAATATACAGGTAATATAGCCACCGCGTACGAGGTAAATATGATTGTTGTCGACCCCTCGGGATGCGTCGGATGAGTCGGGGTGAGTGCCCCCTGCCGCAGCAGCATACACAGTAAAATTTGGCAGAGCGTCAGACAGTCGCGCCGTGAAACCGGTTGTGTCTCCCAGTTTATGGGCAAACTGTCCGGCGTTCTCACCAGCGCCGTTCGAAGGCGGGAAGTGAAAAACGAAAAAAAAACCGCGCAAGAAAATGCGAATTCCTCCCGGGGACGCGTCGTTGTGTGTCAGGGGCTGGTCATGGCGGCCAGGGTCTGGCGGCCAGGGCCTGGGCCTGTGTCCGGTGGACTGGTCCCGAAGTGTCAATGAGCAGCGCAGGCCAAGCGCACCGCGGCCTGCTGCTGACTGCTGATTATGGCACCTCGGACCTCGGCATTGGAAAGGGGTGGGGTAATAACAACGCTGCCGGTTTGAGCGAATAAATGGTTGAATTTTTTTTTTTTATTTCTTTGGTATCATACAGTTGACCAAAAACAACTTACTACTGTAGTTAAAAGAACGCGTTGATAAGTTTCTCCTGAAACAAGTGCTGGAAAAACTCGCAAGGTGAGACAATGAATGGTGATGCCCTCGAGCACACAGGAGCGAAACTTCCGGATCTTACAACGTACATCACTGCATAAATTTTAAAAAATTTTTACGTTCACAAAGTGGGACTTTTACTTTCTACATTGGCAACAAAGGCTGATTAGTTATCACAGCCAAAACTTTCATAAGCATTTATGAATTTTTTTTGGCTAGAAATGAGAACCATAACTGACGAACCTCAAGATGACACAACCAAATTACTAAGGGAATGCTTAGAATAATATACATTATTAATTCATGTATGTCTAGCTCATCATCAGTCAAATGCAGTTCCGTTCGAAGCTTATTCTGTTACAATTAGGTAAGGGGAATCTTCGTATTTTCATACAGTGTTGGCAAGTTTATTATTATTTTGCAACCCAATCACGCTCTGATCAGTCTCTAAGCGGACTCCTCCCCGTCAACTATTTCTCAAGCTACGCTAGAGAAGTAACAATATAGAAGTTGGAATAGAATTAAAATGACTATGTCGTAGTTTTCGAAGCGATTTGAGGTCAGGGGTAGAAGAGTAGTTCCCCTTCGACCAGCTACTTAATTACAATAATCTTATAGTAATAAAATTTTGAAGATGGCATGCTATCTCAAAAGTATATCTCCCCGGAGGAAGAAAATAAGAGTCACACATAAATCTCATCTCGCCGCCCATACAACAATATGGCGTGAATGACGTTTTTGCCCCTTTCTAAATATTT
>CM060090.1:1155286-1192786 GCA_030522485.1 Stenchaetothrips biformis
CGCCCCGCCACGCCCCGCCACACGCCCCGCCACGCCCGCACGCCCCGCCAACCGGGCCGCACGCAGAACGCGTTGCCGGAGGCGGGTTCGCCGGAGCGCTGGAAACACATGCATGCACAGGACCCTTTATTCCTCCAGCAGCCCGGATCCAGCAGCCGTCTCTCCTAGCCAGTGCGCGCGCCGGTCCCGTTTCCGCGAGGCAAATAAGCGCGCAGCTGGAGCCCGGCCGGAGCCGAGCCCGGAGCGGCCGGAGCGGCACGGAGCGGCCCGGGGCGTAAGCGCGTTATCAGTGGAGCGAGAGGGAGAGAGAAAGAGAGTCGAGTCGAAGCCAAGACCCCGTGTGTGTACTGCTGCGTATAGCACTCATGGCCCCGCAGAGACACTCCACTTCCTTTCTCAGGCAAATCGCGTCGGAGTTCTCTTATCGAATTTCGCAGACCGGAACAAACAAGGCCGACAGGTGGTGGAATAAATTGCTGAGGAGCGCGCAGCACCTCCACGTGATGGCCTTCTTCGCGGCCAGGGGGCGCCAAACTGAAATATCGCCCCGGGGAATGGACGGCGATGGCATAGGCGCAGCGTGAAAGGAATTTCGGCAAGCAAGCCCTGCGAGTCAGCAGCCCCTAGGGAGGCTCCAGGGGGGCAAATTATTTTATCAGAAACGATAGCTGGAGCACGGCGGCAGAGCGGCGGAACGCGCGCCTCGCGCCTGATCGCCTCACATCGAAAGTTCGAACAACAACAACAACAACAACGAAAGCGCTGCCAGCAGAAGCGGGGCCGGCGATACGCGCGCCTCGCCTGATCGCCTCACATCGACAGTTCGAACAACAACAACAACTAAAGCGCTGCCAGCAGAAGCTGGGCCGGCGATACCCCGCGCGAGAGAGGCCTTGCGCGCCGCGCCGCGGGGTACAGACGGACGGTGGGCGGCTCTGCAGGCCGGTCCTCCGGCCTAATATCCCGAGACCGTTCGGAGCACGGTACCGTATCGAGTTGCCACTGCCACGCCGTGATAAATGAGTTTGCGCGGCGCCGGGAGTCGAACCCGGGGCCTAGGAGGGCGCCAGCTGCCAAGAGTGCGCGCGCGTGGCGAAAACAGAGCCGAGACACCCACCCGTCTTTGGGCCCCGAGCCGTCCGTCGACGTGGAGGGGCACTCAATCAATTAGATTGCCGCTCGGTGTGAGTGAGTGGCGAGTCCGGTTCTCTGATTGGTCGGCTCGCGGATGCAATCCACACCTCGCTCCGGCCAGGCGGCGCGCCGCGGTGAGCCCCCCGGGGATTACGCGCCAGCGATGGGCAAGAGGCATCCAGATAAAAGGATGTAATAGGGCAGCGCTGTCGTAGGCCGTGCCGTGCCGTGCCCAGCCGCATTGGCATATCGTTTCCATACACAGGTATTACAAGTGGGGCGTGGTGGCGGTGGGAGTTGGAGTTGGAGGGGGGGGGGGGGCACGACCTGGCGCGGGAGGCTGAGCAGCGCATTTCTATTCCAGAAACTCGGCGCCGGTAGACATAAAGAATAAAACCGCAAGAAAAGTAAACTGGGATTCGATCCCGCGCCTCGCGGTCCGCACTGTCTCAGCATACTATTCCGGAGGGTACTTGAGCCATTTTCCATCAGGCCTGCTGCTCATGACTCATGCATGGCGAGCCCCGGGGCTGGCACGGTCACGGCGCGCACCTGGGGCGGCCAGCGCGGCCAGGGCGCTTCGGCTGCCAGCTCGGCCAGGGCGGCGGCTCGTGGCTGCCGGCTCGGTCGGGGCGGCTGTCGCGCCGTGTTATGTCTGATTTATCGACCGCGGGCCGCGCCAAGTAGCGCCACATTCTCTCGCACATTCTAGCATGGTGCTCCGGGCCGCGCGGGGAGTCAGTGCAGCGCGACCGGCCTGGCTCTGCCTGGCTGGGGTCATTAGTCACTGGCTGACCTCTGGGGGAAAAAGTGTCCCGCAAAAAGGTGGCTCGGCAGGGGCAGGTTTTGGCCGCGGGGGAAAGGTTGGCTGGCGACGCCAATGTCCGCGGCCCTCGCGGCGCGCCCCCGCGAGCGCGCCGTAACACAGTGGGTCAGAGGACCGTCGAGGCGGCCAAAATTCTAGACGCGTTTTGAGCTCCAGAGTCGCTAAATGGGACACGAATCGAACGTGTGACCCCACCAATGGATTGCTCTGCGAACGAGAAATCCATTGGTGGGGTCACACGTTCGATTCGAGTCCAATTTAGCCGACTCTGGAGCTCAAAACGTGTCCGGGATTTTAGGCTTGCCTGAACGGTCCTTCAGACCCACTGTAATAGCGTCAGAGAGCAATGGTGTAACAACTCGAGGCAATTGTTGCGCGTATTTGCCGTGCGCGTCGCAGCTTCGCGCCACTTCGCACTTGTTAATTGCACTGGGAGACTCGGCCCGCATGTTACGTTCACAGCGTGTACAGTGGCAAACACAGCGCGCGCTGTCGTCAATTATGCAAAACTAGACGCTCAGTATGGGATCCGAGATAGGGAGAGGTGGGCTGCAAAAGCACGCCACAATTTTCAGCGCGGTTGTTCCTTTGGCCTTTCCGGGAAATTGGTCTAGTTAGCAACTTTCTTCTCGGGCGAGTGCGGGGCATATCGGTTTATCGGCTTGACTTCCGGCCCATTTTTTTGCCACGTCATCATCGGCAGCAAAGTGCCGGATTAACGGCCTGGCTCTGCGTTCTGTGCGGGGCCCCGAGGCCCAAGCGACGTGGATCAGAAGGCCGTTGAGGCGGCCAAAATTCACAGACGCGTATTGAAGCTCCAAAGTCACAAAATGAGACGCCAAGTCGAAAACGTGTGACCGCACCAATGTATTCCTCGTTTGGAGAGCAAATCCATAGGTGTGGTCACACGTACGATTTGTGTCCCATTTAGCGACTCTGGAGCTCAAAACGTGTCCGGGAATTTGGGCCGCCTCAACGGTCTTCTGACCCACAGTGCCCCAGAGGCTAGGACTCCATCGCCCCGACGCACTGTTTGGCCACCGCCGGCCGCGCCGACCGCGGCCAACGCCGCTAATTCACTGCGCCCCAAGCCGAACGGCCGAGTTCGGGGTGGCCGCCGTCTCGCCGTAAAAATAGCCCTACATCGAGTTTGAAACTCATGCAAGGGGACAACAGACTACCGCCGGAGCACCGCCGCCGGTGTGAGGCGATGGATGTACCCCCGCGATGAAAAAGTAACGGGGTACATTTATCGCGCGATAGATGGTACCCGGCAGGAGAGGGTCGTCCGCTGTTTGCTGTTTTTGTTTTTTCGTTGCTTCTTTCGCCGAAAGTCAATTGGCCGCCGCTGGCGCGGTGAGACAGTTTGAAACTAGAGGGACAGCGAGCCGGACAACAGTGGACCGGCACCGTGCCAGCTGGCGGCTATCAGATGTGCCGGGCCGTGACAGGCAGGGCGGCCGTGGCGGCCAGGCCACTCGGCGGCTCACAGTGGGTCAGAAGACCGTTTGGGCGGCCATAACTTCTGGACCGCGTTGTGGGGCTCTACAGTCCGCTAAAATGGGACTCGAATCGAGCGTGTGGACCCACTCCAATGAGGGATTCCTCGTGTGGAGAGTCAATCCATTGGTGGGGTCACAACGTTTCGATTCGAGTCCCATTTAGCAACGCGTCTAGAAATTTTTGACCGCCATCAACGGTCCCTTCTGACCCACTGTGCGGCGCGCGTACGGCAACGCCGTCGTCTCAACCGCCGACACCGCCCCTCTCCGAGTAACCATAAAAACCTAAGGTCGACGATGGAGAGCGGCCGCGATCTCCGTTCTCGCTTGACGGGCGCGCTCCCCGTGATCACCGCCTCGGCGAAAAGTCGTCGGGGACAGAAAACTTTTTCCGCCACTCCCCCGCGGCGCACTGGCGCACACAACAGCGGCGCGCACAACGTGAAGGGATGCTTCGTGATCGCGCGCCGGAGAGGACGACGGCGTTGATGGCGGTGCCGTCGCCTCCGCGGCCGCACCGCGCTCCAGCGGCCCGACCCCACACAGAGGGTGCCCAGAGAGGACCGTTGAGGCGGCCAAAATTTCCCTAGACTGGTGCTTTGAGCCTAACAGAGTAGCCAAAATAGGACTCGAATAAAACGTGTGACCCCACCAATGTGATTACTCCTCCACACGAGGAATACCATTTCGTCGGGTCCCACGTTCGATTCTAGTCCCATTTAGCAACTCTGGAGCTCAAAGCGCTATCTAGAAGTTTGGCCGCCTCCACGGTCTTCTGACCCACTGCGCGACCCAGCGTCCACGGTTTCGCAGCAGTCCGCAACACCCACGTTCGTGTGCACGCAATACGATCGGGCGGCGATATGGGCCGCGCCACCACGCGCCAGTTTGCACGCCGACACAAAAGTGCAGCGGAGGCTATCGGGGGAGCAATCGGCTTGGCGTGCCCCGTCGTTCGCCCTGTCGTTGGGTTTTTTTAGCGGGCCGAGCATGCGTGTTGCCGGCTGCTGCTGATGCCATCCCTCGCCCAACTTGTCCAGGTTGGTTAATTTACCCCGCATCGGACACTGTTTTTTTGCCAGTCCCCGAACGGCGACTCGCGGCCGCGGTCCCAACCTTGTACGGCGTGACAGGAAGAGCCCTCCAGTCCCGTCGGCCAGCGTGGCGTGGCGCACAGTGGGGTCAGAAGACCGTAGAGGCGGCCAAAAACCCGGACACGTTTTTGAGGTCCAGAGTCGCTAACATGGGGAGCTCGAATCGAACGTCTGACCCCAACCAAATGGATTTCCCGTTTCGAGAACGATCCATTGGTGGGTTCACACGTTTCGATTCAAGTCTCATTTAGCAACTCTGGAGCTCAAAACGCGTCCAGAATTTTGTGCCGTCCTGAACGGTCCCTTCTGACCCACTCTGCGGCGGCGCGGGGATCCCCCTCCCTGCTTATCGTCATCTTGGCTGAGCCACAGACGGCGCGGCTTGGCGCCGAGGAGTGGGACAAATAGCAAGCGTCGCGCTAATGCGCTCTGCTTTTTCGGCCCTTCATAACGCCGAGTGGCCGCGGCATCACACACAGGGCCGCAGCTACGCGCGGCGGGCACACAGTGCGCCACACACCGCTTTCTCCGTAAGTGACTTTGCTCCGATGGCTGGCCGATGAACGAGCGCATGCAAAACGGATGACAATATCCTCCTCCCCCTTCCCCGGCCAGGATGCTGCACAACAGCGTCCCGACCGTCCGCCCGTGCCTGTACCCTCCTAGCCGCCCTGCCTGCGGCCGAGCCCCGCGCGGATGCCCTAACCGCAATATTTAGAGCTCCTGTCAAAGGTCAAAGACGTTCAAAGAACAACAGGGCCCTCCAACCTCCAACCCTGACGCTGGCGCTGAGGCGGCGGCAGCGCGGCACCGCACCCCCCTGCGCCGCCAGCAACACGGGCAGGACGACGACGACGACGACCACGGCCAGGTTGGACATAACAACGAGGACGAGACAAATATCGGCTCCCGCGTAGTGACCCCCGCCCCGCGTCCCAGCGGTGCGTCTCTCTTGATGGCTAATTCAGCCCGTTGGCTGATTGTATTGCCGTAATGGTCGATCAGCCGGCGCACAAAGGGACAGCAGCCCTGCCGCCGCGGTGCCGCCGCAGTGTTGTGTGCTGCTATCAGTCCCGGAAGCATCCCTGGACGTCCTGCAAGGGGCGCCGATCATTGGTGCATTGTCAGCGAGGCAATGCCATAGCCGAGCTCCGGCCGTGCTGCAAGTCTTTCACAAACGGCCCGCCCGCCCGCCCCGCCCCGCCCCTCCCGCCCCGCCCGCCCCGCGCGTTTGACCCGTTGCAGAATGCAGTCGGCTGCACCGGGACCGCCACCTCCTTCGAGTACCGCATGAATAGTTTGATTTGTTTTGCGTGTGTGTGTCTGCCTGTGTGGTGTGTGCGTGTGTGTGTGTGTGCGCGCGCGCGCGACGATGCGCCCTGATTGGTGGCCGCGGCCGCGATTTGGTCGTCACGGCGACGCTGATTGGCTGAATGCGACCCGTCTGGTCGTGACACGTTGGATACGTCCGTCGGGCTGTCAGTGGCCGACGGTAATGATACTCCTGTTAGGCCCGATTACACGATACTACGCGATGCGACGAGACAAGGCGGCGCGGCATGGGAACGGCAGTGGGAACCGCGTGGATGTGGGAAAGGGGAGATGATGTCACCGACGCCGCAGCGTGGCGTGCCGGAGAAGATGACGGCATTGACAAGCCCTTCGTACTTGGTACCGGACAGAACGAAGGCAGTCCGGCCCGGCCGGGTCCTGCAGCCCGCCGGTAGAGTCCTATAGTGGGAGAGAAACGTGAGCCCTGTCCTCGTCGGATGGGGCTCGCCCGAGCGGCGAACTTCTCATACTTTGCCCACAACGGGAAAAGAGTTGCGCGTAGTTTTTCATCCAGGCTAGATTTTCCGTAGTGGCCTAGGCGCGGGGCAAGGTTCTGGCCATTGTATGAAAAACTACGCGCAACTTTCCCCCCCTTTTTCCCATGAGAAATAGAAAGAGCATTTCGAGGTTGGCAGGCAATTAGTGTATGGCAAATTCAGTTGATTCACGTTTCCCTCCCACTATGGGACTCTACCCGCCAGGCGCTAAGCAAACAGCCACTTGATACAAGCCTCTCCGGGCCGAGTCTCTAGCGGGCGCCGCGGCGTGTTAAGCGTGCGTGGCTCGAGTGCCCCTCTTCACACGGCCCGCTGCCGGCACGCGGCCCGGACACCCGGACACGCGCGTGACGGAGAGGAAGCAGGGCGATCCGCTTAATGCAGCGTCACGTCAAGAGCGGCCCGCGAGGCTACGCCTGCCTGACTGCCTGCCTGGCTGGCCGGCTGTCCCACGACGCGGGGAGGCGGCGCCTGCCTGACTGCCTGCCTGGCTGGCCGGCTGTCCCACGACGCGGGGAGGCGGCGGCGGCGGACCACACGAGTGTTGAGCAAACTCGAGCGAGGCAGCGTATACGGCGTCTCCGGGATTGAGTCCAGCTTTTGCATTCCACGCCGGTCGCGCAGCAGCGGCGCCCGGACGGCTCGTCGCCGCACGCCGATCACGCCCGCGCCGCCGCCAACGCGGCGACGCTCCCGGTCTTCTTGTCGCCGAGCCGGAACGGGCGTGGCGGCACGCGTCGACACGTCGTCGCGCCGCATTGTGCGCGCGCCTCACACCGGCCGTCATGTCCACCTGCCACTCACCGCACGCACATGCCGATTTCTCATACTCTCCTTCAAACGACTGGGTGTGCTATGGCGACGCCCCGACGCGACGCGGGTTTCTTCTGCTGCCCCAGGCTGCCCTGGGCGCGCGGCGCGGCCGAGCAGGCCTTCACGCCTTCACCCCCCGCGGCGCTGCCGGCGCTGCCGTGCCGCTACCAGGCCGTTGTTTGCTCGTATGGGAAATCGTGCGTGTGGCTGCGGGTCCCTGGGGGTCCATGCGGTTGGACGGACGGGCAGGCAGGCTGTCTCCGCCAAGCCCGTCCGTCCCAAGGCGCAGTGCAGAGCGGCTTGAGGAACGGGCAAACTTTCGTTTCCACCCCCTTTTGAAGGCGCGGACCGCGGTGCAGCACACATGCCCGGCCGGTGCGTGAGGGAAGCGCGCGCGCGCACACACACACACACACACACACACACACACACACACACACAGCGACGCCCGCAGAAGTATGGAAATGGATGAGGAGAGCCAGGGTGCGCCGGGGGAAGTTTTCTGGCCCATGTATCCGTCCGGCCACGGGGGTGGCTGGCAACTGACTTTTCCGCGGCAAACGGATAAAGTAAAATAAATATTAAAGAAAAAAACGGGGAAAATAATAATAGTAATAATCATTATCATCATCATCATCTTAAGTGGGGCGAGCAACATCAAAAGCTGGTCTAGGATTAGACATCCCTGTCCTGTAATTAATTTTCAGTGAATAAAGCTCTGTCGATGATGGTTTTCTTTCACTGACGGTGGAAAGCGGGGGAGAAACCGAACGCAGTGCGTCCGTACATAGGCCTCCGCTCTATGAACTTGTTGAGTGTGCTCTGTATTGGACGTGTATTGGTTCGCGCACCCATTCACAGCACATACACAAACAACACACACACACTCACGTGCGCGCGCGTTCGCCTCCACCCACCCACTCACACACGGAGCCATGATCGAGCACAGCCATTATTATGATTACGGCCGGGCCGACTCGCTGACCGGCGCTGAAAAACGTGTTATATGTGGTGCGGACTAACGAGAGCCCCCCTCAGAGAATTCAATCAAGCCAGCCGACAAATTGCGGAGCGGCGGCGCGCGGCGGGCGGGCGCGAGGCGCGGCGAAGCGCGGACGCGTGTGAGTCCAGACTGAGGTCCGGCCACGCAACAACAACTCGCTCAATCATTTTCGTCACGTCCAGCACAAAACTTTGCACTCCGTTACACCGCACTGTGGGCCAGAACACCGGGGCAGGCGGACAAAACTCTTGACGCGTTTGGAGCTTTCGAGTCGCTAAATGGGACTCCGAACCGAAACGTGCGACCCCCCACCAATGGATTGCTCTCCGAACGAGGAATCCATGGGTGGGGTCACACCACGTTCGGCTCGAGTCCCATTTAGCGACTCTGGAGCTCTGGAGTTTTGTCCGCCAGCCCCGCGGTCCTCTGGCCCGCTGTACACCGGCGTAGAGCCACGCGTTTCTTTTCTCTCCCCTTTCTTCCGTTCCTCGTTGCCACCCGGCTGCCGCCGCGATGACATCCTACATTGCGGCGGCCACGGCGGCGGCGGCGCATCCGCACAGTCGCCGCGTCGTCGCCTTGCCGCGCCGCTGTAATGTAGTCGCCACTTCCGTCTTCGTGACGCGCTGCTTCACGGAGTGACGGAGGTCGCGGCCCCGCCGCCCGGCCGAAGAGGCCCCCGAGGCCCCTGGCACTACTTCGGCGATGAGGCGGCCGCCCCGCCCCGCCTCGCCCCGCCTCCCCCACCTGCCACGCCCTACACACTCCCCCACGTTGACACTTTCTCCGTGGCGTCACAGGGTACGCGGCGGCCGGGCTACTGGAGCCATCCCCCCCCCCCACCAGGGCGCGATCCCTTCTCGGCGTCCGAGTGGTTACAGTGCAGCACGCCGCCTCGCCCTGCCAATAATGTATCGACGGCCAATATCACGCACTCCGTGCCTTGTTTGGGGGGGGGACTGATCACGGTCCCGTCGGGGTCTCCCAACTGCTGGAGCGTAGGGTGCATCTCGGTGCATCTTGGCAAAAACAATGTCGACAAAGAAAATGGAAAAGTAGATGACGACGTGACAGGTTTTGGAAAAGCACTGATGGCCCTCACTGCCTTGTCGGACCAAAACGATCTCGGAAAAGCCAGTCAGGTGAACAAAACAAACCCGCAGCGTGTAAAGTAAGCGCCGGCAGCAGCCGGGCGCGAAATTGGGAAGGCAGCCGCCGGAATCGAACCTGGGCGTCATGGCAGGAAAATGATTTCCCCCAGGACATCATCAGCGACGGCACGGCGACCTCCGAGACGGTGCAAGGCAAACAAAGCCGCACCGCGCCGCACCGCGCCGCACCGCGCCGCACCGCACCGCGCCACGGCCCCGGGACATCGGGTACTCCGGCGCCTTCCTAATGAGACGGCCGCCAACGCGAGCCGCAGAAAACCGAGGTCCGCCGTGCGGCGCGGCGTGGGGTGGAGCGGGGTGGAGCGGGGTGGGGCGGGGTGAGGCGAGAACGAGCAGCCCGCCAGGGCCCCGAGACGGAGGGGGTGCGCCGCCAACTAGTTTTGTCATCCATCACTTTAGGCTCAACTGGACTGCATCTATTTTTTACGGGCAGGTTGTGTGTGTGCGTGTGTGTGGGGCCCCGAGGGCCCAGAGGCCCCCCCCCCTCGCCCCCGGGCGTGCGTGTTTTTCCCGAGGAGGCCTTTTAACCTATTCAGCGGTAGCTCAACGTGGCTGCCTATATGTAGCAGCCGTGGTTTCGATCTGGTATCACTTACAAATCCAAAGGTCAGACTTCTCGCCACTCCAGGGGTGAGACATAAAGTCTCGACAAGTTTCGGTCAGACCTGAGAGTCTCACCAAATTTTGGTCAGACAAAAATGTCTCGCCACAAAATGGCGAAACTTTCTTGTCTGACCACTGTCAAGGCGCTAATTCCGGTGCGCCGCATGGACGCTTAGCGCCTTTACAGTGGTCAGACAAGAAAGTCTCGCCATTTTGTGGCGAGACATTTGTGTCTGACCAAAATTTGGCGAGACATTCAGGTCTGACCGAAACTTGGTGAGACTTTATGTCTCGCTATATTTTGCCGCGAAGTCTTTCCATGTGATTTGTAGAGATAAGGGAACCCTCACTTACACACACACACTTGCACATGCACACATGAGTCGCAAGAGAAAACACAGTCCCACACGCCGGCGCAACGAACATAACTGCCATTACAACGCGTTTAATCGTGTTTGAAAATATTCGCACCACTGCGGTATAACTAATGTGAGAGGACGGTGGGAGACCGCTGCCGTGCTCGGCCCCGACCGGCCCCAACCGCACTTCAGGACGCAGACAGCCACAACAAAGTGGATTCTGTTATGCGAAAATGTTCCCGCTCCGGTGTGTGGAGTGAATTGGTGTGTGTGTGTGTGTGTGTGTGTGTGTGTGTGTGTGTGTGTGTGTGTGTGTGTGTGTGTGTGTGTGTGTGTGTGTGAGCGCGCGCGCGCGCGTTTGCAGACGCCGAGACAACTACTAACGACAGCGTTGTTGTGGAGGCGTGGCGCACTGTTTCAGCCGCAGGGAGAATGAGTGATGCGTACTTTTGTTCTCGGTAGGAGAAATTTAAATGCGTGGGTTCGCCTCTGGCTTGTGTGTGTGTGTGTGGGGGGGGGGAGGAGGTGTGTGTGCGTGTGTGGTGTGTGGGGGTGTGTGAGCGCGCGCGCGCGCGCCGAGTACGCGTTGTATGCGTGTCCGTGCCAGCATGGCACACGGCGTGCATTGCAGCGCCTTCAATAAGCACGGGGTCATGCAACTAGCATCGCGTTGCATAAGGCACGTGTCTGCTTGACAAGCCTACTGCAGGGCGGCGCAGGGCGGCTTGCCAGCGCTGCGGGGCATTGACTCGCAATCGACAGCATTGACACGCGGGGGCGCGAGACCGAACGCACACTTCGTCCCGCTCCAGTGCCAGCGCCTTGTGGTGGCCACCTGCCGCCGAGCAGCACAAAGCCCCTGCCCCCTCGTGGATGCAGTGTGCGGCCGATAGAAAAAAAATGTACCTAATAATGACACGTAAAATGACGGGTCAATTTTTAGCAGATGATACATGTATGTATCACAGCTATTCGCAACAAATAGAAACAAAAATTAAAATTGAGGTCATCTGGCCCACGGTGGGTCGCTTCATAGGCACAACCTCGCCGCCTGCAACCACCACGACGAGCAGCGCCACGCCGCCAGTCCAGCAGTTTGCGCGAAGTGTGGAGTTGTTACTCTCCCACAAAGCACCCAAAACACGGTACAGCGAGCGCGCCGCGCACGGCACGGTGTGGAAGCATCCAACCCCCCCGTTTTAATTCGCTTCGAAACAAAACAGAGGGGAACAGAGAGACGGTAGCGGTACCACCTGAGCCCACAGTGGGTCAGAAGACCGTTGAGGCGGCCAAAATGACGGACGCGTTTTGAGCTCCAGAGTCGCGAAATGGGACTCGAACCGAACGTGTGGCCCCACCAATGGATTGCTCTCCAAACGAGGAATCCATTGGTGGGGTCACACGTTCGATTCGAGTCCCACTAAGCGACTCTGGAGCTCAAAACGCGTCCAGAATTTTGGCCGCCTCAACGGTCTTCTGACCCACTCAGGAGCCCAGCCCTGGGGCGAATGAAGTCCTACGCGCGCACGGCGCCGCGGCATGGGCTGGGTTGCCGCGGGGCGCAGGCGAGCGGCAGAGCGCTGCAGTAAAGTGCGCGGCGGCTGATCGCCTCTAAAGTACTGCAGTAAACGGCCCTCGCCGTCGGACTCTCGGTCCATCGGACACCGGCCGACACGGCGCGCCTGAACCGCTGCCAAGCTGCCGAACAAACAGGTGCAGGCCGGCATCGGCGAGGCCCGCCATGCCACAGTGGGCCAGAAGACCGTTGAGGCGGCAAAAAATCCCGGCCTCGTTTTGAGCTCCAGAGTCGCTGAATGGGACTCCGAGCAGGTGACCCCACCAATGGATTCCTCGTTCGGAGTCTGTTGGTGGGATCACACGTTCGATTCGAGTCCCTGCGCGACGCTGGAGCTCAAGACGCGTCTTTGAGGTTTGGCCGGCTCAACGGTCTTCTGGTCCACCGTGTGCATGCACAAGCGCGGCCCGCCATGCACGGCGCCTCGCCCAGATCATATCAGCTAATGAGGGAGAAACGCAATGAGCCGCGGGATTAATTGCATGCGAAATGGTACACGGCTGGGATGAGGGCGGGCGGAGCGCAGCGGGCGTGGTCATGGGGGCAGCTGCGCAGCTCAAAGAGAATGACTGATTGCGGCCGGGACGGGGGCGTTTCCTTCTGCCACGAGTGAATAGTCCCAGACCCGAGGGGTGACTCGCTGTAAGATTTTGTGTACAATGAATGTGCAAGATTTTCTGCTGTATTTGTCACGCATGTTGCCTACTTACAGGCGTTTGCCCCCAGAATGTGGGAATGTGTTCAAATTTTGTACAACGAATGTGGTAGGTTGTTCCCCCCTCGCCCGGACCGCAGAATCAAGAGGAAGTAATTCAGCGCCGGCAAAAAAATAGGTGTGAAACCAGGAAAACAGCGTGTCGGCGCGGACGGCGTCGTCGACGCGTTCGGGACACGTGTCCCCACCCGGCCTGTCACCGACGCCGACGTGACGACGGCCGTGACAGCCGGCCGCCAGCGCCGCCCGGACACACACGTGCGTGTACCCGCCCCGCCCGCCCGCCTCACCAGCGCGCACGGCACGCCGTCACCGTGTCATTTTCATCGTCAATTTTCTTTTATACGATTTTCGGCGCGCGACGCGGGGGTTCGGCGTTCTCCCCGGCCGGCGGGTGTCCATCACGCTGCCGCCGGCGCCACAGGCAGCGCGCCGCCCGCCACTCGCCGTCGTTATTAATTGCAATTTGGCGGCGCGCCTCCGCATGACGGCGCTGCCAGCGTAGTGCACCAATTATTCGCCCATAGCGCCCGGCTCGGCCCGCGCGGAGAGAGCGGGCACGGCGGCGGCGGCGCGGAGGACATGGATGTCACTTGGAGGCGCACGCCGCGGCCCGGCGCAGCCCGGCGCAGCCCGGCGCAGCCAGATATTGAGCTCTTTGATGGAGCTTGACGCCGTGGTCGGCCAGAGAAAGCCGACGTCAGTGCATGGCCGTGCTCGCGCCGGAGTGCCTCGAGAAGAAGCCGCGCGCGTCGCAGGCGGTGGTGAAACCCGCCGTGGAAGTCGGGCGGCCGTGGTAGCTAGCAGAGGCTCCAAATGGGTAACGAAATGCGGGCAAAGGCAAAGGCCGCTACGGCCGGTAGCTCTCATTACCCGACCCGAACTCGACCCGCAAAACGCCTACCCTACCCCAACCCGACCCACGCCGAACGGCCTAGCCCGCACGAGACTCGGCGGGTAACGCCACCCGCAAGTCTGGAGACGCCCGCACGCCGCCGCCGACCCTGTAAGTAGGCAAGGAAGCACGCGTGCCTGCGGCTGCCTACCTGGCGGGCTGTGCGGGTAAGTGCGGGTATCGATGCTAGCCGACAGCTGCCTCCGGAGTTCGGCTCACGGTCCACCTTCCCCCACCACAACGGCACGGGCCAACACAGGGCCAATACAGGGCCAATACCCGCAGTTCGTTACCCACTTGGAGGCTCTTGGTAGCTAGGCGACGGCCTGCAGGCGCGGCCCTGGCCGGCCGGGGCGCGCCGGACGCACAGTGGGACGGCCGTCCGCGTGGACGTGTGTCTTTGTGGCGGCGGCGATCCCTCCCCTGGTCGACGCCCCTTCTCTAGACACCTTACACTGAAGGGTTGAGCGCCAACTGCTCTCCATTGCGAGTTTCTTTGGCGCGTTGCTGACGGCGGTGCCACCGGGGGTACGGCCTTCGACTTGCGTCTCTTTATCTTTACGTATTCGGGAATAGTTATTATCTTTTAAGGTTGATTGCGCCTAGTCTTCGACTGTTCGGCCTGGTCCGCGACGTAATGACTTTTAAATAGGTGTTACGGAACCCAAAGTGGCGAAATGGTCTGGACGCGGCGCCCTGCAGTGGCTAGCGCTCTCTCTCTCTTCTCTCTCTCTCTCTTCTCTCTCTCTCTCTCTCTCTCTCTCTCTCTCTCTCTCACACACACACACACGCACAGCAAAAGCCGGCAGTATTTCTCCGCTGCTGCGGCCCATAGCGCACACAGTGCGCCCCACACTCACTCCCCGGCCCGCCAATCCCGAGAGTAGAAGCCCATCATCGTCGTAGGCCTAGACAGAAGCGCTATCCCTTACAACGCAGCGGCTCCAAGCCTTCTCTCCACCACTCACAAAAAGTTCCCCTTATTTTTTTTTGCCTTTTCTTTCTTTCTTTTCTTTTTGCAGTTCGGCACCTTGCCCGGCGTGTGTGGCGGCAGCAGATCGGCAACGGGATTGCAAGCCTTGACGGGGGGGTTTCTATCCCTGAGTGAGAGAGATAGGGAGCGCGGGATGGACAGGCGGAGCGGGGGAGGGGGGGGGGATATAATACGAGCCCCGGCGTGGTGGTGGTCCCTGTCCATTTGTGCTCCAGCCGTGCTGAGCTCGGCGCTGCGCCGCGCGCTGGCTGGCCCGCTAATCTGATAGCACTGTCCGGACACCCAGCTGCGCGCACCGCCCAGCCTGTCTCCTGGGAGCGCGCCAAGCCAAGCCCGGCCGAACCCGGCCGAGCCGCGCCGCCGGCCCGACTCCGCGTGCAATAATTTTTCGTGCGTGCGGCGGGGGCGGGACCAGGGCGGCAACGCGGGCGGCGTCAATGAATAAGTGGCAGCCAATCAAGGAGCAACCTCGTCCGGAAGACTTCCAGCGACGAGAGTGGGAAGGCAGGCGGCGCCGCCGCCGCCGCCGACGGGATTTGAACTGGGGTTTGAAACCCGGGATTCGAACCACGGACTCGGGCCTTTTACCGAAAAGCATGGCGTCGTTCGTGCTCACCCTGACCACGCTCCGCGCGGCCCTCCCCGAAGGGGTAAACACTAGCGTAATGCCCTGTACACAAAATACCAGTATTACGCGTAATACACGTATTTGTAAAACCACTTAAGGGTCAAATACGACAAAATTGTAGCATTTCGGTGCCGTAATACACGTGTATAAAACCACCGTCATACAGCGGAATACCGAGTAGTCTGTACGCGATTCCTCGAAGTGCTTACCCCCTCGGCCTTTCCTCCCCGTTTGTTCGGCTCGTCTGCGCGGTCGTCGCGCCCATAACGCTCTCGGCTCGTCACCTTCCGTCGGGGAAAGTGATAAAATTTATGGCGCGCGCGCCTCGTCCGCCACGTCAGTCCTGACCACATTTTACACCCCGGAAAAATTTCGAAAAATAAAAATGTATGTTTTCCGAACTAACTAAATGCCCGTAATTCTGCGTGCTGCGGGTGGCAATGGGAGGCGCGCGGACGGGAAGAAAGCGACGTGTTTAAAACGCGGCGGCTCATTGCATACAAAAGGCGCCGACTAACGCGTGAACTTCGGCCACGGCAGGCCACGCTGCCGCGCGCGATAAAAGAAAGCTGACGCAACGGCAGAAAAGATGCGCAAGATTTATGAACAACAACAACAACAACAGCAGCAGCAGCATCCGCGGTTGATTGCCGCGCGGACGAGCCGGAAGAAAAGGGGTATAGACAGAGGCAAGGGTATGAAAAATGAAGACCGCAGCCACGTGGGCGGAGTGGGGCGGGGTGGGGTGGGGCGGAGCGGGCGGGGCGAGGTGGGGCGGGGCGGTCGAGGGGGCCAAAAGCAGCAGCTAGTAACGAGCATGTAGCTGCGCGGTTTTCACGGATCGTACGGCAGTCGTTTGCGGCGGCCGGGACGACGAGCTTGGACGGGAGGGGCGTGCAGTGAGTCAGACGACCGTTGAGGCGGCCAAAATTCTAGACGCGTTTTGAGCTCCAGAGTCGCTAAATGGGACTCGAATCGAACGTGTGACCCCACCGATGGATTCCTCGTTCGGAGAGCAATCCATAGGCGGGGTCACACATTTGATTCGAGTCCCATTTAGCGACTCTGGAGCTCCAGACGCGTCTGTAATTTTGGCCGCCACAACGGCCTTCTGACCCACTGTGGGGCGGCGGCTCCCGCGCGGTGTTGTGAAGCCCCGCGCGCCGGAATTAGTCATTCCGGGCGCCGTAAAGCACTGCACTTTAAAGGTCGAGACAAGAGGTCCACCGACTCGGGTTTGTGTCCAGGGGTACCGCTTCCCTTGCGGACCACCTTGCGAGAAGAGGGACAGACAAACGACTGCCGGTACTTGGCTGCACTTTATTATTCCGAGTTATCTGGAGTGAGGGGCGACCGCTGTGACTGGCAGGGAAACGGACGGACGCTATTACTGGGAGAAAAAGGGAGACATTTCTAGAAAATTGATCAAACCATTACAGCGGCTGGCGGGATGCGGCAGGCGAGCGCGGCGTCGTGAAATGGCGATCATCTTGTCCAGGAAGCTTAATCCGACACACTGTACTGGGCCAAGGGCTTCTTTAACGACAACATCAGCCGACATTAGCGGATGACCCGAGCGGCCCACGCGCGCCACGCCCCCTTATACAATTTGTGGCATAACTGGCGGAGCACCCGACGTCTCTCAATACCGCACGGCACGCACGGGACCGGGTCGTTAGGGCCGAGAAGAAGGAGAGGACGAGCGATAATGACACGCGCTCAAGGAGTGGGTCATTTCCTTTAGTCAGCAGCCGTATTGGCGCCAGACGGACTCTGTTCACACGCGCACAGTGGGCCGGAGGACCGTCGAGGCGGCCACAATTCCGGACATATTTTGAGCTCCAGAGTCGCTAAATGGGACTCGAATCGATCGTTTGACCCCACCAATGGATTACTCTCGAAATGAGGAACCCTTCGGTCACCAGTTCGATTATTGGCGACTCTGGAGCTCAAAACGTGTCCGGGATTTCGCCCGCCTCAACGGTCGTCTGGCCCACTGTGTACACGCGGCGTGTTTTCTCCCGACAACTGTTTGGCTGGCCCGGGGCGCCCTGCCCTGGCGAATCGAGCGCCGCTACGCCACTGCAACTGGCACCCGAGCGCGGCCCAGTTGCCCGCCTGTGCGCGCGGCTCGGCGAGGAAATGTCAGTGGTACACAACAACGGCACACACACCGCCGGCTGAGAAGAGCGAGAAGTATGGGAGGCACGATACCTGCCTTGCATCCACTCCGCTCCGCGTGGTGCCGTGCGCCGTGCGCCCCGAGACAAAAAGTTGGTTCTGTGAGCCCCTCTCGGCGCAGCGCTCGTGCCCGAGCACAGTGGGTCAGAAGACCGGCGCAGGCGGCCAAAACCCTTGACGCGTTTCGAGCTCCAGAGTCGCCCCAATGGGACTCGACCTGAACGTGCGATTCCACCAATGGATTCCTCGCTCGGAGAGCAATCCATTGGTGGTGTCACACGTTCGGTTCGGGTCCCATTTAGCGACTCTGGAGCTCAACACGCGTCCAGGGGTTTCGACCGGCTGCGCCGTTCTTCTGGCCCGCTGTGCCGAGTCCCGTAGAGACGCCAGCGAGACAGTGACAGGCGTGAAATCGGCCGGGGATCGATCTGACGCGCGCAGCACGTCTGTCTGTCTCTCTCCCTCGCGGTGTGTGAGTCTGTCTGTCTCTCTCCCCCGCGGTGTGTGAGTCTGTCTGTCTCTCTCCCTCGCGGTGTGTGAGTCCGCCCGTCTCCCTTTGCGGCGGGAAACGCCCTGCCGGCCGGTGTAAGCTGAATCTCACGTGTTATGAAATCGAATGCTAGGGGTCACGTCGGTCTAGCACCGTTGCGAACCCAGCCGAGCGAGGGGCGTGGTGGGGAGGATGGCAAACACACTTGTTCCTCCGGCGAGAATGAAGATGGAACGCCGCCCTGGCCACAGCCAGGCACCATTTAGACCGGAAGTGCTGCTCATGGAGTCAAAACTGGCCGCAGGCGTAACACTCTAGGCCCGGACTGGCCAGTCTAGTCTTTGGTACCAGGATTCTAATTAACGTTGCAAAACCTTTTTTTTTTGTCAGTGCATTTCGGCAGAGAAATATGCCGGGCCTCCGAACAGCCGCAGGGCCTCCGCGGCCGCAGGCTGCGCTGCGGCCAAACCTCAGCGCCTCAGGTTATGCCTGTGAGCGGGTATTCTCCAAGGTAAAGTTTTATAAAACCAGACCGAGGAGTGTGTTATCACAGGAGCTGATTGAGCCGCTGGTATTTATGAATGTCGAGCGGAAGTAGGCCCTAACATTGGACAAAAATAATGCAATAAACAAATTTTGCAAGTAGTTCCCGGGAACTCAGCAGGCTTCTTCTAGGAACCCACTATATTATTACTATACTCCCAGTACTGTTTGTTAAATAGTATATAATTTTTCATACCCATTAAAAATCTATCAATTTAAAAAAAGAGCTATGAATCGGGTAAAAAATTGTGACGGTGGGGGCCCTGCGCATCATTTTCCGCCGGGGCCCTTTCTGTGCCAGTCCGGGCCTGCGTAACACCGGTTTCGGGCCTAACCTACAGCCTCTCTAATTTGAGGTTCCCGCTTCTCGCTACCCGTAGAGCAGGCAGTGCGGTGGCGAGCGCCTGGGAGATAGGCCACGCGGCCGCTGCGGTGCTCGGCGGGGCGGCCCATCCCCCCGCTGGCAGGCGCTCGGCCAGCCACGCTCGCTGGGGGGCTGCCACCCCCTCCCCGCCAAACAGGTCGGCCCACTCGCTGCCGCCGAGTGCCCGTCCGTCCGCCGGGAGCCTGGCGGCCAAAAGCGCCGCGTCTGCGCTTTCCGGCACGACGCCCTCTGTGTTGTGCGCCGGGGCCGTCGGCATGGCCGTCGGCGCATGGCGCCCACCCTGGCCGGGCCCTCGTAACCTGAGGGTGTCGCGTGGAACAAAGGCAACTCGATACACTGAAGGGACGGGCCGGATCGGCAGCAGCCTCGGCGCCGCACAGTGGGTCAGAAGACCGTTGAGGCGGCAAAAAATCTAGACGCGTTTTGAGCTCCAGAGTCGGTAAATGGGACTAGAATCCAACGGGTGGCCCCACCAATCGATTCCTCGTTTGCAGAGCGATCCATTGGTGGTGCCACACGTTCGATTCGAGTCCCATTTAGCGACTCTGGAGCTCAAAACGTGTCCGGGATTTTGGCCGCCTCAACGGTCTTCTGACCCACTGAGCGCCGGCCTGGCCCGCTATTCGGTCTGCCTGGGTCCGCCCTAGTGCGTCTGGGTCCGCACACCGCACGCCGAAATTAAAGACGAGGCGTCGCGGCGCCGACGTGCACGCATCTCCATTACGACACGAGGCAGACGCGCCGCGGGGCAGGCTGGGCAGCCAGACCGAGCAGCCAGACTGAGCAGGCAGACCCGGCCTGCAGTCCCGACCGGTAGCAGGACCAGAAGACGCTTCCGAGTGATGCCTCTTCCATCTTCTGGCGGCCGCTACGCCTGCCTCTGCCTTTTTACTACGCCAACCCTTTATGGGACGGGACAACAAACAAGGAGCCCTCGGATGAGTCGCCACCTCAAGTATCCTGCACGGTAAAAACGGTTCCTGGTTTTCCCAGGAACTTCCGGGAAATCGCCTTTGTCTTTTCTACAGGCTTCTGGGAAAACCAGAAACCGTTTTTACCGTGTGCATCTGGTTTTTCTGAAGACGCATTGTCAACGTCATCCAGATACATCTCGTAAATATAGATCTTCTCGATACTCACGAAGAGAAATGGATATTGGCGCGTGACCTAGCGGCTTTCTCTTCCTTATTCTTCTTTTTTTTCGACAGTATGAAGGAACAAAAAAAAAATCGGGCAAATGGGTCCCAATGTGCCTAGGCGGCGGTTTCCTGTTGCACGCGTGGGTGGTGGGGGCAGGTAGGCAGGCAGGCCCGGGTGGGTAGGCGGGCGCGGCCCGACCAAATTCGTACCTTCGGAGCGGGCGGCGCGTTGTCGAAAAGCGAAGCCGGGTCTCGGTGCGTCGTCGTCGTCGGCGTTACCTGTTACGTCACGGACGCGGCCGCGCCGGACGGACGGGTTAGCCGGGATCGAGTTCTTCTTCCAGGACGCCGGGGTCGTGGTGGCCTAGTGCAGGTCCGCGGCCCCGCGGCCCCTGATTTGACGGGTCACTTGCGCCAAGTCAATGAGGAGCGTGACGAGGCGGCCGTGCGTGCCGCGGACTCGCGTGCGGCGCGTAATACGTGCGAAAAAAAGACACACGCACACACACGCACACACACACACACGCCGATTACAAAAGTGTGACGCCCGCGGGGAGGTGTGGCCTTTTGAACTAGTTGGCTGGAGGAGATTGGCTGAGCGACAACTTTTGTAAGTCGATAACACGGACTCACGGACTCGGCGTGGACTGCCGCGGGGTTACCCGACTCACCTGCAACAAAGAAGCAAACAATCAGGGAATTAAATTAGAGTCACTCAGATCCGGGGAACCGCTCCACTGCCGCCACCGGCGACTTTCTCGACGGAGCCAGCCACCCACACTCAACGCGGCGCGATAGAATTTGGCCCCGGTGCCCGGCAGGCGAGCTGGTTTCAAAGATTGCATATCGCATACTCATTTCCAGCGGAGAAACGGTGAAGATTATCGGTGAAACCCGAGCCTAAATCAATGAACCCGAATGAACGCTCTTCGGCGGGCCACCTCGCGCTCTTGCGAGTAAAGGACTGGGTTGTGCTATCGCTGCGAGGAGATCCCCCCCGTCCTCGGGGCCCTGTGGGCACCGCCGGAAAACAGTCCGGCCACACGGCCGCGCGCCACCGCCCCCTCACGCGCCGCGCTACGCTGTGATTCCGGTGAAAGGACAAGGCGGTGAGGTTCCGAGAGCGATCAAGGCACCAAGCGCTTACAAAGGCACACGACTTCAAAATTTAAAGTGTGTGAATTTCGTTTCTCTCTGAAAAATGGGTTGTGCGAACGCGGCAACTCATTTAAGCCGACTGGCAAATTTCCCTTTCGTCGGAAAGAAGAAGCAAACGCACCAAGAGCGTCAGAAAGACGGAGGCAAAAAAGAAATGGGGGACGAAAGAAAGACGGCGCGCATCTCTCCGACTGTATAGGCCGCCTCCTCCGTTACCTCCGCTGCGCTGCCACCTCCGCACGAAACGCTGGAGGAATTTGTCATCCCATCCCCTGCTCTGTCACCGACACCTCGTCAAATCGGGCCGTGGGCCTCGTGGCTCGGCGGCCAGCGCACGACCAGCGTTACGACTTCCGAGGAGACGCGGCCGCACTCCCCGCCCCGCCCCCCCCCCTCCCTCCCCCCGCCTTGTCATGAAAAATTCTTGCGAGCGCACTCAGCGCAGTAGGTCGGGTGGAATATATGAGTGGAGGCTCTTTCATCGAACCGTTGCGGTGCACACTAAATTACTTTGCCTAGTTTTCTGTGCGCAAGATTCGCACAAAATTGTGCATGCGTTTTAAAATGCACGAATTTGTGCGTAACTAAGCACGAAAGTGTGAGTTGTAGCGCATAAAGTTCGTGCACATTGAAACGCATGCACAACTTTGAACTTTGTGCACTATAAATGTCTTACAATGAAATTTGACCTATGTTATTAGCATGTTACAGTGAATTCGGCGCAAGCATAATGCGAAGCAATTTTTCTTCGTTATACAAATCTTTTTAGCCTTTTCATTAAGATACAAAGAAAAACCTTCGTAACACGAAGGAAAACAACCTTCGTACTATGCTTGCGCCATTTCCTTCGTATAATTGGACATTTCTTCGTTAGACATTTAGAGTGTGCAAAGGTTAAAAAGTACACAGTAATTTAGTGAGTGGCGACCGATGCCCGCCGATGCCGCACCAGACTAATCCATGGACTAATCTATGCGACGCGAATGCTGCTCGTTTAAATGCGGCCGAGGCTGAGAGGCATTACCCCTCCAGGCGGACCCAGCCGCTCCAGTGATGCATCGATTAGGGTTACCACGTTTCGGTGTCATGTCCAGGTCGCCATGTCAGTGATGATTGCACTACCGGAATCCAGTGCCTCCGACCGCGGCCGAACAACGTAATCAGGCGTCGGGAGTGCGAGAGAGAAGGAGGAGAAAAAAAAAACGAAACACCTCTCATACCAGCTGAACCACCACCTGCAGGAGGCACGTTTTTCTAAAGCCCGCCCGACGGGATGCGGGCCCCAGAATCTGCACTCCGGAATCCGAAACCCGGAAGGCGCGCGGCCACACTCAACAGACTCTCAATTTGGCGCGCTCCACGCTTCTCTCATTTCGCACTGCACGTTTATTGCTCCTCCCCGAGGACTTTCTTCTCTCCCCTGGCCGCTAGCAGCGATAAGGATTCAATTTGACAAAAAGGCCAAGCCGGCCGGGCCAGGCCCAAGCACAGTGGGTCAGGAGACCGTTAAGGCGGCTGAAATTCTAGAAGCGTTTTGAGCGCAAGAGTCACTGAATCGGACTCGAACCGAACGTGTTACCCCACTAATGGATTGCTCTCCGAAAGAGGAATCCATTGGTGGGGTCACACGTTCGATTCGAGTCCCATTCAGCGACTCCGGAGCTCAAAATGCGTCTAGAGTTTTGGCCGCCTCTACGGTCTTCTGGCCCACTGTGCCAAGGCAGGGCCGTCTTGCATGACTGGGCCGGGGAGCGCGCGGCTCGGATAAAGCAGCCGAACGTCTCTATGGCGGTCCGCCCGGTCGGTCCGCGGCGGCCCGGTCGGGCTAGGTCGGGTTCCCGGGTCACAGCTCCCGTCCGTACGCCGGGCCTGCCGGGCCACGCGGCTGCGCACCGGACAAGAGCGCGCCGCCGCGGTTACGCCCCGGCGATAAGGTTACGTGATGGTGCACCGGGCTACACTGCAAAGCACGCAGCGGGTTAGAGACACACACACTAAATTTTATGTACTACAATTTTGTACGAGACATCACAGTTTTTTGTGCAGATGAACTTTTCTTACAATTTTCGTGCGAAAATCTGCACAAAGTTTCTCATTTTCGTACAAAATCTCGTACAAAACTGTACAAAAAGTTCCTCTTCACAAAAAACTGTGATGTCTCGTACAAAAATTGTGCGAAAAGTTCTTCTGCAGGAAAAAACTGTGAGTCTATGAAAAAATCAGTACAAAACATTTAGTGTGAACCAAGGACCCCGCTCGGAGTTTATTTTGTGGGAAAAAAATAATATTTGTTCTGCGTCGTTTTAAGCAACTCATATGCCTTAGGTTTTTTTTTCGCGCCATTTGAAGAGGCTGTGATCAATTTAGCTAGAGCTCGGATGACCTTTTTCGCGTGACCTGAGCCGAGCAGGGTGCGCGCCTGCGCGGGCCGGCCCCTAAATCCGGCAGGTGGCAGGCGCTGCGCTGCGCTGCCGGCGCGCAGACGCGGGGACATCCGCCTTCGAAATAACGTTCCTTGTTATCCGTCGTGTTCCCCGGCGGGAGGGTCTCGCGGGTGGCGACTGTCACCGGCATAAAGCACTGCCGGGCGCGCGCGTTTAAAACTTGTTGAATGACGCGCCGGCCGAGCGCGGCGCCGCGGCGTGCGCTACGCCCCGACGCACCGCGGAACGGACAACGTCGTTATCCAGGAGGAAACACTGCCCGCATTTGCTCGAGTTGAACATTAATCCGCCATTAACCGCCTTATCCGCTTATCCACCGCACGACGCCGTGGCGCGGGCTGGGCCTGGCTACGCCGCACAGTGGGTCAGAAGACCGTGGAGGCGGCCAAAATTCTAGACGCGTTTTGGGCCCGCTGAATGGGACCCGAATCGAACGTATGACCCCATCAATGGATTGCTCTCTGAACGAGGAAGCCATTGGTGGGGCCACACGTTCGATTCGAGTCACATTTAGTGACTCTGGAGCTCGAAACGCGTCTAGAATTTTGGCCGCCTTAATGGTCTTCTGACCCACTGTGCGCCGCCGCGGAGCCGCCTAACCTCAATCTAGCGCTTGACCAGCACAGCGCAGCAGTCCGTCTGGACGGTCTATTTCCGCGCGGACTGCGCCCATTAAGCGGTGAATTATGAACGCATTCTGTGCATGCGCACACGCCACCATTGTCCTGGGAACCGATTCCGGGGATCGCTGTACCCTGTGAAAAGAAATAATGAGCAGGGTTCGAGGAGGCGGTGTTGCTCTGCAGTTTGTTCTCTCGAAGAAGGGAAAAAAAGGTGTATTTTTCTTTCGACGTCGAAGTGCTGCTTTAACGTATTTGGTGGACACTCAACGACTCTTGGCGACAGTTGTGACAGCAGTGATGGTCCCCCACTGCCGTCGACGGCCAGATCCCTTTACTTCATGGAATCAAATTGGCAGCCCCACACACTAAATGTATTTGTACAATATGGTACGTGGTCTAACTCAATTTTTAACAAGCGAACATTTTCGTACATATTTGTACGCAGAATCGCACAACTTTGTGCGAAATTTCGTACAAATTTGTACGATAAGCACCTACACTGTTATTCAACGAATGTGACGTCACATTCGTTAGAATGTGAATTTTGTCACGTTTGTTTGAATACGATATCACATTCGTTTGAACGTGACACGGCCGTTAAATTAGGGTGTCACATTCGTTTGAACATGGATCAATATTCAAACGAATGTGACGTCATATTTAAAGGAACGTGACAAAATTCACATTCAAACGAATATGACGTCACATTCGTTGAATAACAGTGTATGCGCAAAACTGTGTGAGAGCACGTACAAAAATTGTACAAAGGAATTTAGTGTGCATGGGGGATCCTCACCACAGACAAAACCTAAGTTGAATCTCGCGGCATAAAAGGTGCATCCCGGCGAGTGTAACGCAGCGCTAAGTAGGCAGACTCGATTTCTTTACGACTAATCATCAGAAGCCAGCCCATCCCACCGCCCAGGCGCGTTCGCCCTGACATTTCCCAGCAGCCGCCATCGCCAGTGTATGCATGCCCGAGGGGTCCACCACTCTAGCAATCCTGTGTACACTTCGTCCAGTAATCATTGGTAATCCCATGCCAAAACTGAATATTTTCGCTGTTTTTATCGGCTTTTGCGGGTTTTCTTAAGAAAATAAACTAAAAAAAATATTTAAACTATAAATGCTCTCATCTGGCTAAAATTACAGAGTTTTTTTTAGATTTTAAGTAGGTAATCACTGGTAATCGGTAATCCTGTGCACACTCCTGAGCTGAGTGGTGGACTCCTCGCGCATGCCCGTGTGCCAAACTGCCGCCGCGCCAACGTTACGACGTGGCAAAACTCCAACGGCACTGACTGTCTGTCAACGGTTCAAAAAGTCGACGGATACTTTTTTTTTCCCTGTGTACACATTTGTATTGCACTAACAGAATCGATGGCATGCACAGCATTACATGAACGCAAGACGGATGCCCGGGGAGGCAAACAAAACCACACACACACACACACACACGTCGACGCACAGACGACACACGCCGACGCCGTGCAATGTCAACCATCCGCTGGGTCGTGTTGCGCCGCGCTCGTTGCGCAACCCTCCGGCGGATGATGACTTGCGCGCGGCATGGCCTGGCCTCGGACATCATCAGGCGATATTGCGATGTGCGGAACCCAATTGTGTTCGGGACGGAAGCGGAATAAGGGCATATTCGAAGGTCGGCGCCGCGACGCCCCGCGATGCCTCCGGAGAAAGCTATGATGCATTCCGCGACCTCTCCACCGGCCGTGGCGGCGACCGCCGCCGCCGGCACTGAAAAATTTGTCAGTGACGTAAAGAAGGAGGAATGGAAGTTGAGGACTGGCCGAGTGGGTCCTCATGGCGGGTTCCCGCGGTGACGCTACGGCGTGTTTATGGGCCGTCGTCCCGGCTCCGGCTCCTCACTTGTGTTCCCGGCACTATGCTTTAGGGTAAAGTATACAGTTACTGTCGGTTTTAAAACATAGTGTTCTTTCCGAGGGCCTCGACGGTAGGTTATGGCATTTAGGCCCGTGCGACTTGTTCCAGGCTGCTCTCAAAGGTCTAGACAACGAAGTTGCTGACGAATATTTCGCTATAACAATTCTTGCCTTGTTCTTTTTTGATCTGCAATAACAAATACCAAAAACACAGTTATCGGCAGCCAAAATACAGTTATCGGCACCCAATGTGACAGTTATCGTCACCCTTGGTTTACATGAAAAACTTGACCGAAAGTAACGAAAATTTTTATCAGTCATCACGGACACTCGATATCACCCCGCAACGTGTTACAAACCCCCTTTCTCTTCATTTAAGGCTCTTAATTAAGCCCTTCATATCAGACTCGCAGACAACCAGCATTATGGTCTGCGAAATGATAACTTTTCGGAGCACCGTGAATGACACCACTTAAATCGCATAGATCGCCTGGGAAAGTGGTCCGATTTCGCTCAAATTTAGTAGGGGTCTTCCTATGATCATAATGCATCAAAATATTAACCCATGAACTACTTCCTAAACATCAGAAAAGCTTTAGGCTACCTTGACGATAACTGTGTTGTTTGTGATTTCTTAGGTACAGTCATCGGCACCCCCCGATCAAGGCCAAGCAAGAGGTATTTCTGTACACACAGCACAGTATGTTCTTGTCAATGCACAGAGAGTAGGAACCTGACAAAAAGAATAATTTTTTTTTGCCCAAATTCACGACTTTTACAAAAGATTAAACTCCTGTTCCTAGCAGATAAGACAAGGACGGGCGGCCGTAGCTGATTCCATCTGCACTTGAATAGAAACATAGCTCTGTCGGCTAATGCGATCAATCGAACGCTCTGCTGTCAACGCTACGGCATGCTGTGCCTCCAGCGACCAGCACTTGCCGCGTCACTACCGGACGCGTACTTGCAGCGCAGGACCCAACAATCGCCGAGGTAGACGATAACTGTACGAGGGGTCCACCACTCAGCTCAGGAGTGTACACAGGATTACCGATTACCAGTGATTACCTACCAAAAATCTCAAAAAAACTCTATAATTTTGGCCAGCAAGGAGCATTGTTTGCCTATTTTCTTAAGAAGAACCCCCAAAATCCGATAAAAACCGCGAAAATATCCAGTTTTGGCATGTGATTACCAATGATTACCGGACCTAAGCGTACGCAGGATTACCAGAGCGGTGGACCCCTCGTAACTGTACCCCTGACGGTAACTGTATAGTTTACCCTATTACGCCGACCGGGTAATAGGCCGGGGATGGAACACCTGTTGTTGTTGTTGTTGTTGTTGTTGACGCAAGCTCATGAAATCGATTTCCCCCGCCTGGCTTTGACGACGAGGACGGCATCGCTCATCGGACTTTCTCCGGAATAAAAATGATGATGATCGATTTTGAGGGTTAAGTTACGACGAGGGGCTCATTACCGGAAGGGACGGACTGCCTCGGGAAGAGGAGCTCGACCGGCGCGGAAAGCCTATGCCGCTGTCGGGATGCTGCCGGCACGGTGGGCCAGAAGACCTGCGCAGGCGGTCAAAACTCTCGACGCGTTTTGAGCTCCAGAGTCGCTTAAAGGGAATCAGACCGAACGTGTGACACCAATGGATTTCCCGTTCGAAGAACAATCCATTGGTGGGGTCACACGTTCGGTTCGAGTCCCATTTAGCGACTCTGGAGCTCAAAACGCGTCAAGAGCATTGGCCGCCTGCGCCGGTCCTCTGGCCCACTGTGCGTTGTTACTGACGCGCCAACAAAGACCTAGGAGAGGGCCCTGCCCGAGGCCCTGCTGTGATGCCCGCAAAGGCCTAAGCGACAGCGAGAAAGAGCCGACTAGCCACTTAGCAGCATGGAGGTTATCCCTCGGTGATTCATTGGGATGCACCTGACGCCGTGCCCAGCCGAACAGGTATCCAAGGACGCCTGGCCCTCGGACCCCGGCCGGCCCTCGGCCAGCCCGGCGTCAAATGGAAAGCGGTTTCAAATAAGCCACAAGTTTGTCCAACGTAACCGGCGGAGCGAGCGAGTCGAAAGATGCGGCCGGATAAAGCCGGGTAATTGAACGGTTGCGGTGCACAAGGGCGGCCGGGAGGGCAGCGTCTCAGACCGCACCATCAATCCCACGCCGCGTCCGCCAACACCGGCCTATCTCGGTGGGATCTCCCAGGCAGTTGCGGTCCTCTTGTCGGGAGTCCCCTGCTGGCTGGCCGCGAGCCAACAACACGGCCATGCGGGCGGCGGCGACAGCCTCACGCGTGTCAAACAAAAGGGAAGAAAGCAGAAGCAATTCATTATCGGGCAGACGTGTCTGGCTGCGATTTACTCCCCCACCGTGTACACACTCTTTCCATGACGCACCCACTCCAGGCCCGCGGGCCCGCCCCCGTGTCTTCGCTGCAGCCCCGGGGCGGGGTGGATGAATAACGATGCAGGCAGGCAGGCAGGCAGGCAGGCAGGCATAGGCAGGCCTGCCTACTCATTGCGCCGCTAATTGCGGATTGCCCCCGTCGCTAAGCCTGGCCTGGTGCGGCCAAGCCCGAACCAGAGAAAGCGTAAACAAACCCTTAACCTGTCGTTGAACCTTCCCACACATGAGAGCGGCCCCGCCCCGCGCCGTCACATCAGCGAGCCTTCTCTCCCGGCCGGCCCGGCCGCAGCCTCGTACTGTCCGTAACGATTGTTTGAAAACAACAAAACTGTCAACAACATGGTCGTTTTCCTACAACATCTTTGTTTAAAAACTGAAACGACGGAAAAGTTGTCTTCCAACAAGTAAGTTGTTTTAGAATGACCCAAGTGTCATTTATCAACAACATTCTCTGTTCGTAAACGACTGCTGTCGTTTAAAAACAACTGTTGTCAGAAAAAAAATTAGCAATAGATTTGTTGTTAATTAACAACAAAATTTCTGACAGTGCGCGGGCCGAGGCGCGCACCCAAGCCAAGTTCATCGTCGTAGAGGAGGGAGCGATCGGACGACGAGGTGCGAAAATATGCAAACGGCCGCGCCGTTTCTCATACAAACATTGCAATTGATATCCGGCGTGGCGATCGGCGCGGCGCCGCCGCGGGCCAGGCGGCCGTCGAGGTCCATCCGTCCGCCGTCCCTGCTCTTGGCGGTGCCGAGGCGGTGCACAGTGGGTCAGAAGACCGTGGAGGCGGCCAAAGTTCTGGACGCGTTTTGAGCTCCAGAGTCGCTAAATGGGACTCGCATAGAACGTGTGACCATAGCAATGGATTTCTCTTCAAACGAAGAATCCATTGGTGGGGTCAGTCGTTAGATTCGAGTCCCATTTAGCGACTCTGGAGCTCAAACCGCGTCTAAAGAATTTAGGCCGCCTCAACGGTCTTCTGACCCACTGTGCGGTGCAGTGCGCGTGGAGGCCTGAGCCTCTGCGACGGCTTCATCGGCCTGCCGGCCGGCGAACGGATGGCAGCACCCCATGCCGAGGCGGTCGACGCGATAAGCGCGGCTAGCGCGGCCGGGCGGGGCGGCTAGACGACAACAACAGAATCTAAACGCATCGCTTTCACCGGTCCGTGTCGAGCCGTGGTCCAGACTGACTGGAAGGTCCAGCGCGGCAGGGCGGCCGGACACGTGCGTGCCACGTGCCGTCGACACGTCGTAAAGCGCGTCAGGGCGTGCCCCGCTTCCTGCGCGCCCACGCACGCGCGTGCCGTGGCCGCGTGCCGCGCACACACCTCACGCACCTCACGCCTGTGGCGCCACGTCCGCGTCGTGCGACCAGATTCCCGCGCGTCATAGCGTTTGATAGCCGCGGCGCCGCGGACCACCCGCCGCGCGGCCAGCCAGCCAGTCAGCCAGCCAGCCAGCCAGTCAGCCAGACGGCCAGCCAGCCAGCCAGCGAGGCGCCGGCCGATCTGGTGCAGCGCGGCGCTGATGCACATTCTGCTCCGTGGCTGATGCAACGTCAAGGCGCGCACGATGTGTCGATGCCACCGACCGCGTTCCAAAACTTATTTTTTCCAAAATTTTTCTTTTTTTGTTTTTGTTTTTTTCTTTCTTTTTTTTTCTAGAAAAGCCTGCTGCACTAGGGCCGCGCCGACAGCGGAAGGTCAGGGAACCAGACGGTCGAGAAACCTGTCGGGTTGCCGTCGACGACAGGAACAACGCAACGGTGTGCCTCCTGCGGTGAGGCAGAGAAGCAGGCAGAGAGGCAGCGCTGCCTTGGCGCTGCGCTACCGAACGCCGGTGCCTCGTCTTCACTTTCTTGACGTCCGTCTCGCTCGCACACCAGCGCCCACGCACGCGCACGCACGCACGCACACACACACAGCGAGAGAGAGAGAGAGAGAGAGAGAGAGAGAGAGAGAGAGAGAGAGAGAGAGAGAGAGAGAGAGAGAGAGAGAGAGAACCTTCCGTGCAGAGCGCGCGGGCCCGGCTCTGTCGCCCCTATGAATATTCAGCCGGCTTCCCCTCTTGTCCTCGTTCTTTCTCTTTCACACTACTTTCCTCGAGGTGTGTCTTCCCTTCCATTATCCTGTTTTCTTTTGGTATCTTCCTATGAAAACTTGTTGGCTGCTTGCAGTAAATTTTCTCCCCCGTATCCATAAACTCATAACTTTAAAAAAGAAAAAATAAAGATTTTGTTGTTTGTTTCTCAGCCACTCCCCACGTCTCTCGTCATCCCTGTCCCACTGTGCTCCGCTCCGCCCGGGCCGGCGTGTTCATTATCTTGATAACAATTTGCGCGGCAAATGAACGGCGCCTTCCTCCTCCCGCAATACGGTAAGTCAAATTAAAATAGTAATAACGCTGTCGCTCGACACCGCGCCTCCTCGTTTTATGCAAGCTGCTCCCGAAGAAAAGAACCGCCGCCGCTTTAAAACACAATCAACTTTTTTCCGTTACAAATGAAAGAAAAGAGAACTAGGCTTCCATGTCTGGCCGCGCCGCTCGGCATTGCCGGGATTCGGCTCGGAGAAAGCCGAAGACGACTACGCGGGCGCATCCCGGCGGGGCCCCTGCTGCAGGGGTCAAGCCCGAGGTCAGACGGGGCCAATTATTCATTTATTTGTCGTGTTTTCTGTGCGCATGTGACGTGTATGTGTGGTATGTGACGTGTGCGTGTGTGCGTGCGTGCGAATGTGTGCACGTCGCGGACGCGCACCCACACGAACACGCGCGTGTCTGTGTGGTACGTGCGTCGTTGCCTTCCGGAGGAGCCAGCCCCGCCTCAGTCACTCGCAGCACATAATAAATTTCATCGCGTTGCGGATTCTGCGCTCGCAACGCATCTGCAGCCGTGCACATGTTCAGCTAGTTTTACGCTATAGTTTTCTTCTCGTTAAGTAATCTGTATTTTTTTGGTTTTTCGTTTTGTTTTTTGTTGTTGTTTTTTGTTTTGTTTTTGTCTTTTGTTTAGTTTTGTTATTTTTTTTTTTATTTTATTTTTTTTATATTTTTTTTTATTTTTTTTTTTACTTTTGGCCAGGGGTCAGGGCACTCCGCGTGCTCCGGGGGCTTTACACAGCAACCGTGGGAACGGGTCCCGGCAGTGTGTTCCGTCACCCCGTCCGTCTGACACTCTACAAACTAAAGTGTGTACTCAGTATGCATCTACTGATGCGTACTTGGCTGAGTACACACCTACAACCTATGCATCTGTAGGTGTGTGTACTGAACCAAGTATGCATGTGAGGGGACAACCACTCAAGAAATCATGTGTCCCCTTCAGCGCCAGAAATCTCTGGAAATCGGAAATCTTTCCCCCCGAAATGGAAAAAAACCAAGCATATTTTGTGCGTAAGATCGGTCGAAATCTTGCGAAATTCGACGAAATATCTTCCCATGAGAAATCTTGAGTCCCCAAACATACTACGTGGTTGCCCCCTCGTATGCATCTGTAGTTGTGCACTTGTAGGTATGCATCGGCGAGGGGCCCACCACCCCGGGAATCCCGTGTACAAAATGTCTGGTGATCTCCGTTAAACCATGCCGTAATCACTGTAATCCTTGATAAAATTCTGTCCTTTTTTTTTTAACGTTTTCCAACCTATTTTTCGAAATTTTTCGAAATCCCTAGTAGAGTTCCCGAGATCCCGTAATCTTGTGTACTTACACCTGAAATGAGATGGCGGCCCCCTCGTGCATCTGTAGACCTGTGCATACTGAGTACACGGTGCAGAGCGGCAGCGGAGTGGCGCCGCAGTGGCAGTGACACTGACCCGCCGAGGCAGCCGCATCGGCGCGATGAGGCGCGGCGCTTCCCTGATTAGCCAACTCCCACGATTACTGCAGCCCGCCGCCGCCTCGCCGCCCAGCCCGCCTCTCTCTCACACCGACTTCGATAGCTCGAGAGTGCAGTCAGTGCATTCAGTGGTGCATCGCCCCGCTCCTTCTCAGCGTGTCGTTCAAACGCGGTTGACTCTCTCTATATTTTCACCGAGTGTGAGTGGCGAGCGGGGCTACAGGCCGTAAAGAAGGAGTGAAGAGGCTGGATTGTGTGGTCCAAAAGTGGGTTGCATTAATAAGGATGGTTCCCTTCCGCGCGGCACGCGGCACGCGCGCGTCTGGGGCGCACGCGACCGAGCGTTGGCGCAGGCCCAGCGTGACATAACGAGACACGCGGCGGACACGCACAGTGGGTCAGAAAACCGTCCAGGCGGCCAAAATCACGGACGCGTTTTGAGCTCCAGAGTCGCTAAATAGGACTCTAATCAAACGTGTGACCCCACCAATGGATCGCTCTCCGAACGAGGAATCCGTAGGTAGGGCCACACGTTCGATTCGAATCAGCGACTCTGGAGCTCAAAAAGCGTCTTGAATTTTGGCCACCTCAACGGTCTTCTGACCCACTGTGACGCGGGGGACGCGGACACCGCTATCACCTCCACATTTCATGCATGGGCGACAGCTGGAAAGCATGCCGGCGGTGGGAGAAACCCATACACGTGTACACGTGTCACGGCCACTCCCTCGTGACTCCGGTATCAGCCCCACCACAAGGCGCGCGCCGGGTAGGGTTATGGTTCGGAACATGGGAAACGAAAATAAAGCCACGTTTTGTCACTTTCGGAGAAACAATGCGACGTCCACGCGTGGAATGGAATGGCGCTCCACAGAGGGTCAGAAGTACGTTGAGACGTCCTAAATTGTAGATGCGTTCTGAGCTCCAGAGTCGCTAAATGGGACTCGAATCGAACGTGTGACCCCACCAATGGATAGCTCTCCGAACGAGGAATCTATTGGTGGGGTCACACGTTCGATTATAGTCCAATATAGTGACTCTGGATCTCAAAACGTGTCCGGGATTTTGGCCGCCTGAACGGTCTTCTGACCCACTGTGCGCTCCGAGGTTTGGGGCGCGTCGCTGCGTCGGACGAGGAAGAAAGATGGCGGTGTCGGGTTACCCGGTGTTGCCTGGGCGCGGCGCGACAACGCAGACTCACTCGCACTCCCATTTCCTGCTCCTTATCGCCCCATTCCCGTGCATGGCGCATGCGTGCAGCGCACAGTGGGTCAGAAGACCGTTGAGGCGGCCGAAATTCTAGACGCGTTTTAAGCTCCAGAGTCGCTAAATGGGACTCGAATCGGACGTGTGACCCCACCTATGGATTGCTCTCCAAACGAGGAATCTATTGGTGGGGTCGCACGCAAATTAGAGTCCCATGGAGCGACTCTGGAGCTCAAAACACGTCCGGGATTTTAAACGCCTCCACGATCCTCTGACCCACTCTGCAGTGCAGTGCGCTGCGAGAACGCGTTCTGTTTCCCGCCCTTAAAACTTTTGCGATAATCGCAACGCATCCCGACTGCAGCAGTCGATGCGGCGGCGATGCGCGGGGATTTGGCTTGGCGCATGTAAAAAGACAGACGGCACTTCAACAGTTACACCACCGGAAAGGCGGCAGCGGCGGCGGCTGCTCTCTCCCGTCATTTGCAGCACTATAAAAAAGAAAAAGGGAGGAAGGGGGGGGGGGGAGCTGGCCGGGCCTCGGCGCGAGGACGGCCCGGCCCGATTATTGATTTAAGACGCATTCTGCCCCAGAAGGCACGGCGGCCGGCGCCACTTTCCATTTTACTGGAGTCGACGGCGAGGTGCTCGGCGCGCCCCGGGAGGCCCGAAGGGAGGCGCGCGCCGCCCGCGCCGCCCAAGACAAATGCGCGGTCATGGCAGGTGGCCGAGGAGCCGGCCGGGCCAACGGACGGGGCCCACGCAAAAAGGCAAACAGGGTGGCCGTCGGTGGCTGGCCGATGGCTGGCCCACCGGTTGGGGACTTTATGACGGAAGGTCGCTGTTGCATCACGAAAATGTGTCGCGCCGCCCAGCAGCACTGTATAAATTTTAGTTGTCACTTGATGACAATACCAAGACTAATTTTCCTTACAAGGATGTCATCAAAACGAATGATGACATTTTTATCACGCCCATGCAAAAGGTATTGGAGCTTTGATGAAAATGTCATCAATTTGCGATGAAATTGTCAGCATGTAAAAGTGATGAAAAGATCATCCACGCTGCTGTCAGAAAGTGACAACATATTTTTGCAGTGAGGGGGGCGGGGGCGGAAGGAGCGCCCCACCCGCTTCCTCCGAAAAGCTGAGAAAGCAAAAGTTGCAGATACACCCGATAAATACGAGTACGTATATAGCGCGGTCAGGCGGGGCTGGCAGGGCTGGCGGGGAGGCATGCCGCCAGGGCTATCCGATGCGCGGATCTGCACGCGGTGGCTCGGCGGCCTGCCCGGGGCTGCCTGCGCGCGAAATTTCAAACGTGTCGGTCGGCGAACCCCCCACTAGCACCGCCAGCCCCGGGCTGGGGAAACGAAGGGATCCGAGATGTGGGAGGGAGCCTGACCCTCACGCCGGCCTGCTGCGCTGCTCGCGGGGCCCTGGGCGCCCCGGGAGGGGGGGGGGGGTCCGACCGGGCCGCCGCCCCGCCGTCAAGCGCCGCTCCAGCCGCGCCTCGCGAGAACAGGTGTTTAGTCAATGAACCATTACACCGGACAAACCGGGGCTGTGCCGGCTGGCCGGGCCATCTCCCTCTGCCATCTCTCTCGCTCCGTTCCCTCGCGGTTCCGCAGGTTCGCGTCCCTGACTCCCAGGCGTGCTTTCGGCGCTGACATCCTCCCGCGCGTTGGAGTCTCCGCCGGATCGCCTCCCCGCCGCGACGCCGCCGCGACGCCGCGGGCTCTCAGCAGAAAAACTCTTGCTCCTCTCTCATGCGAACGTGTTCCCGATTTTTATCTGGAATTGTTCGATGCCTCCATCGCAACTGTGTCCCTCTTTTCGCCCCACAGGGAATCATGAAATAATGAGCCGACCGAAAAAATTCACTTTTCAAAGGAAGCCGACAAAAGGAACGTCACGTGGAGAGGCGAATGGCAAGTGTCGGTATCGAGGTGTCCCTCACTCAGAATTTCGGTGTGCACGGATTGTTTGATTGCGTTATATAATCTATAGATTGTTTGGTATTTTGGATGATTTTGTCGCGCTATTTGCCTACTTACAAGCGTTTTTGAGGCAAGATTGTGGGATTGTATTCTCCAAGCGTACGTACACAGATTGTTGAAGTGGGGGACCCTTTGGTCGGTGTGGAATGTCGGGTGACATTGTGCCGGGTTAGCTCGTGGGATCACCCCTAGATCTCTCTCTTTTTCTCTCCCCTCTGTCCCCCCCCTCTCTCTCTCTCTCTCTCTCTCTCTCTCTCTCTCTCTCTCTCTCTCTCTAGTGCCCGGGCTTAGTCAAACCAAACTGCACTTTTTGTTCACGCGATGCCTATGCAATTTTTCGATAGTTAGGGCCTAAATAAAGGATTTTGCCCGAAGAGGCAATCCAAATTTCCCTTAGGAAATTTTTTATAGCCTCCCGAAAATAGCGTGGCGCCTTACGGGAGGTCCGGGTAGGCAACCCGCAGCACGAGCTCTCCCGTTTTCACGTATTTCCGACTTTCAAACGCTAGAAAAGGGGTTAGATGTTAGATATTCGAGTGCGGTTTTTTTCCTGCGGTTCTAGGGACTCAATAGAAGGATTTCACGCGGAGAGGCATTCAATCCGGCCCATAGGCGATCGCTGACAAGAGTCCAAAGTTTACTATACTGACTTTTTGGCAATGTTTTGTTTGATTCCGTAAAAGTGACAGAAAATTAGCTCAGATTCGACCCAAATGTGTTGGTTTGTCTAGTAGAAGGTCCCATCAAAGCGTGCAAGGAGGGGTTTTCGCCTAGGAGTACGGGAAGACTGTCCTTTAAGCTTATCAAAATGTAAATTTGTTGTTCCGCCCTGCCTGCCGGCAATCGTTTGATTTTAAACATGTTTCGCGAGTGCGAAGGCACTTCCGTTGTCACCATCGAATAGGAAATTTTAAGTAGTATCGAAAAGTCACCTTGTTTTTTCGATTCGGCCACGTAGTGCCAAAGTTACGTCCAATTTAGTGTCGCGGCGCGGCTGAAATTCACTGCGCGCCACCTGCCGCCACCGCCCGCCGTGCGCTGGCTGCAGCGTGGGCCCCCGCGCCCGGCCGGTGCCGCATGGTGACCTCCTGGCGGGCATAGCTCAGTCCCAAATTGTCGGAATAAGTATCCCGAAACAGTTTTGGAAAGCTAATAGAATGGTCTACAACATTTACTTCGGCACATTTATCCATATACCTCAATGTTTGAATGGAAAATGGACTTAAAGTGATTTTGAACCAACGAGCGGCACAGCAGACCAAGTATTGTGCACTTCAGGCGGCTCATATGACAGACTTCCCGTACACCTAGGTTAAAACCCCTCCTTGCACGCTTTGATGGGACCTTCTACCAGACAAACCAACACATTTGGGTCGAATCTGAGCTAATTTTCTGTCACTTTTACGGAATCAAACAAAACATTGCAAAAAAGTCAGTATAGTAAACTTTGGACTCTTGTCAGCGATCGCCTATGGGCCGGATTGAATGCCTCTCCGCGTGAAATCCTTCTATTGAGTCCCTAGAACCGCAGGAAAAAAACCGCACTCGAATATCTAACATCTAACCCCTTTTCTAGCGTTTGAAAGTCGGAAATACGTGAAAACGGGAGAGCTCGTGCTGCGGGTTGCCTACCCGGACCTCCCGTAAGGCGCCACGCTATTTTCGGGAGGCTATAAAAAATTTCCTAAGGGAAATTTGGATTGCCTCTTCGGGCAAAATCCTTCATTTAGGCCCTAACTATCGAAAAATCGCATAGGCATCGCGTGAACAAAAAGTGCAGTATCGAGGGCTTTTTTGAGACTAAGCCCGGGCACTACTCTCTCTCTCTCTCTCTCTCTCTCTCTCTCTCTCTCTCTCTCCCCCCCCTCTCTGTGTGTGTAAAAGGGTCGCGAAGACGAACGTGAGCCGGTGGGCGATAGCGAGAGTTAGCAGATAACTCGTCTGGCCCGTCGCGTCTGCTTGCCTGCCGGGTCGTACGAGGCTGCAACCAGACATGTAACCGAGTGCAAACCGTTATGCATGCA